>CM019692.1:7037967-7575467 GCA_009760885.1 Achatina immaculata
AGGATAGGTCTTTCTTTAGATGTAATGGTACCTGTTAGCCTCTTTTGTATGTTATATAAAGTTTTGCTGTCTCCTGTTTTTGTTGCTTTCTCTGCCTCTTTCGCCATATTGCCCATGTATTCTCTTTTATCTCTTCTAGCAGAACTTTTCACTTTCTTCTCTATTTCTTTGTATGTGGTTTCGCCAGATCTTTTCCAAACTCTGTTTTTACATTCTACATGTCTAATTTGGCTACTCGTCTTTCTTGTATGTACTTCCATGTGTTTTCTGATATCCATGCTTTTCTATTTGGTTTTTTAGTCCAGCGCTTGCTTTTGCTGCTGTGATTATGGATGTGCTGTAAGAATTCCATAATTCATCTATATCGGAATGACTGGCAAGTTATTGATTGAAATAAATTGCTGTTAGTACTCTTCTTCTAGGCTATGGCTGTTTATCTTTCTGTGTATTGATTTCTTGTGTTGTTTTTCATTTTTACTTTTATTTTCCCTATTCACAGATTGTGATCACTGTTGACATATGCACTCCTATAAGCCCTTACATCTATCAGAGATGTTCTCTATTGCTTTCTAACACAAAAATGATCATCTAGTTTCTACTTCTATCATCTGGAGATATCAACGTTGTTTTATGTATCTCTTTGTGTGGAAATATTGTGCCTCCAATGACCATGCCCTCTGTTAGACATATTTCAATTAATCTTTCTCCATTCTGATTAACCATGTCAATTCCTTCTTTCCCCATTACTTTTTCAACGTCGGTATTATCCTTCCCTACCTTAGCGTTGAAGTCCCCCATAGCAATTAGGATGTCGTGTTTAGGGACTTTGTTAACGATTTGCTTTAAATGGTGATAGAAATCGTCTTTCACCTCATCATCTGCATCGTTCGTTGGTGCATGACACTGTATTATTGCCATTCGTCCGTGTCTTAGGTTGTATCGTGCTCTTATGATACGACTGTTTATTGGCTCCAATTCTACAAGGCTCTTTACTGCTACATCTGACATAATAATACCTACCACCGCTTGATGTTTACCGTCGTCTCCGCTTGAATGTATTATTAACTTTTCCGCCGATCTTTTACCTGCTTTTTTTTTTCACCTGGCCAAGCAAAAATCAACAATCTAATGATCATGTATTGGAACTCTGATGAAGAAGTAATAAAAAACAGCTTGAAGTACAAAACTTCCCTCAAGAAAACTATATAGACTTCCTGTTGATCCAAGAGATTCAACTAAGAGAAAACAACTTTCTTTATTAGGGGATACGAGCTCTTACAATAGGACAGAGCAGGACACAAAGGAGGGATTATCACACGGGTCAGAAACAACAACCAGCTAAGAGAAGTATCAGGACATTCCGAGGAGCGAACATCTAATGAGAAAACTACACACAAAACTAGAACTCATCTATATCTTCAACTTTATCAATGATAAAAACAAGAAGAAACTAATCCTTTTCCCTCTCTGAAAAAGTACCCATCTAATCGTGGGTGACTTTAACAGCCACTCCCACAGCTGGGGATTCTCAACAATGGACTCAAGAGAAGAAGCAGTGGAGAACTGGATGATCGAAAACCGACTAGTTCTCATCAACGACCCACATTCTGAAAATACCTTATACTCCAAGCAATGAAAGACCCAAAGTACTCCAAATCTTGCTATGGCAACCGAAATCATACAGCGGATATGTGAAAGAGTTATGGTTGACAGCTCGGAGTAAGTCAACACAAACCCACAATCCTCACGATAAACGTCGGAATTACTCCAAAAACAAACCAAAAAACATAGCCAACAGGAACTATAAAAAGGCAGACTAGAAATGATATCAAACCATTAGAGGGGAAAAACTAAAAAACCCCAGAGAAACAACAAAACGTGAGGGAAATAGCATTAAATCAAAGAAGTCAATCTTGCAAAAAGCCAAGATATCAAAACCAAGATAGAGGAGACACGAATACAAACCCTACTGGAACACAAACGTACAATAGCTACACAAGAAGGTTGGAAGACAAGCCATGGAAACCAACCCAGCAGACAAAAGAACACAAGAAACAAGCGTTGTTGAGAAGACAAAAACTAAGCTGCATCACTCATTACGGAAAAGGACACCACAAAACAATGGCAACTGATAAACTACCTAAAACACGAGAACACAACCAAAACAAACGTAATAATTTTTTTAAGAAAATGGAAAATCCTACAGAGGAAAACAAACTGTAAACATCCTGAGAAACTACTTTTCTGAAGAAAACACTATTAAAAAGAAGAGAAACAGAAAATAATCAGAAGTGAGACATCAGCAGCCCTGCTCTAAATCAGTTAACTCACACTCCTTATATGAAGTGAGACAACAGCAGCCCTGGTCTAAATCAGTTAACTCACATTCCTTATACGAAGTGAGACATCAACAGCCCTGTCCTAAATCATTTTACTCACATTTCTTATACCAAGTGAGACATCAGCAGCCCTGCTCTAAATCAGTTAACTTACATTCCTTATACGAAGTGATACATCAGCAGCTTTGTCTTAAACCAGTTAACTCACATTCCTTATATGAAGTGAGACATCAGCAGCGCTGTCCTAATTCAGTTAACTCATTCCTTATACGAAGTGAGACATCAGCAGCCCTGTCCTAAATCAGTTAACTCACATTCCTTATAGGAAAAGCAGAAACCTCAGAAAGAAAGAAAGCTCCTGGTCCCGATAAAGTCACGAATGAAATATTACAACATCTAGGGCCACACTGACAAACCAGGATACAGAACTTGTTCAACTAATTTTGGACCAGAGGTATCCTCCCAGAAGAAAGCAAAGAAGCAGAAATTATACCTCTCTCAGACAAAGGAAACCATCAAGAACAAAAAAAAACCTACAGTCCTATCAAGCTCACACAATGACGGGGACTAATCCTAAAACTCATCCAAAATGGGATTGGAGGCAGAATTCTGAAGTGTTAAGTGCCTTTCAGAGCAGAAGACGTGCAAGTGCCAAACGTCAGGGAGAAACGGGCAAAATATTAATCCTAGCAAAATGTTAAGCCTAGCAAAATGTTAAGCTTAGGAAAATATCAAGCCTAGCAAAATGTTATACCTGGCAAAATGTTAAGCCTAGCATAATGTTAAGCTTAGGAAAATATCAAGCCTAGCAAAATGTTATGCCTGGCAAAATGTTAAGCCTAGCATAATGTTAAGCTTAGGAAAATATCAAGCCTAGCAAAATTTTATGCCTGGCAAAATGTTAAGCTTAGCAAAATGTTAAGAATAGCATAATGTTACGCTTAGGAAAATATCAAGCCTAGCAGAATGTTAAGCCTAGCAAAATGTTAAGCTTAGCAAAATATCAAGCCTGGCAAAATATTAATCTTAGCAAAATGTTAAGCGTAGCACAATGTTAAGCTCAGCAAAATGTTAAGCGTAGCAAAGTGTTAAGCCTGGCAAAATAATAAGCCTAGCAAAATGTTAAGCTTACCAAATGTAAAGCCTAGAAAAATGTTAAGCTTATCATATATAAAGCCTATGAGAATATTAAGCCTAGCAAAATGTTAAGCGTAGCAAAATGTTAAGTTTATCAAAATATCAAGCCTAGCAAAATGTTAAGTTTAGCAAAATGTTAAGCCTAGCAAAATGTTAAGCTTAGCAAAATGTTATGGCTAGCAAAATGTTAAGGCTAGCAAAATGTTAAGCCTAGCAAAATGTTAAGCTTAGCAAGATGTTAAACCTAGCAAAATGTTAAGGCTAGCAAAATGTTAAGCCTAGCAAAATGTTAAGGCCAGCAAAATGTTAAGCCTAGAAAAATGTTAAGCCTAGCAAAATGTTAAGGCTAACAAAATGATAAGATTAGCAAAATGTTAAGGCTAGCACAATGTTAAGGCTAGCAAAATATTAAGCCTAGAAAAATGTTAAGCCTAGAAAAATGTTAAGGCTAGCAAAATGTAAAGGCTAGTAAAATGTTAAGGCTAGCAAAATGTTAAGCCTAGCAAAATGTTAAGGCTAGTAAAATGTTAAGGCTAGCAAAATGTTAAGGCTGGCAAAATGTTAAGCCTAGCATAATGTTAAGCTTAGGAAAATATCAAGCCTAGCAAAATGTTATGCCTGGCAAAATGTTAAGCCTAGCATAATGTTAAGCTTAGGAAAATATCAAGCCTAGCAAAATTTTATGCCTGGCAAAATGTTAAGCTTAGCAAAATGTTAAGAATAGCATAATGTTAAGCTTAGGAAAATATCAAGCCTAGCAGAATGTTAAGCCTAGCAAAATGTTAAGCTTAGCAAAATATCAAGCCTGGCAAAATATTAATCTTAGCAAAATGTTAAGCGTAGCACAATGTTAAGCTCAGCAAAATGTTAAGCATAGCAAAGTGTTAAGCCTGGCAAAATAATAAGCCTAGCAAAATGTTAAGCTTACCAAATGTTAAGCCTAGAAAAATGTTAAGCTTATCATATATAAAGCCTATGAGAATATTAAGCCCAGCAAAATGTTAAGCGTAGCAAAATGTTAAGTTTATCAAAATATCAAGCCTAGCAAAATGTTAAGTTTAGCAAAATGTTAAGCCTAGCAAAATGTTAAGCTTAGCAAAATGTTATGGCTAGCAAAATGTTAAGGCTAGCAAAATGTTAAGCCTAGCAAAATGTTAAGCTTAGCAAGATGTTAAACCTAGCAAAATGTTAAAGCTAGCAAAATGTTAAGCCTAGCAAAATGTTAAGGCCAGCAAAATGTTAAGCCTAGAAAAATGTTAAGCCTAGCAAAATGTTAAGGCTAGGAAAATGATAAGATTAGCAAAATGTTAAGGCTAGCACAATGTTAAGGATAGCAAAATGTTAAGGCTAGCAAAATATTAAGCCTAGAAAAATGTTAAGCCTAGAAAAATGTTAAGGCTAGCAAAATGTAAAGGCTAGTAAAATGTTAAGGCTAGCAAAATGTTAAGCCTAGCAAAATGTTAAGGCTAGTAAAATGTTAAGGCTAGCAAAATGTTAAGGCTAGCAGAATGTTAAGGCTAGCAAAATGTTAAGCCTAGCAAAATGTTAAGGCTAGTAAAATGTTAAGGCTAGCAAAATGTTAATGCTAGCAGAATGTTAAGGCTAGCAAAATGTTACGCCTAGCAAAATGTTAAGCTTAGCAAAATGTTAAGCCTAGAAAAATGTTAAACTTAGCAAAATGTTAAGCCTAGCAAAATGTTAAGACTGGTAACATGTCAAGTCTTGCAAAATATAAAGCCTCTCTCTCTCTCTGTCTCTCTCTCTCTCTCTCTCTCTCTCTCTCTTATGCACACGCACTCTCACACACAGACATTAAGACACCAATGACACAACCACATACTCCGTAAAGTAACAAATATTCGGAACGTAGAGAAAATATACATGGAATCCCTTTCCCACCATCACCCAGCCTACAGGCAAAAACACTGGAACACCTTGACACACAGTATGACAGAACACACTGGAATACCTGGAAACTCAGTATACCAGAACACATTGGAACACATGGACACCCAGTATCACAGAACACACTGGAGCACTTGTACACCCAGTATCCCAAAACACACTGGAACACTTGAACACACAGTATCCAAGAATACACTGGAATACATGAACACACAGTATCACAGAACACACTGGAACACTTGAACACTCAGTATCACAGAATACACAGGAACACTCAGACACAAAGCATCACAGAACACACTGGACCACTTGGACACACAGTATCCCAGAACACACTGGAACACCTAGACATCCAGTATCCCAGAACACTCTGGAACACCTGGACAGACAGTATCCCAGAACACACTTGAACACCTGGACACACAGAATCCCAGAACACATTGGAACACTTGGACACCCAGTATCCCAGAACACACAGGAACACTTGGACATCAAGTATCCAATAACACACTGGAACACTTGGACACCAAGTATCACAGAACACACTAGAGCACATTTACACCTAGTATCACAAAACACACTGGAACATTTGAACACCCAGTGTCACAGAACACTCTGGAATACTTGAACACACAGTATCACAGAACAAACTGGAACACTTGAACACTCAGTATCACAGAATACACAGGAATACTCAGACACAAAGTATCACAGAACACACTGGACCACTTGGACACACAGTATCCCAGAACACACTGGAACACCTAGACATCCAGTATCCCAGAACACTCTGGAACACCTGGACACACAGTATCCCAGAACACACTTGAACACCTGGACACACAGCATCCCAGAACACATTGGAACACTTGGACACCCAGTATCCCAGAACACACAGGAACACTTGGACACCAAGTATCCAATAACACACTGGAACACTTGGACACCCAGTATCACAGAACACACTAGAGCACCTTTAAACCCAGTATCACAAAACACACTGGAACATTTGAACACCCAGTATCACAGAACACACTGGAATACTTGAACACATAGTATCACAGAACACACTAGAACACTTGGACACTCAGTATCACAGAACACGCTGGAACACTTGGACACCCAGTAACGCAGAACACACTGGAATACCTGGACACCCAGTATTACAGAACACACTGGAACACTTGGACACCTAGTATCACAGAACACACTAGAATACCTGGAAACCCAGTCTCCCAGAACACACTGGAACACTTGGACACCCAGTATCACAGAACACACTGGAACGTTTGGACACCCAGTATCCCAGAACACAATGGACCACATGGACACCCAGTATCCCAGAACACACTGGAACACTTGAACACCCAGTATCCCAGAACACACTGGAGCTCTTGAACACACTGTATCTCAGAACACAATGGAAAACTTGGGCAACCAGTATGCCAGAACGTACTGGAACACTTGGACACACAGTATCCCAGAACACACTGGAACACTTGGACATACAGTATAACAGAACACACCGGAGCACTTGGACACCCAATATCTCACAACACAATGGAATACTTGGACATCCAGTATCACAGAACACACTGGAACACTTCGACACCCAGTATCTCACAACACACTGGAAACTTGGACACCCAGTATCTCTGAACACACTGGAAAACATGGACAACCAGTATCACAGAATACACAGGAACACTTGGACACACAGTATCACAGAACACAATGGAAAACTTGGACACCCAGTATAACAGAACACACTGGAACACTTGTACACACAGTATCCCAGAACACATTGGAACACCTGGGCACACAGTATCCCAGAAGACACTGGAAAACTTGGACAACGAGTATCACAGAACACACTGGAGCACCTGTACACCCAGTATCACAGAACACACTGGAACACTTGGACACCAAGTATCCCAGTACACACTGGAACACTCGAACACACAGTATCCCAGAACACACTGGAACACTTGGACACCCAGTATCACAGAACACATTGGAACACTTCGACACACAGTATCCCAGAACGCATTGGAACACATGAACACCCAGTGTCCCAGAACATAAAGGAGCTCTTCAACACACATATCACAGAACACACTGGTACACTTGGATACACAGTATCCCAGAACACTCTGGAACACCTGGACAGACAGTATCCCAGAACACACTTGAACACCTGGACACACAGAATCCCAGAACACATTGGAACACTTGGACACCCAGTATCCCAGAACACACAGGAACACTTGGACACCCAGTATCCCAAAACACACTGGAACACTTGGACACCAAGTATCACAGAACACACTAGAGCACATTTACACCTAGTATCACAAAACACACTGGAACATTTGAACACCCAGTGTCACAGAACACTCTGGAATACTTGAACACACAGTATCACAGAACACACTGGAACACTTGGACACTCAGTATCACAGAACACGAGGGAACACTTGGACACCCAGTAACGCAGAACACACTGGAATACCTGGACACCCAGTATTACAGAACACACTGGAACACTTGGACACCTAGTATCACAGAACACACTAGAATACCTGGAAACCCAGTCTCCCAGAACACACTGGAACACTTGGACACCCAGTATCCCAGAACACACTGGAGCTCTTGAACACACTGTATCACAGAACACACTGGAACATTTGGACACCCAGTATCCCAGAACACAATGGACCACATGGACACCCAGTATCCCAGAACACACTGGAACACTTGAACACCCAGTATCCCAGAACACACTGGAGCTCTTGAACACACTGTATCACAGAACACAAAGGAAAACTTGGACAACCAGTATGCCAGAACGTACTGGAACACTTGGACACACAGTATCCCAGAACACACTGGAACACTAGGACATACAGTATCACAGAACACACTGTGGCACTTGGACACCCAATATCTCACAACACAATGGAATACTTGGACATCCAGTATCACAGAACACACTGGAACACTTCGACACCCAGTATCTCACAACACACTGGAAACTTGGACACCCAGTATCTCTGAACACACTGGAAAACATGGACAACCAGTATCACAGAACACATTGGAACACTTGGACACACAGTATTCCAGAACACACTGGAACACCTAGACACACAGTATCCCAGAACACACTGGAACACCTATACACACAGTATCCCAGAATACACTGGAACACTTGAACACCCAGTATCCCAAAACACACAGGAACACTTCGGCACCCAGTATCCCAGAACACACTTGAACACATGGACACCCAGTATCCCAGAACGCATTGGAACACATGAACACCCAGTGTCCAAGAACATAAAGGAGCTCTTCAGCACACATATCACAGAACACACTGGTACACTTGGATACACAGTATCCCAGAACACACTGGAACACTTGGACACCCAGTATCACAGAACACACTTAAATACCTGGACACACAGTATCCCAGAACACACTGGAATACTTGGACACCCAGTACCCCAGAACACAATTCAACACTTGGACACACAGTATCACAGAACACACTGGAACACTTGGACACCCAGTAACGCAGAACACACTGGAATACCTGGACACCCAGTATTACAGAACACACTGGAACACTTGGACACCTAGTATCACAGAACACACTAGAATACCTGGAAACCCAGTCTCCCAGAACACACTGGAACACTTGGACACCCAGAATCACAGAACACACTGGAACATTTGGACACCCAGTATCCCAGAACACAATGGATCACATGGACACCCAGTATCCCAGAACACACTGGAACACTTGGACACCCAGAATCACAGAACACACTGGAACACTTGGACACCCAGTATCCCAGAACACACTGGAGCTCTTGAACACACTGTATCACAGAACACAATGGAAAACTTGGACACCCAGTATAACAGAACACACTGGAGCACTTGGACACCCAATATCTCACAACACAATGGAATACTTGGACACCCAGTATCACAGAACACACTGGAACAATTGGACACCCAGTATCACAGAACACACTTGAGCACCTTTACACCCAGTATCACAAAACACACTGGAATACTTGAACACACAGTATCACAGAACACACTGGAACACTTGGACACTCAGTATCACAGAACACGCTGGAATACCTGGACACCCAGTATTACAGAACACACTGGAACACTTGGACACCTAGTATCACAGAACACACTAGAATACCTGGAAACCCAGTCTCCCAGAACACACTGGAACACTTGGACACCCAGTATCACAGAACACACTGGAACATTTGGACACCCAGTATCCCAGAACACAGTGGACCACATGGACACCCAGTATCCAAGAACACACTGGAACACTTGAACACCCAGTATCCCAGAACACACTGGAGCTCTTGAACACACTGTATCACAGAACACAATGGAAAACTTGGACACCCAGTATAACAGAACACACTGGAGCACTTGGACACCCAATATCTCACAACACAATGGAATACTTGGACACCCAGTATCACAGAACACACTGGAACACTTCGACACCCAGTATCTCACAACACACTGGAAACTTGGACACCCAGTATATCTGAACACTCTGGAAAACATGGACAATCAGTATCACAGAATACACAGGACCACTTGGACACACAGTATCACAGAACACACTGGAACACTTTGACACCCAGTATAACAGAACACACTGGAACACTTGGACACACAGTATCCCAGAACACACTGGAAAACTTGGACAACGAGTATCACAGAACACACTGGAGCACCTGTACACCCAGTATGCATAAACACACTGGAACACTTGAACACCAAGTATCCCAGTACACACTGGAACACTTGAACACACAGTATCCCAGAATACACTGGAACACTTGGACACCCAGTATCACAGAACACATTGGAACACTTGGACACTCAGTATCCCAGACAACACTGGAACACCTAGACACACAGTATCCCAGAACACACTGGAACACCTATACACACAGTATCCCAGAACATACTGGAACACTTGAACACCCAGTATCCCAAAACACACAGGAACACTTCGACACCCAGTATCCCAGAACACACTAGAACACATGGACACCCAGTATCCCAGAAGGCATTGGAACACATGAACACCCAGTGTCCCAGAACATAAAGGAGCTCTTCAACACACATATCACAGAACACACTGGAACACTTTGACACCCAGTATAACAGAACACACTGGAACACTTGGACACACAGTATCCCAGAACACACTGGAACACCTGGACACACAGTATCACAGAACACATTGGAACACTTGGACACCCAGTATCCCAGAAGACACTGGAAAACTTGGACAACGAGTATCACAGAACACACTGGAGCACCTGTACACCCAGTATGCATAAACACACTGGAACACTTGAACACCAAGTATCCCAGTACACACTGGAACACTTGAACACACAGTATCCCAGAATACACTGGAACACTTGGACACCCAGTATCACAGAACACATTGGAACACTTGGACACACAGTATCCCAGAAACACTGGAACACCTAGACACACAGTATCCCAGAACACACTGGAACACCTATACACACAGTATCCCAGAACATACTGGAACACTTGAACACCCAGTATCCCAAAACACACAGGAACACTTCGACACCCAGTATCCCAGAACACACTAGAACACATGGACACCCAGTATCCCAGAAGGCATTGGAACACATGAACACCCAGTGTCCCAGAACATAAAGGAGCTCTTCAACACACATATCACAGAACACACTGGTGCACTTGGATACACAGTATCCCAGAACACTCTGGAACACTTGGACACACAGTATCATAGAACACACTGGAACACTTGGACACCCAGTATCACAGAACACACTGGTACACTTGAACACAAATTATCCCAGAACACACTGGAGCTCTTGAACACACTGTATCACAGAACACACTGGAACACTTGGATACCCAGTATCCCAGAACACACTGGAACACTTGGACACACAGTATCATAGAACACACTATAATACCTAGACACACAGTATCACAGAACACACTGGAACACTTGGACACCCAGTATCACAGAACACACTGGAACACTTGGACACCCAGTATCACAGAACACACTGGAACACTTGGACACCCAGTATCACAGAACACACTGGAACACTTGGACACCCAGTATCACAGAACACACTTTAACACTTGGATACCAAGTATCACAGAAAACCCTGGAACACTTGGACACCCAGTGTCACAGAACATGCTGGAACACCTGTACACCCACTATCACATAACACACTTGGACACTTCAACATCCAGTATCACAGAACACTCTGGAGCACCTGTACACCCAGTATCACAGAACACTCTGGAGCACCTGTACACCCAGTATCCCAGAACAAACTGGAACACTTGGACACCCAGGATCACCGAACCCCCCGGAATACTTGGACACCCAGGATGACAGAATACACAGGAATATCTGGACACCCAGTATCACAGAACGCACTGGAATACATGGACACCCAGTCTCCCCAGAACACATTGGAATACCTGGACACGCGGTATCACAGAACACACTGGAATACTTGGACACCCAGTATCAAAGAACACACTTTAACACTTGAACACCCAGTATCCCAGAACACACTGGAAAACTTGAACACCCAGTATCCAAAAACACACTGGAACACTTGGACACCCAGTATCACAGAACTCAGTGGTACACTTGAACACCAATTATCCCAGAACACACTGGAGCTCTTGAACACACTGTATCATAGAACACACTGGAACACTTGGATACCCAGTATCACAGAACACACTGGAACACCTGGACACACAGTATCCCAGAACACACTGGAACACCTGGACACACAGTATCACAGAACACACTGGAACACTTTAACACCCAGTATCCCAGAACACACTTTAACACTTGAACACCCGGTATCACAGAACACACTGGAGCACCTATACACCCAGTATGCCAAAACACACTGGAGCACCTGTACACCCATTATCCGAGAATACACTGGAACACTTGGACACTCAGTATCACAGAACACGCTGGAATAATTGGACAACCAGTATCACAGAGCACACTGGAACACTTGGACACCCAGTATCACAGAACATACTGGAATACATGGACACCCAGTATCACAGAACACATTGGAATACCTGGACACGCAGTATCACAGAACACACTGGAATACTTGGACACCCAGTATCAAAGAACACACTTTAACACTTGAACACCCAGTATCCCAGAACACACTGGAGCACCTGTACACCCAGTATGCCAAAACACACTGGAACACTTGGACACCCAGTATCACAGAACACACTGGTACACTTGAACACAAATTATCCCAGAACACACTGGAACACTTGGACACACAGTATCATAGAACACACTGGAACACTTGGACACCAGTATCACAGAACACACTGGAACACCTGGACACACAGTATCCCAGAACACACTGGAACACCTGGACACACAGTATCACAGAACACACTGGAACACTTGAACACCCAGTATCCCAGAACACACTTTAACACTTGGACACCCGATATCACAGAACACACTGGAGCACCTGTACACCCAGTATGCCAAAACACACTGGAGCACCTGTACACCCATTATCCGAGAACACACTGGAACACTTGGACACTCAGTATCACAGAACACGCTGGAATACTTGGACAACCAGTATCACAGAGCACACTGGAACACTTGGACACCCATTATCACAGAACACACTGGAATACCTGGACACCCAGTACCACAGAACACACTGGAATACCTGGACACTTAGTATCACAGAACACACTGGAACACCTGGACACCCAGTCTCCCAGAACACACTGGAAGATTTGGACACCCAGTATCCCAGAACATACTGGAACACTTGGACACCCAGTATCACAGAACATACTGGAACACTTGAACACCCAGTATCACAGAACACACTGGAACACTTGGACACCCAGTATCACAGAGCACACTGAACTCATGTCTACACAGAATGGTCGTCAGAGGAAGCAATAAAAAGTGGAGGAGGAGGATGAATCCTCATCTTAACACAAAAAAGGTAGGAAAAAAAAGGATAAATCAATTGATACGGGAGAACTATCCACAAAATTTAGAACAGAACTAGCGGCCTTCCTGGAGTCTGCACAGACTCTGGAGCAACAAGAACTTTTGTACTTTAAGATTACTTGTCAATCACCTCTGAAAATGGATGCCTAACTGTTCCTGGAGCTGGTGAAGTGAAGGCGTGATGGCGACCATATTACTCTCAGACGTGCACACTGGTCAATAAAAACGCAGGCGCTAACACAACATCCTCCCAGGTGCCTGTATGATACGGCAGAGTCGACATCTTATTTCTTTACTACGTGAAAGCTAAGAACGTCACAACGTGAAGCCGTTTATTGCTCTATATGATAAAGCTGTATTCTTAATTCTCTTGCTGGCTGCAGGTGCATGTACCTGTATGACGGGCTCCACTGAGGTGGCTAGAAACAGCCATCGAGTTATACTGACCTTGATGATGGTGATGGAGCTTTGCGTGGTGCTCTCCTTGTTCTCTGCATGCTATACATCTGCGGGCGAATTCTACCCAGTCTCACACTTCCTCTCAGTGGCAAAATAGCAGCACAGAAACGACCTTGAAATGTATGATGATTTTGTAATGGTGCACTGGATGACGATGATACGATGTGATAGTTGCACGAACCATTCCAAGGACAAACATTCAGGACCTCAAGGCAACCACACAGAACAAGTTCCCAGCGTATACTATGTTCTAAGGTTTCAGCGCCAACGGGATCTCCTGCTATATTTTATTCTAATGAGCTACTACAAACTAGTTACACAGTTCATAGACTAACTAACTACAACTTCCTAACCGAAATGCAAATTTCAACTCTCTCTACATCCTAAGTCCTAACCGTCGTTTTTCTTCCATCTTGTCGCCTTCTAGTCCTTGTCGTCTGCTCTATTTCCTTTCTGTTTCCTGCCTGTTCAAGTGTCGCACGGTGCCTTTTTTTCCTAGCCTAGCGAGAACCAGAGGATCGGGTTTTCCCTATCACTCTGTACTTAGTTTCTCTCTTTCAAACAAAACTTTCGTTAACTGACCACTTCTAACAAATATGTCCATACTACAAGAACTTAAAGTTGAAGAAGGTTGACTAGTAAAGAGGATTAAACAAAGAAAACTTTAATATTTTGAACACATTAAACGTCATGATAATCTAGTGAAGCCAGTCTTGGAAGGGTACATAATGGGAAAAATAAATAGAGGAAGACCAAGGCGAAGATGGCTGCAAGACATCGTTGATGATCTACATATGGATGCATCAGCAGCTGGCCATACTGCTCACAATCGAGAGGCCTACAGGAAGGATAGGGAGGCAAAATTCCCCGAGGGACATGAAGATGAATGAGTGTCCACTTTTAATATACTGCTACAAACAGTCCTCTTCGTAAGAAAGTAATAGACATTACGTTACGATAAAGCACTGTCTTGTGTGTACCCAGGCTGCGTCCACTGGTCTCTTACCTCTCTTTATGTTGCTTTTAAACGTGCAGTTACTTCTTCTGTGCTTTCACTAATTGAGAGAGCTTGACTTTGTTTAGAAACGAAAACCTGAAACAAGAATATCTACTTTTAATCAGTTATTTCTTCCGCCATCATTTGAGAAAAAAAAGAGGGGGGGGGGGGAGTAAGGAAGATCTCTTAGTGGAATATCTGATGAGTGTCAAAAACATTTCTTCCCTACATTCTTAGAATATATGGGAAGAGATAATACGGAGCTGTATTGGAATATCTGTTTTCTTAGCGTGCAGTGGTGACACTGGAACACCTGGACACCCAGTATCACAGAGCACACTGGAACACCTGGACACCCAGTATCACAGAACACACTGGAACACCTGGACACCCAGTATCACAGAGCACACTGGAACACCTGGACACCCAGTATCACAGAACACACTGGAACACCTGGACACCCAGTATCACAGAGCACACTGGAACACCTGGACACCCAGTATCACAGAGCACACTGAACTCATGTCTACACAGAATGGTCGTCAGAGGAAGCAATAAAAAGTGGAGGAGGAGGAGGAGGAGGAGGATGAATCCTCATCTTAACACAAAAAAGGTAGGAAAAAAAAGGATAAATCAATTGATACGGGAGAACTATCCACAAAATTTAGAACAGAACTAGCGGCCTTCCTGGAGTCTGCACAGACTCTGGAGCAACAAGAACTTTTGTACTTTAAGATTACTTGTCAACCACCTCTGAAAATGGATGTCTAGCTGTTCCTGGAGCTGGTGAAGTGAAGGCGTGATGGCGACCATATTACTCTCAGACGTGCACACTGGTCAATAAAAACGCAGGCGCTAACACAACATCCTCCCAGGTGCCTGTATGATACGGCAGAGTCAACATTTTATTTCTTTACTACGTGAAAGCTAAGAACGTCACAATGTGAAGCCGTTTATTGCTCTATATGATGAAGCTGTATTCTTAATTCTCTTGCTGGCTGCAGGTGCATGTACCTGTATGACGGGCTCCACTGAGGTGGATAGAAACAGCCATCGAGTTATACTGATCTTGATGATGGTGATGGAGCTTTGCGTGGCGCTCTCCTTGTTCTCTGCATGCTATACGTCTGCGGGCGAATTCTACCCAGGCTCGCACTTCCTCTCAGTGGCAAAATAGCAGCACAGAAACGACCTTGAAAGTTATTAGAATTTTTTAATGGTGCACTGGATGACGATGAGACGATGTGACAGTAGCACGAACCATTCCAAGGACAAACATTCAGGACCTCAAGGCAACCACACAGAACAAGTTCCCAGCGTCTACTTTGTTCTAAGGTTTCAGCGCCAACGGGATCTCCTGCTATATTCTATTCTAATGAGCTATTACAAACTAGTTACACAGTTCATAGACTAACTAACTACAACTTCCTAACCGAAATGCAAATTTCAACTCTCTCTACATCCTAAGTCCTAACCGTCGTTTTTCTTCCATCTTGTCGCCTTCTAGTCCTTGTCGTCTGCTCTATTTCCTTTCTGTTTCCTGCCTGTTCAAGTGTCGTACGGTGCCTTTTTTTCCTAGCCTAGCGAGAACCAGAGGATCGGGTTTTCCCTATCACTCTGTACTTAGTTTCTCTCTTTCAAACAAAACTTTCGTTAACTGTCCACTTCTAACAAATATGTCCATACTACAAGAACGTAAAGTTGAAGAAGGTTGACTAGTAAAGAGGATTAAACAAAGAAAACTTTAATATTTTGAACACATTAAACGTCATGATAATCTAGTGAAGCCAGTCTTGGAAGGGTACATAATGGGAAAAATAAATAGAGGAAGACCAAGGCGAAGATGGCTGCAAGACATCGTTGATGATCTACATATGGATGCATCAGCAGCTGGCCATACTGCTCACAATCGAGAGGCCTACAGGAAGGATAGGGAGGCAAAATTCCCCGAGGGACATGAAGATGAATGAGTGTCCACTTTTAATATACTGCTACAAACAGTCCTCTTCGTAAGAAAGTAATAGACATTACGTTACGATAAAGCACTGTCTTGTGTGTACCCAGGCTGCGTCCACTGGTCTCTTACCTCTCTTTATGTTGCTTTTAAACGTGCAGTTACTTCTTCTGTGCTTTCACTAATTGAGAGAGCTTGACTTTGTTTAGAAACGAAAACCTGAAACAAGAATATCTACTTTTAATCAGTTATTTCTTCCGCCATCATTTGAGAAAAAAAAGAGGGGGGGGGGGGTAAGGAAGATCTCTTAGTGGAATATCTGATGAGTGTCAAAAACATTTCTTCCCTACATTCTTAGAATATATGGGAAGAGATAATACGGAGCTGTATTGGAATATCTGTTTTCTTAGCGTGCAGTGGTGACAACCATATTACAAGGATGTCATAGCTATGCTCTGGAGGAAAGCGGAAACGTGGAAGGATGGACATCAAAGAAAAACATGTAAGTGCCAGGAAACTTGGTTAGAGTTCGCAGGTCATGTAGGCATTACTAAAAATTAAACAGTGGATCAACTGATCAGGTCAGTTAATCTAGAGGCAGAACAAGCCACAGGTCTAGCAGATATTGTCCGTGCTATAAAACAAGCCATAGGCCTAGCAGATAATGTCCGTGCTATAAAACAAGCCACAGCCTAGCAGATAATGTCCGTGCTATAAAACAAGCCACAGGTCTGGCAATATTGCGAGCTATCAAATAAGCCACAGCCTAGCAGATATTGTCCGTGCTATAAAACAAGCTAGTCGAACACGAATTCTTCGCGCCAGTTGTGAATCAGCGTCCATGCCAGGAATGAAGGAGCTAGGGGTTGACATGGAGTCACCAAACACGAGAGATTATAAAAATTATAAGAAAGGGTAGTCAGTCAAGACAGGATGGATCTCCAGAACCTACCAAGTGTGACAATAACAATAAACTGTAGAAGGAGGCCTGCACGGACAAATGTCCTTTCCAACGTATTGTAGTTTCAGAAAATCAAGAGAGAACGCGTTGAAGAACGTACCTTACAAAAATTTTCGCATAATAAGCTGACAGTCTTCAGATTTTTCACGTTAACTTCGCAGTGGATTAATTATGTCTTATAAAAACACATGTTCTTAGTACTTATTTTAACCAATGTTTTGAACATTCCTCTTTTCTGTAGTGGAGTCTGGTTAAGCTTCTTCGTCTAACTTACAGTTCAGAAACTTTCAAAGCTTATTAGTCAAAGCTTTATGTAGGATTAAAAACCTTTATATTTTCTTCATTATTCTTAATTATTTAAAATTCATAAACCATATAAGAAAGAATGAACAAATTATTTATATGTAGCTGGAAAAGAAATAAATAACTTCATTTTTTGTAGCAGAATGATTTGATTTAAAGACAGATTATGAAGCCAAAATTATTTGAAGTCAAATTTTATATCAAACTTTATTTTCAAATGTAAAATATATCAGTATATGAACATGTACAAACGCATAGTTTAGAAGTATGTGTAATGTCATGCAAGTTTCACTCTAACAAATAAAATGTTTAGCAATATCGTGTTTTGATAATTTGTCACCTGTTACTTCTACTATCTCACTCTAGTGTACCGAGTTTTAATTCCACTGTTTCATATGTATATGTCGACGATTACCCCTGATATCATAGCCTAGTCGCACACTTATACGCATTAATCCTGATATCATACCCTACTTTCACACATATACGTATTAATGCCGATATCATAGTCTAGTTTCACACTATACGTAAACTATTAAGTCCTGCTATCACAGTCTAGCTTCGTAATTACATGTGGACAATTATTTATGCTACTATAGTCTAGTTTTTTTTAAACTGTTATTCCCACTATTTCAGTCTTGTTTACCTACAGTGAATACCACTATCCGAGACTAGTTTGTCAACTGTGAATCTTAGTATTTCAGTCTATTTCTTTTCTTTTTTATTTCTGTTATTCCTCAGCCCAGTTTATGAATTGTTAAACCCGCTGTCCCGTACTAGTTTGGAATCTGTTAATTCTGCTATCTCAATCTAGTATGTCAATATTTAATCCCACTGTCTCAGACTAGTTAATTCACTGTTAATTCTACTCAATTTAGTTATCCAGTGATATTTCTAGCGTGTCAGTTGTTATTTCCATTTAATCTAGTTTGCGAAGTGTTAATTCTGCTCAGTTTACTTTGTCAACTATTAATTCTGCTCCTCTAATCTAGTTTGTCAGCTGTTAATCCCAGTCTGGTACGTACACAGTCAGTCTCGTTATGTGTATCACCCACACTGATTTGTCTATTTTATGAACAAATATTTTAGTCTAATCTGTCAAATGATTGTGCCCGCAGATCAGTCTAATTTTTCATCTTTTAGTACCAGTTTTTATTTTAATCTGTCTATTGTTAGAGCCATGGCGTAACACCTGCTAATCTGTTACTTACATCACACAGTCTTATATGACTGCATTATGTCCCACTATGTTTAGCTTATCGAATGTTTGTATCATTATCTCAGACTTGTTTGCTCGCTGATGAAGCCACAATCTTGGTTTAGTTTATCACTCAGTGGTTCTCAGCTTTGTCATAAGGCTGTCTCAGAATCCTCTCCTATATGTATTAAATCATCATCCAGAAAAGATCTTCAAAATTACGTATCTTCTTTATGGAAAAAATTCCTTGTCTTAGATTTGAAATTCTTCCCCATGGTAGCCATCTGCCTCCTTGCTTGGTATTTGCTGTATACTGTATATTTCTATCTTCATCTAATCTTCGATTTGGGACCCGTCCTGTTTAGCCTCTTCAAATGACAACGTCAGTCGTTATACACATAATTCATACATCAATATCTTCATCTTCGTTATCGTCCAGTCGGAACTTGTTAGAAGCTATTCTACTAATAAAAGGCATACTGTGAGTTGTACCCTGCTCTCCACCCCGTTCGTCAACATTAATGCATTCTTCACTGCCGGGATGGTCACTATGGTTGTCATCGATGTTTCCCATGCTGTTAGAAAGGGAATCTTCGTTGTTAGTAGGGACACTTATGAAGGCTTCTGGCGACTGAGATAATTCCAGTTCCTCTTTTCCTGATGAAGTGTTGGAGGAATCATCAGAGATGTCAGAAAATCTTCGCCCTGAAATTATTTTTCTTCCGTTATTAGAACATTCTGACGCTGACGAAGAGGTTTCTTCTACTTGGTCATTATAGAGAGGGAAAGATGACGGGACATTAGCTTTGAGTCCGGCTAAGACGGCAGCAGCAGCTTTTTCTTCGCTGTCAACATTTCTGGGGCTCTTGTTGCTGTCACTGTATTCAAGCGGATGAAGGGTCCTTTCTAGACCTGGATCAGATTCTTCGTCGCTTGAAGAGTCTTCGTGTTCTGAATTATCGTTCATTACCTCAAAAGTAGCGTCTTCAGAGTTTATGTCCGTGTATGTTTGAGCAAACTGCAACCTCCTCTCCTCTGCTGTAGAAATTCTTTCAAGACCAGTGGAATCTCCGCTATAATTTGGAGTATTTTGGTAATCTGGTTCATCCTGCGCATGCGCGTCTCCTAGTTTCAGCACTTTAATAGTGTTCCTACCAAGATCACTTTCGGCTCTGAAGAGACTGTTTGCCATGTTGTCAGAAAGAACTACTTGAAGTTTAGACTCTGAGGTTTGCCGGAATAATATGGGTTCAGCCTTCTCATGAAGTGAATCAGTAGATGGACTTCTTCTAGATGTTGTAGAAATCTCCGCCTTTGTGCCGACATAGGTTAAGCTTGATAAAGATGAACTTCTCTCCTCATTTTCATTGTTGAACACAAAGGTGGAGGTGGATACAAAAGTCAGGTCTGAGTCTTCTAGCTGTACTTGTGGCAAGGAACTAGGTTTACTGTTCTTGATTATATCTTCTTCTGTGTGCAGTTCTTCAGCGATCTGACCGCCATTACCAGCAGTTGACGGAATTTGGTTTTCACTTGAGCTCTGGGAACTAGATCTGCTGCTTTTATTAGAAGGGGAGCTAACCCCGGCATCTGAACTCAGGGTTTTGCTAGCAGAATCTTCTTCTTGTATATGACTTCTTTCAACACCGTTTACACTGGAAATGTTTTCATGCAATTCATCGTACTTGGTTCTTGTTTCTTGTTCTTGTTTGTGTTCGGTATTATCGCTACCAAGTATCCATGTGCTGGTTTCCCCATTTTTGTGACCACTGATTTTTCGTGCCTTTCTACTATCATCATGATCCGTAACCAAGTGGGGGTTACTATTCACTGAGCTCATAGTACTGCAGTTATCTTCCATTTCCTGTGGTAATGACCCAAACAGATCCTCATAAGTGATAATGGAAGATCCCGAAGAGGATCTGCAGGAACGGATATCAACGCCGACAACTGAAGCGGTCATTTTTTGAGGTCCATGAGCCGAAGTTTTCAGAGAGGCCAAATATTTGTCTTGTGCGGCCTGGACAATTTCGTCACTAAGTGACATTTTACGCAAGGACAATGAAAGGTCAACACTGAAGCTTCTTGGCCTGTTCTCTCCAGGTGCTTTGTCATCAGTTACAGACTGAGACCGTGCTTTGATCTCGGTCCACACTTCATCAAAACTTGGATGCTGGAATAACGTCATATTTGTTTTCACATATTTGCTGTTTCCGTATTTAGAAGCATCTCTATCTATGGGATGCTTAATCTCCTTATCACTGGCAGTATGAAGTGTTGTTTTTGCATTAGTTGTAAGACCATTTACTTGAGTGGTTGAACTAGGAGGATCTGCAGATTTTGAAACAAGCTTTTTCTTTATATTGTACCAACGCTTTCTCTTAGGAGTTTGATCGTGCTCTACGGTGCTCTCTGATATGTCGGTACCAGTCGATACAAGACTTTCTTTTCTTCTGGAACTAGTCTCGCCAGCCAAGTCCGACGCTAAGTCTCTGATAAACGAAGACTCGGCGCTCATTTGGGAATTTTCTTTTTCTGTTCCAGCATCTTGTGTGGCCTTTTTGAAGAGCCAGCTTTTCTTCTCCACAAAAATCCGTTCTTTCTCTTCATCGTCAACGCTTTCATTTTTGACAAATCCTGTAGTACTATAAGATATTTTTATATTGACAGGGTTGAAGTCTATAGAAGTGGTTATCGCCGTGCTCGCAGCAGAAAAATAGAAATCAGCGTCTTCTCTGACTAGCGATAGCGCGTGTTTGGGGCGTGTGTACTCAGGGTTGCTAAATTTGGCGAATTCTCGACCAATAATCATTCGGACTGGGTACTTCTTTCTGTAACAAAAATACCCTCCCACGAACATAATGACAAGCAACAGGGCTGGAATAACGATCCCAACTGCAATTTTCCAGTCACCGTTTGATTCTTCATGGTCAAATAAAGCAGATTTCGTGGCAATAAAAGGCTCTTGTGTGGAACTTTCTGTAGAGTTTTCGGGATCTATTGTTGAATATCCGTTATTATTTACAGCTGTGGCCTGCTCTGTACTAGTAGTCTGCTCGGTTTGTTCAGACTGTTCTAAACTACTTGAGACGACAAAAATAGAATATGATGATGTATCAAATGTAGACTGTTGAGGCTGTTCTGGCTTAGTTGAGATCGAAGTGGAATATGTTGTTGTATCACCTGAAGATAGTTGAAGCTGCTCTGATTTTGTTGAGACAAAAGTAGAATATGTTATTGTACCTTCTGTAGACTGTTCAGGTTGCTGTGCTTTAGTTGAGACAAAAGTAGAATATGTTGGTGAAGACTGCAGAATCTGCTCTGTTTTAGTTGAGACAAGAGAAAAATATTTTGTTGTACCATCTGTAGACTGTTGACTTTGGGCTTTGTGACTTGACATATGTGTAGAATGTTCTGTTTCATCACTCGAGAACCGGCTTGAAGTGTGTTGTGTGGTATCTGTGGATGGATTTAAACTTTCGCCTGTGTCCTTCTCTTTTGATGATCCGGCTGATTGCTGGTCAGATGGGACCTGGGAAATCAAACAAGTTAAGCAGTCAGTCTCGTGTTCTGAGTGTTTAACTTAAATAATATTGAAATGTATACGAACAACTTAAATGTTTTGTTGTATGAAGTTGCCATGACCAAATTACCTGAAAATAAGTTGAAAACAACTTTTGAAATAATCTATTTCTGTCGGATGAAATAGGTTACTGCAGAATTGTTTTAGTTTCTGAACTCTCCTCGGCCTGTTTCTGGCCCGAAAACCCCACATTACAGATCTACTCCAGCCTAGCGAATCGATACTCAGATGCAACATTTCCATGCAGTTACTACGAATCGATGTTATTATTTTGGTTCTAGGAATAGTGTGGATGACAACTAAACTCTATATAACATATAAAAGAGGCTAGCAGGTACTACTGGATCCAAAGAAAGAAAGACCATTCCTTAGCAAAACTTGAACACCATTAACATCAAGTAAAGACCAAAAGCAAAGATGGGCCGAACACTTCCAAGAAATACTTAATCGACCACACCCAAAAGAATTGATAGACCTTGAAACTGACTTACCAGTTCCACAACTGAATGTCAACCTAGATGAAATTACATTGCATGAAACTGAAACAGCAGTGAATTTAATGGCTAACAACAAAGATCCAGGTGAAAATGAAATAATAGCCGAAATGTTAAAAGCTTTTAATAATGACAACATGAACCAACTACAGAGAATATTTAACAAAGATTGGAAAGAAGAAAAGGTCCCTTCTAAATGGAAAAAAGGAATCATTGTTAAAATACCAAAATTAAAAAAGAAACCTTAGCTATTGCAATAACTGGAGAGGAGTAACCTTACTATCAGTTGTGTCCAAAATATTTTGCAAAGTCATTCTGAATAGAATTCAAGATATAGTGGATGCTGCAATAAGAGAAGGACAGGCAGGATTTCAAAAAAGGAGAAGCTGTCTCGACCAGATCTTTACTCTAAGAATAATACTTGAAGAACATATTGAAAAGCACAAACTATTAATACTGAACTTTACAGACTTTAAAAAGGCATTTGATAGCATACACAGAGATTCACTGTGGAGAATTTTAAGTCTATATATAATACTATCTAAAATTGTCAACATCGTTATAGACCTCTACAATGGATGTGTTTGTGCAGTCAACACAGAAGAAAGAATGGGCGAATGGCGTCAAATTGAAACAGGCATGAAACAAGGATGTATATTATCTCCCTTGCTGTTTGGAATTTCCATAGACTTCATAATGAAAAAATGCTGCACAGGTAAAACGGGCATTGACTGGGTACATAAGAATCAAATGGAAGATCTTGATTTTGTAAATGGTATAACTCTTATTAGTGACAATGTGAAATCAGTGCAAGGAAAAAAAAGCAGATACCTTCTCTTCAATGACTAGTAAAATAGGACTTGAAATTAACAAAGAAAAAAACAAAAATAATGAAACCTCTCATTAACCATGAAGGAAAAATATACATAGAAGGAACAGCTGTTGATGAAGTACATCAATTTGCATATCTCGGCAGCTACATAGACCAGGATGGTGACACCAAAAAGGAAGTTAGAATTGGAATTGCAAAAGCAACATTGATCTTCAAGAATCTTGAGAACATATGGCATTTAAAAGTTATAAACAGAAAAACCAAGTTAAGAATATTCAATTCAAATGTAATATCCACCTTCATTTATGCATGCGAAAGCTGGAAATCAACTAAAGATATAGACAGGAAATTAGGCTCTTTTGAAACCAAATGCATAAGGAAAATACTGAGCATCAAGTGGAGCGAATTCAAGAACAATGCAGAGATAAGACATTTGACTGAACAACAACTAGTCTCATGGGTGATCAGGAAAAGGAGATGGACATATGTTGGTCATATACTGATAAGAAAGCAATAGAGAATCGCAAAACAAGCCATCAAGTGGGACACAAAAGGCCAAAGAAAAACAGGGCGATTAAATAAAACTCTAAAAAAGAAACCTTAGCTATTGCAATAACTGGAGAGGAGTAACCTTACTATCAGTTGTGTCCAAAATATTTTGCAAAGTCATTCTGAATAGAATTCAAGATATAGTGGATGCTGCAATAAGAGAAGGACAGGCAGGATTTCAAAAAGGAGAAGCTGTCTCGACCAGATCTTTACTCTAAGAATAATACTTGAAGAACATATTGAAAAGCACAAACTATTAATACTGAACTTTACAGACTTTAAAAAGGCATTTGATAGCATACACAGAGATTCACTGTGGAGAATTTTAAGTCTATATATAATACTATCTAAAATTGTCAACATCGTTATAGACCTCTACAATGGATGTGTTTGTGCAGTCAACACAGAAGAAAGAATGGGCGAATGGCGTCAAATTGAAACAGGCATGAAACAAGGATGTATATTATCTCCCTTGCTGTTTGGAATTTCCATAGACTTCATAATGAAAAAATGCTGCACAGGTAAAACGGGCATTGACTGGGTACATAAGAATCAAATGGAAGATCTTGATTTTGTAAATGGTATAACTCTTATTAGTGACAATGTGAAATCAGTGCAAGGAAAAAAAAGCAGATACCTTCTCTTCAATGACTAGTAAAATAGGACTTGAAATTAACAAAGAAAAAAACAAAAATAATGAAACCTCTCATTAACCATGAAGGAAAAATATACATAGAAGGAACAGCTGTTGATGAAGTACATCAATTTGCATATCTCGGCAGCTACATAGACCAGGATGGTGACACCAAAAAGGAAGTTAGAATTGGAATTGCAAAAGCAACATTGATCTTCAAGAATCTTGAGAACATATGGCATTTAAAAGTTATAAACAGAAAAACCAAGTTAAGAATATTCAATTCAAATGTAATATCCACCTTCATTTATGCATGCGAAAGCTGGAAATCAACTAAAGATATAGACAGGAAATTAGGCTCTTTTGAAACCAAATGCATAAGGAAAATACTGAGCATCAAGTGGAGCGAATTCAAGAACAATGCAGAGATAAGACATTTGACTGAACAACAACTAGTCTCATGGGTGATCAGGAAAAGGAGATGGACATATGTTGGTCATATACTGATAAGAAAGCAATAGAGAATCGCAAAAACAAGCCATCAAGTGGGACACAAAAGGCCAAAGAAAAACAGGGCGATTAAATAAAACTCTAAAGAGGACGTTGTTAAGAGTGGCCGATTTAGTACAGATAACCTCCCCTGACGAGGTTGAAAAGCTCGCCGAAAACAGGAAATTTGGCACGCTACCATGAGAGCCCTATGTGACATTCAGTGGCAAGGAAAGGATGTAAGATATAAGAAAGAATTTTAAAGTTCACAACTAAAGACAAAATTCTTACCTACAATTGTAGTACTTAGAATGAATACAGCAAATTGATAAGAGGTATCGTGATGTTTGTTTTCTCGGTTGCACAAATGACTCACATTATCTTATATCGTAAACTTATGCTTCGCTATTTTCATCATTACAGAATATATCGACAGCAAAAGATTATTTCGCTTCATTCTTTTACTTACTCAGTACCTCTAAATAGGCAGGCAGCCATTTTGTTTTATGCCGCTTGCATGGACTGCACAGTGATATTATTCAGTGCGTCTTCCATGTTTATTTTTAGTGACTTATTTTCTTACTGTGGTTTTTTTATAGCACGTCCAAGTAAATAAGATTGTGCTTTTTTATAGTTTAATTTTTATGCTATGTTCTGAAAAAAATAACATGAAAACAGCCTACAGAAATTATTATATATTGTAGTAAAGAAAATACTAGAAAAGACTTACCCCAGTTATCAATAAAACAGAAACAATGGCCATATCATTAAAGAATAAACCATCTAAATACAATGTTATGGTATAATAAATACCTTGAGACAAGTGTATACATTTAAATATTTGTACACTCGAGTAACATAGATGGAAAATCCATCTCTGAACTCAAGAATAGATTATATGTGTAAGCAAATGAGCTTTCTAACAAATGAGGAACACATCTGTGTCATTGAGCAAGAGAAAGAGAGTTCTACAGTGCAACACTGAGCGTATCCTACTGTTTGCAAGTAAGTCGTTGTCAATGAAGAGATCGATACAAAGATCACTAGAGGCAACAGAGCTGTTGCTCATTGGAAAAGCGTTAAAAATAGCAGGGAATTAAGATTACAAACAGGGAATGTTTAACACAAGATAACGTAGAAAGGAACCTACATTACAGACTGTGTAGAAAGTACAGTCCCTATTTGTTGAACATTACAATGAGAAGGAGAGTGCCTGATATAAGAATAAAAAAAGACAAATAGAAAGAGAGCCAGGGGAAGACTAAGAGAAAAAAAAATCATAAACAGTCTAATGTAATAACACAATAAAAAGTTAACATCAGAGCTGATGGGAAATATCAAGGGTAAAGATGTATGGAGAAGTATGACGACCAACACGTACCGGCACGGCACATGATGATGGCATGTTCTGAAACATCTGATAACATTTATTTTCTAACAATTTTTCTCTAATACTTGTATAACTGCCCAGTCTTCTGATGTGAGATGCGTCTGACTATTATAACACATTGCAAGCGACGACAGACCAGATACGAAAAATAATATTGTTTTAATAATGGGGGATTTTAATGCAAAGATTGGTACAGAAATAGCAGAAGACGAAGGATGTTTTGGGAAAATTTAGTATAGGATATATATAGAATGAGGCTGGAGACAATCTAGTGGCGTTTTGCATGGAAAATAAGCTAATGGTCGCTAAAACACTTTTTAGACAACATCCGAGAAGACTTTACACTTGGACATCTGTGATAATATATTGTTTAGATCAGTCGAAGGGAAGTAATAAACTTTAAAAGTAAGGGGACTTGGTTCAGTCACACTCATTGTATTACTGATTTTTTTTTTATCCGTGGGAGAAAGTTAGTCAACTCAGGTAACTTTGAGGGGTAGTGTAAATTTGCATGTTAGGGAAAAGTTAAAGTGTCAACTTAAGAATGTCTGTTTTGAAACAACAGACTAAATTTAGTATTAGAGATTCTAGTTTTTAGAACATTATTTTAGAAACTAAAGTTTATAAAACATGTAAATTCACGTGAATATAGTGTTTGATGATGGAATGTTCAGGAAACTTATGAAGATTTTGTAGGGAATATTTAAGGCTGAGAGAGAGAGAGAGAGAGAGAGAGAGAGAGAGAGAGTCAGAGTCGGAATATGATAGGATGGGATTAAGACTAGAATGAGAGAGATTATGTTTAGAAGTATCAGTGTAAATGTAGTTGAGAAGTAGTTTCATCTGTGTTCGGACAGAGTTGTACCTCTGTTAGTTGAGATGTAGTTTTTGTTAGTGATTGTCCTTTTTAGGGTAAAAAGGTGCTTCTGTGTTGGGAGTTTTTCAGTGTATATGAGGTATGTTGTTTTTGATGTTGTATGCTAGTGAGGGCCCCATGGCCACGCTATTCGCAAATGGGAATTCATCGTTAAAATTTTGTGATTTCTGTACTTGTTGAATCCTGTGATAATTGGATAATGCTGAGTGTCAGTTATAGTGTTGAGTGAGTTGAGTACATGGAACAGGTCATGTTCGTGTATGGATATGTACTGGTTGTTGTTCTGGGTTTTCGTGTATCACACGGTGTATAACAATGTCACGTCTGTTGTGTCACTTGTGTAGCAGTCAAGTAAATCTGCTCTGTAAATAGTTACGTTGTAATAGTGAATGAAGAGTTCACTACTTTAAGACAGTTAGCCACACACACACACACACACACATATTAGCTCAGTACAGTATAGTGTATGGGAAAACCACGTGTTTAATGTTTAGTAGAGTAATCTAATACGAATATAAATCCTACTTTAAATCACCTGATGTTAAAACTAAGAATCAAATAGATTATATTTTAGTGCAAAGAAGGTGGAGATGAAGTATAACATCAGCAAAACTTTTACCAGGTGCTGATTATGACACGGACCATGAGTTATTAATAGCAGACATAAAGATAAAGACCAAAAAAAGACAGAGGATTAAGTCCACATTCCCTTTGATCATACAAAAATACCAGAATAATACGGAATAGAAGTGAAGAAACGTTTTGAGATACTGATGGCTGTACAGGAGGAGATGACACCAGATGAATTGACTACGCAAGCCAGATATATCTTAATCACAGCAGCTAAAGATATGTATGAAGAGGGCCGACCTGAGTGTTTAAACGCGACAGGTTTGAACATTCAAGTTTATGGTCATTTTCGCATTTTCTCGGGGACTGGAGCGTGTCTTGCTCACGTGACTGTGCGGCAGGTTAAGAGTGGAATGTGTTGAGTTATTTCAGTTTGTGTGTTACGTCCGTGGCGGCAGCATGGGGAGATCGTGTCTTAGCATGTATCTTTGGCATTCGTACTTCAATTATCATATTATCATACGTGTCATCATATCGGGTGAATGGAATGTTTTGATCACAGATTGCTGACTAGCCGGCGTTATTTATGGTAATGTATATTGCTTGTGCTCACCTGGGCAAGAGCAGAAAAAAAGGCGAAGGACAGGCATTTGTGGAAAACCCTTGCGGAAGCCCCATGTGCCCTGGGCACTTAAGGTTCAGAGAGAGAGAGAGAGAGAGAGATATTGCTTGTAAGTTTTCGTATGTCAGATATGAAGTTTAGTGTAAGTATATGTGATGAATGGAGTTCAGTGTAAGTGTTCTATGTGATGAATGGAGTTCAGTGTAAGTGTTCTATGTGATGAATGGAGTTCAGTGTAAGTGTTCTAAGTATAAGGTAAACTGGAGGTAAAGGTAGTTGAAATGTTCACTTTGATTATGATATTTGATGCTCATTTCAGGTATCATTGTGTACTGCATTATTTGATGTTCATTTGGCATGGATATGTGTTCTCCTTGTTGAATGTTATGTGATGATGCAGAGCAAATGTGCTGCGTTATGAGTGTTTTCTTGTATGAGCATGTTCTTGATTATATATTGATGCTCATATTATGTGTCATTTTGAAATGCATTAATTGATTTTCTTTCTTCATCATTTGACATTTTGCTCTTTATGTTAAGTGTTTTATGTTGATGCAGTCAGTTGCGCTGTGTTATTGTCTGGTATGAGTGGGCCCGAGATTGTTGTGGTCCTAGAATAAAGCGTGCCAAAGAATATAGAATGTACAGAAGCTGTAACTGAAAAAATTGTAAGAAGAAGCCACTACTACATGACTGAAATAAGAACTTAGAAGTTGTGACTTCAGGCAGTATATGAAGATGGGCGTCACTAAGTGCCACCTTGTTATATTTTATGTGTAATCTATCAGTTGTGTTATAAATGAGTATTTTGTGTGTTGCTGTGGAGGAGATTGTACTGTTGTCTTATTGTTATATGGTGTAGTTCAGTGTGACGTCTTGTGAAGTTAATACTTTTTTCAATTTTCCTCGATACCAAAATACCTGATTTTCGGAGTGATCATTACTTGTTGGTGGAGACAGAGAGAGAGAGAGAGAGTGAGAGTAAAACCTGTGATTAAACTCCTTAACATCTCAGCTGGGGTACCTTGCTGGACAACGACTGGAAGATCACGGAGATGAAGTATAGCGGATTAAAAGAATGATTAGATAGTGACATAAGCTGATGTAAAACAAAATGATATAATGATGTAATAAACATCTAGCTATAAAATAACATATCCAGTAAAGAAAACACAAACGAGTGAATGGATTACAACAGGCACACTAGAACTGATAAAACAACGTAGACAAATAAACGCACAATGGAAAGTGACAAACAACAACAAAGAGGAATATAAATATTTAACAAAAGTACGAAGAAACATAAGATAAGACAAAAAGAACAATACATACAAGATTGTTGCGAAAGAATAGAAGGACATCAGAAGTGTGGAAGAGATAGTGAAATGTTTAAAGAAATTAAGACATTAACAAGAAATGCCACACCTAGGCTAAATATAATTTGCGACGAGATGGGAAAGACCTTGATAGAGACAGAGGAAATTATTGAACAATAGAAGGAATATTGCAGAGAAATATATGATATAACTGACTGTGAAAGCAGAAATCAACAGTACGAATTATTATTGGAGGAGAAAGAACCTGAACTGACAATAGAAGAAGTTTTATGGGCAGTAAAGAATCTGAAAAATGGTAAATCACAAATATGTGATGAGATAACAGCTCAATTTATTAAAGCAGGAGGAAAGGAATGTGCAACAGTCTATCAAGCACTATGCAAAAAGATATGGCATTCAGGTATTTGGCCAAAAGAATGGAAACGAACTTCAAATTATGCACAAACTACAGAACTGTTCCCGTTATTAGTCATAGTCATGCTAGTAAAATTCTGTTAAAAATCATAATCGGTAGACTTCGTAAGAAAATAGAAGGAGAAATCAACATGGTCCAAGCTAGTTCTAGACAAGGAAGAGGAAGAACTTATCATATACGAGGGGTGATTTATAAGTTCTCGGCATAAGGTACAAATACTTGAAACACACAATTGATATTAAGTACATTTGTAGATCAGGTTAATGTAAGATTAAACACCAAGTTTCAAGAAATTAACTGCAACCAATTTTATTTTACAGGTTACTGAAGTGGTAAGGGATGGCAGAAAATGAGAAAATGGATAACATTTCTCATCGAGCAATCATTCGTTACTTCTGCATCAAGGGCTTATCATCGAAGTAGATCCATGAGGATATGATAGAGACTCTAGTTGAGAGTGCCCCTTCTTACAGCACAGTGAAGAACTGGGTATCTTAATTCACACATGGAAGGGAGAGTCTGGAAGATGATCCCCGTCCAGGAAGACCAAGAGCGGTAACCACTGATGAAACCACCGGCAGAATCCATGACATGATAATGGAGGATCGACGACTAACTTAGCGGTACACTGCTACTGAGTTGAGCATCTCCCAGGAATGTTTCATGCCATTATTCACAATGATCTTCGAGTGACAAAAGTCTCTGCTCGATGGGTCCCGATACTTCTTGGAGCTGATCACAAAGGACAGCGTCTCAACATGTCAAGAGACAATCTTAGCCATTTTTCTGCAGATCCTGAAAGTTTCTTCAGCAATCTGTGACTATGGATGAGACTCGGGTTCATCATTTTCAACCAGAAACCAAAGAACAGTCAAAGCAGTGGAAACATCATGGATCTCCACCTCCAAAGAAGGCAATGGTAGTTCTGTCTGCAGACAAAGCGATGGCTTCCATCTTTTGGGATTCAGAAGATGTGCTATTGGTAGACTATCTTCAAAAGGGCAGAACGGTCACCGGGGCCTATTACGCTAATCTTGTGAAGCAACTGCGAGTCAAACTGAAGGAAAAGCGTCAAGAGAAATTGACGAGAGGAGTCAACTTTCATCAAGGCAATGCCCCAGTTCACAAGTCGGCGGTGGCAAAGGCTGCCATTCATGAATGTGGCTTCCAGCTTCTTGAACATCCTCCTTATTCCCCAGATGTGGCCCCTTCGGACTATGACCTGTTTACCAAACTCAAAAAGGAGCTCAGTTGTCGTAAATTTGCTTCAGATGATGACGTCATTCATGCTGTACACCACTTTCTATGGCACAAGATGCTGACTTTTACAAAGAAGGGATCCGTATGCTTCAGAATCGCTGGACTTAGTGCATAAACGTGCAAGGCGACTATGTTGAGAAATAACTCAAGTTATCTATAATAATCCGTTGTACTTTATGCCCTGAACTTATCAGTCACCCCTCGTATTAAATATAAGATTAATAATAGACAAATCCAAAGAATTTAATATGAATCTATATTTATCTTTAATGGACTATTTTCAAATGTTGTGACTGTGTACAACACCAGAAACATTGGAAAATAATGAACAAAATGGGATTTCCAACACATGTGATACATTTAATAATCGATTGCTCTCGTATATAGGCAATACAGGTCCACTATATTACTGCATATAGTTTTAGTAAGTATAGAAAATGATGTTCGCACATCGTCAAAATCACTCAGCGTCCTATTTCACAGAACGTATCGTGAAGGCTGTGTAAAGCGTGACTGTATATAGTAGCTCACTATTTAGAATTCTATTTACATTTTTACGTATTTCCTCAACCTCAAGAAATACTTTCCTGATCTTGAAATTCACTAGAATACAGAAGACAAAAGCTGTCACATGTTACATATGAATGTGACTGAGTCAAGTACTGGCCGGTTGTCTTCTAGATGTGTCAAGATTAGAGAGTAAAAGTCATCAAGTTTGCAGGCAACATTGAACAATAGAATCTTGACTTGTTTAACTGAATTTTCCTGACTGATATCGAGGCTCAACTGATTGACTTTTAGAAAAGTTCACTCTGGGGGTAAAGTTTAAAGATCTTTGGGTTGAATTATAAAATACCGTGAGGTAGAGATTTGCTAAGAAAACTGCAGAAACTAAGTCCGTTCCTGACACCCACCTCTGTTTCAAAAATCTCAGAAGAACATTACTAACAAGTTTATTCATCTATAAAAAGTCCGTGTTGTTAGCGATTAATTTTGTTAAGTCTTTCTCTTATAAAATTGAGAAATTTGATTGGAGCATTCCAAGACATAAAATTGAGAGTGAGACAAGGATGTGTTCTATTTCCTGACCTCTTCTCCTTGTAAATCGAAAACATGATAAGAAATATACAGAGCTTGCCATGAATATCAAATGGCAGGTACAACCTTAACAACTTTAGATATGCAGATGGCACAGTTCTGTTTGCTAAAAGTGAAGGGGAGCTACAGGCTCTTCTGGACGTCGTGGTTCGTGAAAGTAAAAATAAAGGTCTCAGTCTGAACAAAAATAAGACTGAAGTGATGGTCATCTCAAAGAAACGAATACCATCAAAATGTAGCATTACCATCGATGGCACAGAACTTAAACAAGTTGATAGATTCAAGTACTTAGGAACAATTGTAACAACTGATGGGAAATGTCACAACGAGATAAAAATCAGACGAGCTCAGGCCAAGTCAGCGCACCATAAAATTATAAACATCTTGTGCAAGAGATCTATATCAATGGAAACAAGATTCCGTGTACTTAAATGTTACATCGGTCCAATCTTGTTTTATGGATGTGAAGCATGGTCCATGAATAAGAAAGTACAGCGAGAAATGGAGGCCATTGAAATGTGGGTCATAAGAAGGTACCATGGACAGCTAAGAAAACCAACGAACGAATTCTTAAGAGAGGCTGAAGTTAAAAGGCAAATTACATCAAAGATCAGAGGTAGACAAGTGAGATTTGTAGGACATTTTCTGAGAAGAGGAAAATTGGAACACATTGTGGCAACTGGAAAAATTGAAGGAAGAAGAGACAGAGGAAGACAGAGAGAGAATTTACTGGATGGACTGTCAATGTGGCTAGGAAGAAAGTCACCGGCGGATCTCATAATCAAGTCTAAAGACAGGGAATTGTGAGAGAAATGATCGCCTACGCCGCGCGGCACGGCACTTGATTGACTGATTGATGTCTCCTATAGGAATCATCTAAGAAGCCTTGTTCATTTATTCTTGCTCTATCTTCTTATAACTGCGAGCTTGATGTTCTGTGCAGCTTCTTGCTCTATCTTCTTACAACTGCAGGCTTGATGTTCTGTACAGCTTCTTGCTCTATCTTCTTACAACTGCAGGCTTGATGTTCTGTGCAGCTTCTTGCTCTATCTTCTTACAACTGCAGGCTTGATTTTCTGTGCAGCTTCTTGCTCTATCTTCTTACAACTGCGAGCTTGATGTTCTGTGCAGCTTCTTGCTCTATCTTCTTACAACTGCGAGCTTGATGTTCTGTACAGCTTCTTGCTCTATCTTCTTACAACTGCAGGCTTGATGTTCTGTGCAGCTTCTTGCTCTATCTTCTTACAACTGCAGGCTTGATGTTCTGTGCAGCTTCTTGCTCTATCTTCTTACAACTGCAGGCTTGATGTTCTGTGCAGCTTCTTGCTCTATCTTCTTACAACTGCAGGCTTGATGTTCTGTGCAGCCAGTGCGGTGATGGTGCGGAGGCACAGGGTGATATCGGATTGGAAGTGGGTTATGGCGGCTGTTTTTTTCTCCCGAATGGAACTGAAAGCAGGCGGTGGGTGTGAAAAGCCACTCTACCACGCCCCATCACCATGAGGATTATAACGATCCATGTCCCATTAACCAGGCTAGACCTGTTACTTGGGGTACCAACGGAGAGGTGGGTCAGGGTCTTAGTCAGCTATGGGTCGCCAAACCTGACGCTTGCTTGGCGAGCCCAAGTCTTACAAACGGCCAGTCTTACAAACGGCCAGTCTTACAAACAGCCAGTCTTACAAACAGCCAGTCTTACAAACAGCCAGTCTTACAAACAGCCAGTCTTACAAACAGCCAGTCTTACAAACAGCCAGTCTTACAAACAGCCAGTCTTACAAACAGCCAGTCTTACAAATAGAACCAGTGCTGCATGCACAGCTAGGCAATTTATAGAGTATAAACTTTCGTATAAAGTATATGTAAACAAGCAGTGGCAAAAGTCCCAACCAAAGTTTCGTTTTAAAGTGCGCAAGAGAGATTTGTCATTTGATATTACATTTGTTATTGAAGTTACAGTTGCATTATTTATTAAGAATTATGTGTGCTCTTTTACAGTAGTATCTTCGAGATAATGGTTTTTAAACACAGATTTATTGTATGTTTCGCTTCACTTTCCTCAAGTACAATGTGTGTGAGGGAAAAAGAATGATACAGAGATTAAAGTTCCATGTGACGCGCTAGTAAAGTTTCTAAAATCTCAGCCAATTTTGGCAATGAAATGCTGACCTCCGCTGCTCTATAATGGAAGAGATTAAAAGAACATAGTCATAGAGAGTCTGTGAGAGAGAAAAGAGAGTCTGTGTGAGAGCACAGAGAGTCTGTGAGAGAAAGCAAAGAGAGTCTGTGTGAGAGCACAGACAGAGTCATCTTTGAATGAGAGGAAGAAAAATTATGAAGGGAATGCTGGGCACTCTGGACTCTTGTGAAAGGAGTGAACGTTTTACCACAAGAGGACAAAATACAGACTGCTCAGCCAGCAGAAACCTCTTAAAATGAGTGCTCACGTTGGCAAAGTCCTTAAAACATGTCTGATCTCGTGACGCGTGGAAGACTGCGAGGTTAAATTTAGTCTGACCTTACCCACTTTCAAATTTAGTCTAATCTTGTCCACTTTCAAATTTAGTCTAATCTTGTCCACTTTCAAATTTAGTCTAATCTTACCCACTTTCAAATTTAGTGTGATCTTATCCACTTTCACATTTAGTCTAATCTTATCCACTTTCAAATTTAGTCTAATCTTGCATACTTTCACATTTCGTCTAGTCTTACTCACTTTCATACTTTTCTGTCGACAAGCCTCCAGGATTTCACACTGTTTGCTAGGCTCTATTTCTCTGGAACCTACACTAATATTATAGTATATGCTTAGCTACTCAATATAAAATACTTACGTATTGTTTTGTTATAGCAGGATACAACCTAAGACACGGAAGAATGACAATAATACAGTGTTATGTACCCACGAATGATGCAGATGATGAGGTGAAAGACGATTTCTATCACAAATTACAACAAAAAAAAAGCAGAATCGATCTTCAAGAATCTTGAGAACATATGGAATTTAAAAAAAAAGCCAAGTTAAGACTATTCAATTCAAATGTGATATCCACTCTCATTTATGCATGCAAAAGCTGGAAATCAACTAAAGAAATAGACAAGAAATTAGACTCTTTTGAAAACAAATGCCTAAGGAAAATACTCGGCATCAAGTGGAACGAATTCAAGAACAATGCAGAGATAAGACAGATGACTGAACAACAACCAGTCTCATGGGTGATCAGGAAAAGGAGATGGACATATGTTGGTCACTTGATGAGAAGAAATGATCAGAGAATCCCAAAACAAGCTATCAAGTGGAACACAACAGGCCGAAGAAAAAGAGGCAGACCGCGTGAAACTCTGAAGAGGACATTGTTAAGAGAGGCCAAATTAACAGACATAGAGTCCCTTGATGAGGTTGAAAGACTCGCCGAAGACAAGAAAAACTGGCGAACTACCTTGCGAGCCCTATGTGACGTTTAAAAGCACGGGAAGGATATAAGATAGGATTGTTTTGTTATGAGAATAGTTTCGTAGTCTTATTGCAAGATTAGTTATATTGCTTCATTATGAGGATAGTTTTGTTGTCTTACTGCAAAATTAGCTGTATTGTTTTTATTATGAAATAGTTTTGTCGTCTTACTGCAAGATTAGTTGTATTTTTTATTATGATAATAGTTTTGCTATCTTACTGCAAGATTAGTTGTATTTTTTTATTATGATAATAGTTTTGCTATCTTATAGTAAGATTAGTTGTATTTTTTTATTATGATAATAGTTTTGCTATCTTATAGTAAGATTAGTTGTACTGTTTTATTATGAGAATATTTTTGCTATCTTACTGCAAGATTAGTTGTATTTTTTATTATGATAATAGTTTTGCTATCTTACAGTAAGATTAGTTGTATTGTTTTATTATGAGAATTGTTTTGTTGTCTTGCTGCAAGATTAGTTGTATTGTTTGTCATGAGAAGAGTTTTGTTATCTTACTGCAAGATTAGTTGTTCTGTTTTTATTATGAGAATAGTTTCGTTACCTTACTGCAAAATTAGTTGTATTGATTTTATTATAACAATCATCATCATCATCATCATGCGCCGTGCCGACTGGCTTTGGCTATTATGCTTCTCCATAGTACACGATCCTTCATGCAGGTCGTCAGCTCAGTTGATGATCTCCTCTCACACCATCCCGTCAGACTGTCCAGTATCATTTCTCTGTTTTCCTCTTGATCTTCTTCCTTCTATTTTTCCTGTTGTTATAATATTTTCAATGCCCCCTCTTCTCATTACATGTCTTACGAAAGTACATTGTCTCTCTCTTATCTTTTTGACAAGGTTTTTTGTCTCTCCAGCTCTTCTCCTACATTCTTCATTAGTTATTTTTGCTGTCCAGGGGATTCGCAACATTCTTCTAATAAACCACGTTTCTGCTGCTTCCAATGATTTTTGTGCAGACTTGCCTATTGTCCATGATTCACTTCCATATAACAAGATAGGTTCAATATAGCATTATAAGAATAGTTCTCTTATATTACTGCAAGATTAGTTGTACTGTTTTTATTATGAAAATAGTTTTGTTATCTTACTGCAAGATTAGTTCTAGTGCTTTTATTATGAGAATAGTTTCCTTGTCTTACTGCAAGATTAGTTGTACTGTTTTATTATGAGAACAGTTTTGCTTTCTTACTGCAACATTCTTGTATTGTTTTTATTATGGGAATAGTTTTGCTTTCTTACTGCAACATTCTTGTATTGTTTTTATTATGAGAACAGTTTTGCTTTCTTACTGCAACATTCTTGTATTGTTTTTATTATGGGAATAGTTTTGCTTTCTTACTGCAAGATTAGTTGTATTGTTTTATCATGGAATAGTTTTGTTGTCTTACTGCAAGATAAGTAGGGTGTTTTTACTATGATAATATTTCTTTTATCTTACTGCAAGATTAGTTGTACTGTTTTTATTATGAGAATAGTTTTGTTATCTTACTGCAATATTATTTTATTAATTTTATTATAAGAATAGTTCTGTTATCTTACTGCAAGATTAGTTGTATTGTTTTTAATATGAGAATAGATTTGTTATCTTACGGCAAGATTACTTGTACTATTTTTATTAGGGGAGTAGTTTTGTTATTTACTGCAAGATTAGTTCTATTGTTTTTTCTATGAAAATAGTTCTTTTATCTTACTGTAAGATTAGTTGTATTGTTTTTATTATGAGAATAGTCCCGTTATCTTACTGCAAGAATAGTTGTCTTGTTTTACTCTGAAAATAGTTCTGTTATCTTACTGCAAGATTAGTTGTATTGTTTTTTTTATGAGAATAGTTCTGTTATTTTACTGCAAGACTATGTGTGCTGTTTTTATTATGAGAATAGTTTTATTGTTAGATTATTGTACTGTTCTACTGTGAGATTTGCTTTATTGTTAGATTATTGTACTATTCTTCTGTGAGATTACTTGCTTTATTGTTAGATTATTGTACTGTTTTAATGTGAGATTGGTTGTGTTAGTGTGAGATAATAATTCTGTTTTATTGCGAAATTAGTTCTTCTGTTGTGAGATTTCTTTTTATTGTGAAAGTAGGAAGGGTTTAAAACTACTTGAACAAACTGTGAAGATATTTTTTAATTCAGCACTGACTTCTGAAAACTACAAATACTTACAAATGTGGAAAAACTCAAAACACTTACAAATGTTGGGAAAACTCAAAACAGATACAAATATTGGAAAAACTCAAAACACTTACAAATATTGGAAAAACTCAAAACACTTACAAATGTTGAAAAAACTTAAAACACTTACAAATGATGGGAAAATGTTATTGCAAGATTAGTTGTACTCTTTTTATTATGAGAATAGTTTTGTTATCTTACTCCAAGATTAGTTGTGTTGTTGTTATTACGGGAATAGTTCTTTTTAATCTTACTGCACGATTAGTTGTATTGCTTTTATTATGAGAATAGTTTTTTTATCTTTCTGCAAGATTAGCTGTATTGATTGTATTATGAGAATAGTTATGTTATCTTGCTGCAAGATCAGTTGTATTGTTTTTACTATGAGAATAGATTTGCTTTCTTACGGCAAGATTAGTTGTACTATTTTTATTAGGCGAGTAGTTTTGTTATTGTTATTTACTGCAAGATTAGTTATATTGTTTTTTTCTATGAAAATAGTTCTCTTATCTTACTGCAAGATTAGTTGTATTGTTTTTATTAGGAGAATAGTCCTGTTATCTTACTGCAAGAATAGTTGTCGTGTTTTACTCTGAAAATAGTTCTGTTATCTTACTGCAAGATTAGTTGTATTGATTTTTATGAGAATAGTTTTGTTATCTTACTGCAAGATTAGTTGTACTGTTTTTAGTATGAGAATAGTTTTGTTATTTTACTGCAAGATTAGATTATTGTTTTTATTGTGAGAATAGTACTGTTATCTTACTGCAATTTTAGTTTTATTGATTTATTTTGACAGTGTCTTTTACTGTAAGTTTTTTTCTGTTGTTGTCGAAATTATTTTTGGGTGTGTTAAAGTGGTTCGTACGTGTTTCGTTTTATTCTGAGATTATTGTACTGTTCTACTGTGAGATTATTTGCTTTATTGTTAGATTATTGTACTGTTCTACCGTGAGATTATTTGCTTTATTGTTAGATTATTGTACCGTTCTACTGTGAGATTATTTGCTTTATTGTTAGATTACTGTACTGTTGTACTGTGAGATTATTTGCTTTATTGTTAGATTATTGTACTGTTCTACTTGAGATTATTTGCTTTATTGATAGATTATTGTACTGTTTTAATGTGAGATTGGTTGTGTTAGTGTGAGATAATAATTCTGTTTTATTGCGAAATTAGTTCTTCTGGTGTGAGATTTCTTTTTATTGTGAAAGTAAGAAGGGTTTAAAACTACTTGAACAAACTGTGAAGATATTTTTTTTTAATTCAGCACTGACTTCTGAAAACTCAAAACACTTACAAATGTTGGAAAAACTCAAAACACTTACAAATGTTTGAAAAACTCAAAACATATTCAAATGTTGGAAAAACTCAAAACACATACAAATATTGGAAAAACTCAAAACACTTACAAATATTGGAAAAACTCAAAACACTTACAAATATTGGAAAAACTTAAAACACTTACAAATGTTGGAAAAACTCAAAATACTTACAAATGTTGGAAAAACTCAAAATACTTACAAATGTTGGAAAAACTCAAAACACTTACAAATGTTGGAAAAACTCAAAATACTTACAAATGTTGGAAAAACTCAAAATACTTACAAATGTTGGAAAAACTCAAAATACTTACAAATGTGTATGGCGCTGCTGATGGGTCTGCAGGAAAGTCAGACGACTCAGACATCGAGGACGTCACAGATAAAGGTACTGAGGTGATAAAAGCTGCTAGTACTTTGTCTTTTGTATCGCGTAAACTAGAATCGCTGGAACGCATGACATAGTGTATATAGAAACCATAGTAACCACTGACGCTGTGTTGTGGACCGTGGTATACTATGGCAACAGCCAAGCCAATGTGGCTTGCCCGTGTGATCGTACCCACAATGCATGATGTCGCTGCCATTTATCAGGTACGGTTCATGACAGACATAATAAACAGAAGTGTTTATTTTCAGCGAAGTGTCAGGGTTGCTGGATGCGACAATGGTGTTGGTGTCAGTACGGACTGTAGCGTGTAAAACAGAAGGAGGGTGTTGACACGCTGGGTTACATTTGGCGCCAGTTGTAACCCAGGACAACATGTCGTCCACCGCCGAACATACAACATATTCTTGCCTTCCTTCTGGTAGGTAGCCTTGAGAACAGTGCAGGAAAACCACAGACCCAAACGTTCTGTTGGTCACATAAAGAACTCCCCCGTCCGGTGGTTGCCTTGTCCAGGTCTTGCACATGGGAACACGATTATTAATCTGAGAGGCATATGCGATGGTCACATTAAAATTAGTTAACTTTAAGACGTCGGACGTGACATCGGAAATGACCAGCCATAGTTCATTGCCTTGAAACACTATTAGCCGTATGTCTTCATACGAATTCCATTCGTCTAAAGGAAGTCCTCCTTGGCTGGGGTCGTGATTATATATAAAAATGTTTAAAGCCTTACTGGTATTGTGGACGCCGTCATTACCTTCTGTCCAAACACTTCTAAAGAGCATATACAGGGAAGTGGCATTATCAACATGGAAGTTACAAACTTGAGAACCATTGTATCCAAGCGTTGACGATGTAAAAGTGAGGACCCCTGTGGCTCTGCTGAAAACTTGGCTGCACTGACGAAGAAAATTATCGGTTTTTGCAGTATCTGCCTCCTCCAAATCGAAATTCAGAACTTGTGAAGTCGCATCAAGCAGGAGCGAAAGAATCAATACTGTACGGGAGACCATATGCAACATAGTTACAGTTTTGAACAAAAGTGATTTAATAAAAAATACTTGAAACGGCAAAACGGAACGCCGTATTCAGAACCCAAGATTAGTTTGCATTTCGAATGTAGTCATGTCCTTGTAATTCTCATCACAGCTAAATCTAGGGCAGGGTGATCTGGATAAAAGAAGTAATCACGTGGAAGTCTCATAACATGGCCGATCGTTTTATTATGTGTGCTTTGTACTGGTTTTCATTCGACTGCGCATGAAAGTAAACGAAAATAAGTGGTTTATTAGTACAATGATCTGTGTTTATATGGTTTTATATAACCATATCTTACCCAAGAGAAGAAAAGAGAAGACATACGAAAGAAAGCTAGAGACGAATGCGGGATAAAAAGAATAAAGAAATAATGGAAACAGAATAGGGAGAGAGAGATGGGGGAGGAGACAGACATACAGAGAAAGAGGACGGAAATAGGTGAGACAGGTAGAGAGAGCGACAGAGTGACTAAGAGAGAAAGATGAAAGAAGACGGAGAACACAAAACAAAAGTTACAGAAAACGAAAAAAAAAGCACAAGAGAGAGGCAAATGAAGACGTAGAGAACCAAAGAAAGACGAAGATGTACGAATTAAAATGATTTGTTTTCTTCAAGCATTATCCAGTAAATAAAAGTTTGATCAATGTTATACTTGAAAGTACATTATCCAGCACCAACAACAAAACAAGATACAATTAAATCCGTCATATGGTACTCCAACATATCAAGAAATGACTGCATAAAATTAGCCATATTAATTACGCATCCATTAATCAGTTTTAATTCACTCAAATAATTCAAATAATTACTGAATAATATCATTAAAAGATGCAACTAAAAATATCAAAGACGTATACCATAGTCTCTCCATACCACACGTGAAAACTAACAAATTTGTTCTAAACAGCTAACGAGGCATGACCTTTTGAAGATTACATCTTTCAGATAGGCCTCAAAAGCAGATCATAGAGAGGCTTGGTGAACATAAAGTTAGTGGGCGTTTCCCCTCTTCAGCTGTACACGTGTTACGGTTTATCTCTAAACGTTTGAATGCATGTATGTGTGTTCGTGTATATGTTTATGTGAGTGATACTAAGGCTAGGACATTTATGTTATCTGTGCTGTCTGACGTATTTATAGAGATTATCCTCGAGTCAATTATAACCATACAACAATTATATATACTCGTATATATATATATATATATATATACCTGTCCACTTTTTGTATCTTTCTCCAAAACCACATCTCTTTGGCTTACAATATCTTTTCAATCATCTTGTCACTTGTTCATGTTTCACAACCATTCAGGAATACGGGTCCCATATAACACTGTAATACTCTTTTCCCCACTCTTAGGACACCATCTTACTTGTTGGTATCTTTATCATGTCACAAAGAAACCGCTTTTACATCTCCCATTTCTAATTTTACTTGCCATCATCTGTTATTGCTGTTCTGGGGTAGCTGAGCTTATTTACTCTTGTCAGTGTCTACGACTTTGAAAGGATGTTGCATTTGGGTATATTTACTCTTGTTGATAATGCCACCTTTCTGTCTTTTCTGTTTACCCCTAACGTATATATACTCGTGTCAGTGTCTACCAGTTCGAAAGGATGTTGCACTTTGGTATATTTACTCTTGTAGATATTATGACTTTTTCTGTCTTGTTGCTGTTTAACCCTAACATATAGTTACTCCTGTCAGTGTCTACCAGTTTGAAATGATGTTGCACTTTTGTATATTTACTCTTGTAGATATTGCCACTGTTTCTGTCTTGTTGCTCTTTAATCCTAAAGTATATTTACTCTTCCAGATATTACCACTTTGTCTGTTTTGTTACTGTTTAACCCTAAGATATATTTACTCTTGTCAGTATCTACCAGTTTCAAAAGGGTGTTGCACTTTGGTATATTTACTCTTACTATCGACTTAGCCAATTGGCTAAGTCGATAGTAAGCTGTTCTCTCGTGGCTAGACGGCTGCTCGTCCTACCGGAGTCCGTGTTCGAATCCCAGGTAATTCTCTTGTCATTTTTCTTTCTCTCACGTCTCACTAAAGCTCTTGTAGATATTGCCACTGTTTCTGTCCTGTTGATATTACCACTGTTTCTGTCCTGTTGATATCACCATTGTTTCTGTCCTGTTGCTGTTTAACCCCAAAAATTTTCTTTATTGTCTTCTTCACTAATCTTGATTTACTAGTTTCTGTCTTGATTGACTAGTTTCTGTCTTGATTTACTAGTTTCTGTCTTGATTTACTAGTTTCTGTCTTGATTTACTAGTTTCTGTCTTGATTTACTAGTTTCTGTCTTGATTTACTAGTTTCTGTCTTGATTTACTAGTTTCTGAAGACTTCTGATACAGCAAAGGCGGTAGGTCGTCTTTTCCTGTTTCAGGCTCTAGCAAGCAACGCTTCAGTTGTTATGAAGTTTTGTGATGCTGGTGAGTTTGTGTCCTATGGTGGCACTTCGAAGCGTGACTAATTTCTGTAATGTGGTGGCACTTCGAAGCTTGACTAAATTCTGTCCTATAGTGGCACTTCGAAGCTTGACTGAGTAGTGTTCTGTAGTAGCACTTCAAAGCTTGACTGAGTAGTGTTCTGTAGTAGCACTTCAAAGCTTGACTGAGTAGTGTTCTGTTGTGGCTCTTAAAAACTTGACTGAGTAGTGTTCTGTTGTGGCTCTTAAAAGCTTGACTGAGTAGTGTTCTGTTGTGGCTCTTAAAAGCTTGACTGAGTAGTGTTCTGTTGTGGCTCTTAAAAGCTTGACTGAGTAGTGTTCTGTTGTGGCTCTTAAAAGCTTGACTGAGAGTGATGCGATCAGGAAGCCACGAACGTATCACATGAGCAACAACAATGTTGTCATTTCTTTCACAATGGAGGTCGGTTTTGTGTGCCGAAGCTACAAAGATAGTGCTGTGGCACCACTGTGACCTGTGAACTTCGCACAGCCAAACTGATGATTCTTTATGCCTGCTCGGCCATTGGTGAACTATGATGGTCTTTTGTTGTTTTGGTTCTGCTTGCTGCCTTAGCTACGGAGGTCGTGCTGAGAGCGACGCGGACTAGTTTCGCATTTGGACTCATCATCGAGTACCGATACAAGGGATCAGTGATGAACACTGCGTGATCACGGGCACAGGCGGGGGAGCGACTTATGGGTGTGTCTCGTTCGCAATGATACAGGGAACCTAATGCTGAAACTAGTTTCTGCAAACCGCTTTCGCTTTCTGCTATTAGAACAGTGTCATCTGCATATCTCAGGTTATTGATATAATGTCTTCCTGTTTCTATTCCTTTCAAATTTGTAATGCCTCTCATGACGCAGTCACTGTATATAGGGAATAGATCAGGTGATCAGGTCATTTGTCTTAGCCTCGTTTTATATACTGACAGTCTCACACACACACAAGGCACGCACGCACACACACACACACATATTGCTAGGTCGCGGTGGTAGACTTTCTGTGCAGTAACTAGGTGTGACTAAGACTCTCATCTCATTCTTTCTGGTACCTGATCAGTCTGTCTATCAGACAGTCCTGACTGCTATATTGGACAAGCTACCTGACATAGAATAGGGAGACAGACAACCTGACATAGAATAGGGAGACAGACAATCTAACATAGAATAGGGAGACAGACAATCTAACATAGAATAGGGAGACAGACAATCTAACATAGAATAGGGAGACAGAGTCATCTGATTTTCACATATGGCCATCTTTTTAAAATTTCGTCGTATTTACTTCATACTCTTATTTAACAAACCCGTAGGCTGATGCTTGTCACCTTCTGGTCTGTCACACAAAACTGAAATCTGTAACGATGTCCGAGACCGTTTTAGAGTTATCTTTTACTGGTACGTTCGGTTTTATCTACTTAAGTGTTTTATCTACTTCTCTGGTAGATTAAGACTACCACAGTGGGCTGAAAGTAAAAAGACCCCAAAACTAATCATACACGTACACAGAAACGACCTACCTTGTTCTTACCAGCACATCAACTGACACAATTGTTGTGCAGTAACAAGAAATTATCTCAAGCCATGATCCTTGTAACACACTTCAACATTTTAGTTGTTTTTCAATAAATGTTTATGAAAATGGAAAACCGAAAGATTAGTAATCAGACGAAATTTTTATAAATGTGTATGCTTTTTCTTCATACTGTGTAGTCTGGGTAGATTATATGTGTACTGTTCTTGTACTTTGTAAATAAAACAGTAACTATCCAATATTTCGTCAATATAACTTTGTCAATGGAAAAACTAATTATGTCAGTCCGTAAGAATAGTGAAGAGCAAAACCTCTATCTTTATGCGAAGAAAACTAAATTGATGATAACTGACAAAACAAATAAGGCAGCTGATATATGTATCAATGAGGAAAAACAGGAAGAAGTAGAAAGTTTTCAATATCTTGGATCATTGCTAACTACTAATGGAGATACAATGAGGGAAATTAAAAGGAGGTCATATATCGCTCTTCAAAAACTAAAATAAATAAAGAAACTTTGGAGAGGAACAGACAGAACTATAAAAATAAGATTTTAAGGGCATTCATCTTTCCCATCGCAAATTATGCCTGTGAGACCTGGACACTTAACAAAACATCTGAGAAACACATAAATGCCTTTGAATGTAAATGCTACAGAAGAGTTCTTCAAATATCATGGACACAGAACGAATATATCGATACACAAGAATTTAAATTGAAGAAGGTTAGCTAGTACAGAAGATTAAACAGCGAGAACTTAAATATTTTGGACACATTAAACGTCATAAAAAGTTAGCGAAGACCGTCTTGGAAGGGTAAATAATGGGAAAAAGAGAGGAAGACCAAAGCGAAGATCGCTGCAAGACAGACTTTGATACTTTGCAAATGAATGCATCAGCAGCAGGGCATCTTGCTTACAACCGAGAGGCCTACAAGAGAGCTGTTAGGAAGACAAAGTTCTGCAAGGGACATGCAAATGACTGACTGTCAAAGATAACAGAAATCACAAACAACAGAAAAATACTCTCAAAAGGAATTTCAAGCTTCGCTGTCAGATATCCTCCTATAATAAATGTCAGGCACAAACCCCTAAGAAACTGTTTTCTTTTTAAATACTAATATTTTTACAGATTTTAACAGGACGTCTTTGATAAGCATATTGCATTATATGCATGCATGTACCCTAGCAAACCACAGAAATGAACGAAACTCATGGCCAGTTTTGTGCTCGACCTTCATACTGGTATTATTTCTGACAACTAAGCGTATTTATGTGCACTTTTATCATTTCTTTTTGACAAAGGCATATTGTCGACATATTGTATTGGTAATATGTATTTTTTTTATTTCGACGTGTTTACTTTATTATAAACTATTACAAATTATATGATAACGTGAGACACACAGAAATTATAAGAATGTTGGAAGATATCAACATAGGAAAGATCTGAAACTCATCGAAAACATATACTGGCAAAAGTCAGCAGCAATGAAGGTTGAGAACCAGATAGGAGCATTTCAAGACATAAAATTGTGAGTGAGACAAGGATGTGTTCTATTTCCTAACCTCTTCTGCTTGTACAGCGAAAACAAAATGAGAAATATACGGAGCTTGTCATGAATATCAGTTGGCGGGTACAACCTTAACAACTTAAGATATACAGACAACACAACTCTGATTGCTAAAAGTGAAGGGAAGCTACAGGCTCTTCTGGACGGCGTGGTTTATGAAAGTAAAAATAAAGGTCTCAGTCCGAATAAAAAGAAGACTGAAGTGATGGTCATCTCAAAGAAACGAATACCATCAAAATGTAGCATTACCATCGATAGCACAGAAATGAAACAAATTGATAGATTCAAGTATTTAGGAATAATTATAACAGCTGATGGGAAATGTCACAACGAAATAAAAAGCAGACGTGCTCAGGCCAAGTCAGCACACCAGAAAATGAGAAACATCTTGTGCAAGAGATCTATATCAATGGAAACAAGATTCCGAGTACTTAAATGTTACATGAAGCCAGTTTTGTTTTATGGATGTGAAGCATGGTCTATGAATAAGAGAGTACAGCGAGAAATGGAGGCCATTGAAAAGTAGTTCATAAGAAAGATGTTGAAGATGGACAGCTAAGAAGACCAAGGAAGAAGTCTTAAGAAAGGCTGGAGTTAAAAGGCAAATTAAAGCAAAGATCAGAGGCAGACAAGCGAGATTTGTAGGACATTTTCTGAGAAGAGGATATCTGGAAAACATTGTGGCAACTGGAAAAATTGAAGGAAGAAGAGACAGAGGAGGACACAGAGAGAAGTTACTGGATGGACTGTCAGTGTGGCTAGGAAGAAAGTCATCGGCGGATCTCATAATCAAGTCTAAAGACAGGGAATTGTGGAGATAAATGATCGCCTATGCCACGCGGCACGGTACTTGATTGATTGATTGATTACTTCATTCCTTACTCATGCCTTCTCTGTCCCATGTCCATGTTCCCCTACCGATCTCTGCCCCAGTAGTAGAAGATTTACTGTCGTCTTCGTCACGCTTAGAAAAGATGCACTAGAAGGTAGTCTGGCATATAAAGGGACGACGTCTTGAAAAAGTTTGGGAACCACTGTTGTACAGTGGGTGGATATTGATTTGTCCACAGTATGAGACTAATCTAATCTTCTACTAAGTGGATAGAGCTGAAGGTCAAAACGTTTTTGGAAGAGGTGGTTATTATCGCTTCACGTCAGACAATATCGCAGGTACTCCAATCTACCTTGCGAAGAAGATTCTCCCCGCTGCCAGGTACTTCGTAGCACCGACGGAAACCCTAACAAACAGAAGTGGAGCAAACAGTCGTCAAATTCCATGAACAGAAAAGTAAACAAATACTCGACCGTACTCACATCTCCTAATAAGAGAACTTTTCCTTAGTCCGTGTACTTCATGCCCAGAAAGAGAATCACACAGTACTTTTATCCCGCTGTGACAGCCAATCTTTCTACAATGTTGACCTAGTATGTGGTAACGTTTCTCTGAACGAAGTAGTTTAGCACGCTTTATCCACGACCAGTTTGTAACTGGCTCCATCAGCAGGCGCACACCTAAGTGGTTGTTGGAAGGGAAGGTGGAACATGTATAGGAATGCCCAGAGCGCGGGGTTGCCAGTCTCTCATTACAGATTAGCTCCCTTTACCACTCACACCTTTTTAACATGTAAATTTAGTTTGATTTTATACTTGTCAAAATTGTGTTACTGGACTTGAAAATGCTGTCTAGGAGAATGTGAAGAAAGGAAATCGATTCGAAATCCATGTGATACATATGCACCTTTAACTGGATGTGAAAGTTTTGTTTGTAAAAATTGCTATAATTAACTTTTTTGTGTAACGATGTCTGGTCAGTCATGTCAGCTAGAAAGAAACAGAGAGTGCACTAGCTAAGCTACTTCCCTTTATTTTTTATACAAAGAAATAAACAAGAGGGTGTCTGAGTGGCGAAGTGGTTAGTGCACTGGTCTCTCATGGTGAAGGTCGGGGTTTCGAATCCGACCGGAGGCACCCCAGTCACCCAGCTGTAGAAATTGGTACCGAACTTCTTCTGCAGTTGTAGAAAGATTGGCGGCCAGGCGTGATACTGACCATATCACCCTCTAGTATGCTGACGGGTCAAGGAAAATATGGGCACTAACACCATATCCCTATGTGCCTCTAAGGCATGACAGGATAAAATTTACCTTTTTTTTTTACTTTACGACTAAACAAAGAAATAAGCAAGGCCTATGACTAAACACAGAAATAAGCAAGGCCTACGACTAAACAAAAAAATAAGCAAGGCCTATGACTAAACAAAGAAATAAGCAAGGCCTATGACTAAACACAGAAATAAGCAAGGCCTACGACTAAACAAAGAAATAAGCAAGGCCTACGACTAAACAAACAGACAAATGACTACAAGACAGGCTACCCGACTTCACAATTGAAGAGCAAGTGAAAAACAGCCTGGGAGGAAGATACTGGATTTGTTAATGTTAGAGCTCAACATTGTAGCACAAAGACCAGTCTAAGATAGGGTATTTAAAATGATTGGCATATAATGTGAATTTCCCTATCAAACTCCAGAATCTAGGAATTAACTAGCAATTAGTATCACCTCATTCAGAGCACACCCGTACATTCTCTGCTCTCTGTTTCAGTAACCACGGAAGCACATGAACACTAACTGTACCAAGCAACTGTTAGTTCTGGTAACTTCGAATTTATTAATCTGAAATGAAATCTTAACTACTGTTGTAGCATTTCCCTGGAACTATGATCAGTGAGAGTGTTGTTCTATATCCCTTCATCTGTGAGCAGTAAAGGTATTGTTCTATATCCCTTCATCTGTGAGCAGTAAAGGTATTGTTCTATATCCCTTCATCTGTGAGCAGTAAAGGTATTGTTCTATATCCCTTCATCTGTGAGCAGTAAAGGTATTGTTCTATATCCCTTCATCTGTGAGCAGTAAAGGTATTGTTCTATATCCCTTCATCTGTGAGCAGTAAAGGTATTGTTCTATATCCCTTCATCTGTGAGCGGTAAAGGTTTTGTTCTATATCCCTGTAACTGTGAGCAGTGAGTGTGCTGCTCTATATTCCTGTAACTATGAGCAGTGAGATTGTTGTTCTATATCCTTGTAACTGTGAGCAGTAAGGGCCTTGTTCTATATTCATGTAACTGTGAGCAATATAGGTGTTGTTCTATATCTCTGTAACAGTGAGTAATAAGGGCCTTGTTCTATATCCCTGTAAGTGTGAGCAGTGAGAGTGGTGAAGCACAGCTTTCTGTAGAATGAGGACTGGGTTACAATGCCTAAGTTTTCAGACCCTGAGTAGAGAATAAAACGCCAAGGACGTAAGGGTGGTGTGGCTCTTTAACTGACTCCACCACCAGAGGGACTCTAGCTCTCGCGTGGACCTCTTTCTGCGGGATTTGACAGGGTCTTCATCGAATAGTCCTGGCTCTAATATATTAGTTCTAGGAAACAGACCAACACTACAACAGCGTCTCATCCAATATCTGTCTGTCTGTAAACGAAAGTCGAGTCATCGTTTTGAAAGGAAAATGAAATTTGAAAACAAAAAGAATTTTCAATAGTTGGAACTTTTCTGGCTGTCAGTCTTCTGATTCTTAGCCTTTTCTTTAATATACAGTCTGAGTAAGCAACCTGTAATGTCTTAATTGTGTCTTCATTTTCCCTCAAGTTTTATCTGTTATAGTTGGGGATGAAGTCGCTGTTTGTTCTGGCAATCAGCGTCTCATTTCTCACATGTTGGTGTCAGGGGTGGCGAACAATAGCTGACCAAGACCCTGTTCCCACCTCTCCGTTGGCACTTCCAGTAACAGGCCTAGCTAGCTAGTTCCCATGGCGATTGAGTGTGCTAAAGAAGTATTGAACATTCCCTGTTTTAGCTGCATTGAGGGAGTGAAAAGTAGTTGCCATAACCCACTCCCAAACCGACACGCTAGTGTGCTCCAACATCTTCACAACATTGGCTGCAAAGTACAGCAGCTCGAACATTCAGACAGAAAGAAGACAAGACATTCCTCCATATTTTAGTACCTCAAAAATGTAGCTTTGTCTACTTTTAGCTACCCCTACAGTTTTTATACAAATATTATGAGAGAATAAAGACAAGGTATGAAAGTGCCAACAGCTAGTTACAGTGAAAATCAGTCTTCAGCCAAAACTAAGCATTAAAAAGCCCAAGTATTACCTCCAGGCTGTACACAAAGTTTAAGCTACACCCTCATCATAGCCATGTTCGTTTCATCACTTTACATTCAATGATAAAATATCCCAGTGTTTAAAATGATTTCAATTATACTCGACTTTATACTGGGTAATCTCGATGCTATAAAAACTTTCGTTGCTGCATGACAGAAATTCTTTGGTCATTTTAAAATGTCAGAATCAAATCTGACATTCTGAGAGATTGTTAATTCACATTTTGATGAACAGAATAAAAAATAAATTAGACGTTCAAGTGGAAGCAAGAGAAATGGTTGTTTTTTCTTTGCTGTACACTTTCGGAAAAAAAAAACAGTTCATAAACTGCAACAATTTACACATGACATCTGTTTAACATAATTTTTTTTACTGCAAACTCTCATCAAGTGATGGTTGTTTTATGAATTTGTGTTTTTTTCATAAGTTTTTTTTAGATTGTTATAGTTCTGTAATATTAAAGAAGGCTGGCTAGTAAAGAGGATTAAAGAGAGAAAACTTAAATATTTTGAACACATTAAACGTCACGATAATCTTGACGTCTTGGAAGGGTACATAGTGGGAAAAAGAAAGAGAGGAAGACCAAGCCGAAGATAGCTGCAAAACATCGTTGATGATCTGCAAATGGATGCATCAGCAGCAGGTCATCTTGCTCACAACCGAGAGGCCTACAGGAGTGCTGTTAGGGAGGCAAAGCTCCGCAAGGGACATGCAAATGAATGAGTCGTAAGGATTTATTCCTTTTATTAATATTTTAATTATTAGTACTACATAACTTCTAAAAGAAACATGGTCACTACAATGTACTCAGCAAGAAAATAAACTACAAGAAGTAACCGATATCTAAGGGCGACAACCCAAAATATTTACTTAAGCAGCAGACAACTACATTGTCATATTTAATGTTATTTCATCTGTTATTTTGAGTCTTAATTTAATACTTTTAAATTTTAACTCGGTTAAAATAATATCTGACTCTGCAAAGTAATGAAGATTTTAGTGCTTTCAGAGTCGCGATAACCTGCCGGAAATTCTCGGAATCACTTTCACGCCATAGTAACATTCACACCACACTCCCAAAGCAGTCTCTAACCAGCCTATCACATAACTAAGCATTACAGTCAATTTATCACAACACAAAAACACACATATTTAACAGATATAACTATGGAATTACATACCATTTTTATGATACTATTTATTTTAAACAACACTTAAAATCTGAATAAAGAACTGAGGTGTGTACTTGATCAAGAAAAAAACAATCTCGCCATAGTTTTATGCCATGAAGAGAATAAACAGGAACTAGCGCTCACACACACGGCATATCAGCACAATACTTCAAACACAGCAATCACAATGTTTTCTTGTTATGATCACAGAAGAAAACTATCACGGATTTCCTTAACACAGTTGAGACACTCACAACTTTACATACAACAGACAGCAGAAAGCAGTGGTTCTCAACTTGGGTCCACGGAACCTACCATGAGGGTCCATGACAAAAACTCAAGGTCCTTTTTTGTATTTTCACTGTGAAATTGTGAAATGTTTAGGACCCCATGTTTTCAGAGAATCCTGTGCGGAGGAGCCAAGAAATTCCTCCCCCCACACACACCACCCCCCCCCCCCCATTTTCTATTGCGAGCTGTTTTGCAGCCTCCGTAACAAAGTAACATAACGGCGTGAATATAAAACAGTCGGGCAGTTACGAGAGGAACAAAGAGGGTGCTAGAAAGAGGCTGATCTTTGTGTTACTAGAACCTGGGTGAAGTTTCAAAAACATGTTCGCGATCGTGCAAACTAGTCCAGGATATTAGGAGGCTGATTTTCACGAGACCAGCATAGCAGAAGGTTGACTTTCACGAGATCAGCATAGCCGGAGGTTGACTTTCACGAGACCAGCACAGCAGAAGGTTGACTTTCACGAGACCAGCATAGCAAGAGGCTGCTGACTTTCACCAGGCCAGCATAGCAGGAGGTTGACTTTCACTAGGCCAGCATAGCAGGAGGCTGACTTTCACTAGGCCAGCATAGCAGGAGGTTGACTTTCACTAGGCCAGCATAGCAGGAGGTTGACTTTCACGAGACCAGCATAGCAGGAGGTTGATTTTCAGGAGATCAAAATAACAGGAGGCTGACATTCACGAGACCAGCTTAGCAGAATGCTGACTTTCAGGAGGCCAGCATACCAGGAGAGTGACTTCCACTGACCAGGCATAGCATTAGAGTAACTTTCACTAGACTAGGATAACAGGAGGCTGACTTTCACTAGGCCAGCATGGCAGGAGGGTATCTTTCCCGGCTATAGTTACTCGCATTCGGTTACTATTATGAAGTGAAAAGGAATCGTTGCATAGCACGCCCTATTTGTTTTTGCGTTTTAAAAATGAAGGTTAAAAAAATGGAAGCGAAGTCACGGACGTGGTTGTTGAAAAGATCAAGAAGTGACACAGAGCGGGGGACAAAAGCCTCCGGTTGGCCTCCTCATTTAATACCAGAGATTAAGAGGCTACTTCACAGGCCCAAGTCTGCTTGTGTAACATCTCATCCACTTCATAAGAATCGCAGGTACGGCCATGATTGTCTTCGGTGTGAGTTTACTGAAACAACCGATTTCCATGTGTGTTCCATGTGTGTTTTATCTTGTAAAATTCTGGTTAATGAATCACTGAAGCTTGCTAATCTTAGTCGCCATCTGGAGACGAGACAAAAGCAAAGCAAGAATAAATCACACTATTTGTGACGGTCAAACTGGCAGAACTGAAAAAAAGCCAAACAATTTTAAGAAAAAAAGTCAGGTGTGAGAGCTCAGGAGAGAGGAACCTTAGCTTCCCATGACGTGGCAGAAATCACTGTCAGAACAGGAAATGCTCACATGACAGGCCTGGAAGTGATTCTACCCGCATGTGCAGCTATATGCAGACGTGTCGTGAGTGGGTGGACGGATAGGAAAATCAATACAATATCTCTCTCGAACAGCATTATGAAACGAAGAATATGTGACATGGTACAACATACAAACAGACCCTAGTTGTAAAACTTCATACTTGCGCTACTTCTTTGTATTGCATGAAAGCACTTATACTACAAACAAAGCTGTCATGCTAGTCTTTGTACGCAATACATGGGAAGAACCATTTGTGGAGGCCTTTCTATTTTCATATCAAAGTTACTGCTAGCAGACACAGTCTTGGGTGGATGCTGCGGCATGTATGGGGTTCTCTCAAATGCATTGAAGCTCGAGTCTGAATTTTCAACTTTGAACTTTCAACGTTGATATGAACACTTGGGGTCTTTAATGCTTCTTTTTGAATGAAGACGGATTTGCACTGTAACTAGCTGTTGTCACTTTCATACCTTGTCTTCATTCTCTCATAATATTTCTATAAAAACGGTAGGGGTAGCTAAAAATAGACGAAGCTAAATTTTTGAGGAACTAAAATGTAGAAGAATGTCATGTCTTCTGTCTGTCTGAATGTGCGAGCTGCTGTACTTTGCAGCCGATGTTGTGAAGATGTTGGAGCACAATATCGTGTCGGTTTAGGAACGGGTTATAGCAACTACTTTTCACTCCCTCAATGCAGATAAAACAGGGAATGTTCAATACTTCTTTAGCACACTCAATCGCCATGGGAACTAGCTAGCTAGGCCTGTTACTGGAAGTGCCAACGGAGAGGTGGGAACAGGGTCTTGGTCAGCTATTGTTCGCCGCCCCTGACACCAACATGTCAGAAATGAATCGCTGATTACCAGAACAAACAGCGACTTCGTCCCCAACTATAACAGAAAAAACTTGAGGGAAAATGAAGACACAAATAAGACATTACAGGTTGCTTACTCAGACTGTATATTTAAGAAAAGGCTAAGAATCAGAAGACTGACAGCCAGATAAGTTCCAACTATTGAAAATTCGTTTTGTTTTTAAATTTCATTTTCCTTTCAAAACGATGACTCGACTTTCGTTTACAGACAGACAGATATTGAATGAGACGCAGTTGTGTTGCTGGTCTGTTTCCTAGAACTAAAATACTCGAGTCAGGACTAGCGAGTTATAACCGATCAAGACCCTGTCACATCCCTCTCTTGATACCACCAAAAAGATGTCCAGCCTGGTTAACGGGAGAGCTATAGTCCCTTTAGTGGTGGACTCAGTTAAAGAAGTACGTCACCCTTACCCCCGTGGGATTTTGTTCTTTATTCAGGGTGTGAAAAAATAGCCACCGTAACCCACTTCTCAAATGACAGAATGATGCAGTTCAGCACATTTACTGCTTACAGCTACAGAGATATAGAACAACACCCTCATTGCTCACAAATGATCATTGATCACAGTTCCAGGGAAGTATAACAAGAATAACATAGACTTTCATTTAATACATATCTTTTCCACCGATTTACCCACTTTTCAAAAATATCAAAAGCTAAAGAAGTGAATCATGTGTCAAGCATGAACATTTTTGTTCAACTCTGCATTTTTATTCATCTCCAATGCAATGAACACAAATGACCAATTTCTGCTAACGGACTAAAATTAGCGATCTTCTAAAACTGTGTTGCCCCTACTTCTTTCTTCAACGAATTTGAACAATATTTTCATTTCATGTCCTAGCAAATGTTCCAGAATTATGTTCACAAAAACTGTTGCTTCTGTTCTCATTACATATTTTTGCTATCTTTACTGTTGAAAGCGTGACTTAATTTTGTCCACTCCTTGGAATTTCTGAGCATGTACCGTGCTTTTTCTTCCTTGCATAACTTGGTCTGCATAACAAGATGTTATCCTCGTTATAATAATTTCGTCTGTTTCTGTGAATTCTAGATAATATTTGTGTTGTCGTCTGGCGATATAACACTTTCGCGCAGTATGCCCTGAACTTCTCATAACAATGGCAGGTGTCAACCCATGTAAGCACAGGTGCTATGTTGTCTGGACAGGTTTATCAGAGTGACCACCTCTAAGAGCGAGATGCCAGGAATCAGCTGCAGGTAAGGAGAAATCATTACCTGAAGTACCTGTGTATAACATTTCATAGGTCGTTGTTATACCTGCAGCATACTGAACATGTCTTACAATGAGCACAGAACCGACTGTTAGTTGGTATTAAGGCAGTTGCTAGGTGGGAAACCCAGAATGATCTCGTAGATCATCATCATCATGTTACCCATCTAATAAAAATTTAATGTGTATAGACTGAGTTCTTCTTATGGTGCTGTTATGCTACGCTTGAGTAAAAGTGTCCCTGCTTGTTATTTAGTCTGTAGAGTGCATAACCTACTCAGGCGTGTGTAAGAGTGTAACTTTACTCGAATAACTCTAGTATTTCACAGCGTTAAACATACATATTTAATCTGTAAGAGTGTAACTTAACTTGAGTAACTCTAGTATTTCACAGCGTTAAACATACATATTTAATCTGTAAGAGTGTAACTTAACTTGAGTAACTCTAGTATTTCACAGCGTTAAACATACATATTTAATCTGTAAGAGTGTAACTTAACTTGAGTAACTCTAGTATTTCACAGCGTTAAACATACATATTTAATCTGTAAGAGTGTAACTTTACTCGAATAACTCTAGTATTTCACAGCGTTAAACATACATATTTAATCTGTAAGAGTGTAACTTAACTTGAGTAACTCTAGTATTTCACAGCGTTAAACATACATATTTAATCTGTAAGAGTGTAACTTAACTTGAGTAACTCTAGTATTTCACAGCGTTAAACATACATATTTAATCTGTAAGAGTGTAACTTAACTTGAGTAACTCTAGTATTTCACAGCGTTAAACATACATATTTAATCTGTAAGAGTGTAACTTAACTTGAGTAACTCTAGTATTTCACAGCGTTAAACATACATATTTAATCTGTAAGAGTGTAACTTAACTTGAGTAACTCTAGTATTTCACAGCGTTAAACATACATATTTAATCTGTAAGAGTGTAACTTAACTTGAGTAACTCTAGTATTTCACAGCGTTAAACATACATATTTAATCTGTAAGAGTGTAACTTAACTTGAGTAACTCTAGTATTTCACAGCGTTAAACATACATATTTAATCTGTAAGAGTGTAACTTAACTTGAGTAACTAGTATTTCACAGCGTTAAACATACATATTTAATCTGTAAGAGTGTAACTTAACTCTAGTAAATCTAGTATTTCACAGAGCTAAACAGAAATATTTAAACAGCAATGTTTAATAGTAGTAGTTGGCAGCTACAAATAATTACAGTTAGTTATACATACATACACTAATAGCAACAGAAACAACATTTCTGTAATATGGGCACATATTCTTGTTAGTTTGTGCCCATACCTGGCACTGTAACATACAGACATAGCTTATCTGGTTTATGCAGGCATTAGTGCTAACAGTTGTTGATTACCAAGCGGACTACTGCCTTTATCCAAACCCACATCGATAGACTGGACAGAATTCAAAATCAAGCTATAGGCAGTTCCTGAGGTGAACAAAATGTACTCCGGTAGTGACCATGTATTATCTGTTGCATGTGCTCCAGTAGTGACCATGTATTATCTGTTGCATGTGCCTATGATGGGGGTCAGACACAAAGTTGTATAGGTCACATCTTTATCTCACAGTTGCCGGCAGCATTATTCATCCGAACATAAATCTCTGGCGGTACTGACAGGTTGCCGTACTAAGCGCTGTAGTTCATGGATGGCTGAGGCCGAAACGTCCCTCAGAGCAGAGTGTGACGCGAAGGATGTAGTAAAAGCTGCTGAATAGATAGAGGAGAACAAGAGCCTCACCTGTGTGGTCATAGCCTTGCTTGGCAGAGAATGTAGGGAATGTGTGGGAGACATGGCTGAGTTTGAAATTCGTGATCTCGTTCATGCTCATGCTCAGCCAAGTGACTCTTTACAATCGACTCGATTCTGAGAGGCAAAAATGAGTGGCTGGAGGTTTGTGGTCTATAGGCGAAGCTGTTTGATAGCACAGAATTCTGGGGCCCACTTAATGATGATATCGAGCATGCGCATGGAGATTGAGGCAGTGACCAGGACTCTTGTCTTGGCTAATTCAGCAGAATGATACACACAGTCTGATGGTAACGGACTCTCAAAGCATGCGTCGCATGACAGAAAGAGGTTAGCTGGCATTATATTTCAAGTTTTATATGTTTAAAAATCACAGTTTGCGGAAATTTATAAACTGTTGTTACAATTATCATTTGTGTGTCCAGCTGCGCACACATTTTATGATTCGTTGAGTAGATTTCCATTCCATTCTTGATTTATATAGAACCTTTTCTTTTAAACACTGGGTTGTACAATGAAGTAGTTCAGAAAGCTAGTACTGCAGCGCCTGTTAAAGCTTTTTCTTTCATTGTTCACCGCCATCGAAAGGCTGTATTTACTACCAATATTTGATCTAATGTTTTTCCTGTGATACAGTAAGAACGATGGGCACTAAGTACATGCATAAGTTTCAAAGAACAATTGAAATAACGACTGATATATTCATAAAGTAATTCGAGGAATGATTTCATTTTGGGGCATTTTCACTTAGATTCGCCTTTGTTCGAGCATCGAAAGATGCTGACCAGAGCCCTAAATTTAGTGTTGTATATATAATAGATAGCCATGTTGATTGCCGAGTTGAATATCTCGAAATGTTTACCAACGCTGTTAACACAGAGATATAGATAATGATATATCCTACCGATACCAAATTCAGGTTCTGTAATTGTAGCAATGCTAATGATAATTTTTGGCGTGTTACAAAAAATATAAACTACAGAGATTAGAAGCACCTGCTGGAGCACTCTTAGATTTTTTCCTGTCAGCTTGTCACAGGCTTTAGAAGAGTCGTTCTGAGAATCACATTTTTGTGTTTTGTTGAGCATGGGCGCAGCTGTTGAGGCTTGCCTGAATCTTACAGCAGTCCTGAGGCAGTTTGCCATGATCACTACACAAACCACCACTACAAGCTGTGTAGAGAGAGGCAGCAACATGTGTACAATAATCCACACTATGGCCTTGGCCGATTCTCTCTTTGGGGAGATCCATAGTGTCATTCTTGAAATATTAAATTTTGTATTAAATGTGGGTATCAGTTTCATGTATGCAAGAATCGGTGAATAACTGGCTATAGAGATTCCCGAAAACAGAAGAATTAGGACAATAGCTCGACCCGTTGTAAAAGTGTTCTTAAACTGTAGAGGTCGAGCTACACACATGCATCGAGCAACTGCTAGAAATGTTGTGACAAGCATGTTTGCAATATTTATTATAATCATAAAATTAAACATAAAAACTGTTAGTGCATATGGGTCGACAACAAACAATACCTTATTTCTATATTCTATGGTGTATAAAAACGTCAAAACACCAAATGTAAATGTGATAAGTAAATATATTAAATCAGTAACCGCCAAAGCAAGAAATGTAACAATAACACCATCATTCAGTCCCATAACAATGAAAATTCTGATATTGATAACATTCGATACTGCACCCACTAATGATAATAACGTCCACACTGGCCAACAAGTTTCCATGACTATACGATATTGTTCTGCACTGACAATGTCGACGACAGATGATGTATGATTTCTCATGTTTTCCGCTTTATGACGCCGTTAGGCTGTGCTTTGACGAGGAAATATGTAAGTGATAGAGCCTGATCAAAATATATTTCTGGCAAATTCTTACATCCTCTATAAGTCCGCAGTGGTGAAAGGCTGAGCTGGTCTTCTGGATAAGTCGCCAAGTTGGAAGGGTCTATGGTGTAGCTGTGTCAGCGTGGTAGAGTATCTTTTACTGAATAAATATTGAACTGATTAATGAACATTTTAGTTAGAGGAATAAGTGAGGTAAGAAAATCTATGGTTCATAAGGTGTTAGTAACACATGCATAGCTACTGTAATAGAATATGTAGCTAAATATATAACAATACACGAAGCCACTGAAGTAAAGCTGTAATAACGAAATGTTAAAACTATTTAAGAAAAAAGCAGAAACAACTGTATTAATTAACCAGCAAACAGTTGTCACGTTTCGGTTTGCACCTTAATTATACAACAACAAAGAATTAAGATTATACAATACAAAAAACTAGGATTATACAGGACAAAGAACTAGGAAAAGAAGATAAACTATAAATTCACATGAATACTATATGCCACATAGTAAAGTAAAGAAAATGTAAAACAAGCGACAACAAAAAAATGAGCACCTTGCAGTAACTTGTAAGAAGTTGCGTCCAGGAGTGCGTGTGACAGAGTGTTGAGAAGGCTTCGGTGGAGACACGAGATGTGTGATAGGTTGGTGCAACAAGAAGATGGGGATTGAGGAAGAGAAGAAGACTGATACTTAATCCGGGAGAAGGGTGGCTGGGACAGGTGAATGTGGCGGGGTAGAGGGTTAGTGATCTAAGACTGTGAAGAGATTCTGAAATATGTGTTTCAAGTGAGGAATTAATAGAATTTAGTACAGAGGGAATACCGAGAAAGGGAATGAAAAGTATAACTGAATTTTTAGTTTAAATCATGAGGTTCTAACGTTCCATACACCTGAATGTAGCGGTTCTGAGGCTCTAGACCGTTTGTGTCATCAGTATGGCTGTTACCAGAAAATCAGATTTGCCTTTTTGTTGGCGAAGTTAAAATGTTAGAATAACATAAAGACTTAGAAACGATACGCTTCATTCAGTGATGGTATGAAGATTAACGAGATGACCAGATGGTGAAGAACGACCTTGGCAATGAACTTAGGCATATATAGTTACTATTTTGAGTCGTGATGACATTATTCATCGTTGCAATTTTTCTCTTAAGGTATTTTAAGTTTAGTAGCCGTTATTTTTTTTTTTACTATACGAAACTGTACTACCTTGGACAGTGTGAAATAATCGTGGTCAATTATTTGTTCTTGCGTTGGTATATAATCTGCAGCGTGGCAATGTAGAGGACAAGATTAAGAGTTAGTTATCGGCTTTTATGCTGATGTAGTTGACTTGATATTATATATAGGTTATGTATAATGTATAAAATTGTGAGTGTCTTAATGCAGACTGTGTTTAGGAAATCTGTGATAGTTTTCTCATGTGATCATAACAGGAAACCATTGTGATGTTGTATTTCATGCATTGTGCTGATATGCCGTGTGTGTGAGAGCTAGTTCCTGTTCATTTTCTTCATTACATTAACTATGGAGTGATTGTTGTTCTTAATCATGTACAAAACTCAGCTCTTTTTCAGATTTTAAGTGTTGTTTAAAATAAACAATATCATAAAAATTGTATGTAATTCCATAATTCATCATCATTCATTTGCATGTCCCTTGCAGAACTTTGCCTCCCTAACAGCACTCCTGTAGACCAATTTACTGAGTGACATTTACAACAGTGGTTATATTCCCAGTGACCTGATTAAATCCACGTTTATAGCACTACCAAAGAAACCAGGTGCAAAGGAATGTGACGACCACCGGACTATCAGCCTCTCATGTCACATAACGAAGTTACTTCTGAGAATAATTATGAGAAGAACAAGGAAAAAGATAAAAATGGAAATAGCAGATGAACAGTTTGGATTTGTTGAAGGAAAGGGAGCACATAATGCCATTTATGCTTTACGAACACTAACAGAAAGAGTTTTAGAAGTACAGAAAGATCTCTACTTATGCTTCATTGATTACACCAAGGCATTTGACAAGGTGAAACATAATGAAATTATTAAAATGCTTGAAGACATCAATATAGACGGCAAAGACCTGAGGATTGTAAACCATCTATACTGGCAGCAAGAAGCAGCAGTTCGAGTTGAAAATAGAATTGGAAAATATCAACCTATAAAACAAGGGGTGCGACAAGGATGTGTACTATCTCCAGACCTTTTTTCTCTGTACAGCGAGAATATTCTAAGAACAATCATCACAGAACCAGGCATAAAAATTGGAGGATACAATATTAACAACCTTCGGTATGCTGACGACACAGTACTGATAGCTGAGAGCCAACAAGACCTGCAAAATCTCTTGGATAAAGTCGCCAAAGAAAGTGAACAGAAAGGCCTTACTTTGAACATCAAAAAGACAGAGACTATGGTTATATCTAAGAAACAGAATCCACCAGCATGCATTATTAAATTAAACGGAACCATTCTAAAGCAGGTGCAGAAATTCAAATACCTTGGAGCAGTAATAACTTCAGATGGGAAATGCACAACAGAAATTAGGAACAGAATAGGCCAAGCAAAGACTGCATTTCAGAGAATGAGAAACATATTAGCTAACACATCTTTATCAATGAATGTTAGAAAACGAGTCTTAAAATGCTATATTGAACCTATCTTGTTATATGGAAGTGAATCATGGACAATAGGCATGTCTGCACAAAAATCATTGGAAGCAGCAGAAATGTGGTTTATTAGAAGAATGTTGCGAATCCCCTGGACAGCAAAAATAACTAATGAAGAATGTATGAGAAGAGCTGGAGAGACAAAAAACCTTGTCAAAAAGATAAGAGAGAGACAATATACTTTCATAGGACATGCAATGAGAAGAGGGGGCATTGAAAATATTATAACAACGGGAAAAATAGAAGGAAGAAGATGAAGAGGAAGACCAAGAGAAATGATACTGGACAGTCTGACGGGATGGTGTGAGAGGAGATCACCAACTGAAATGATGGCCTGCATGAAGGATCGTGTACTCTGGAGAAGCATAATAGCCAACGCCAGTCGGCACGGCACCTGATGATGATGATGATGATGAATGTGTTAGATTGGTGTGAGATCACGCTGAGTGATGTGTTAGATTGGTGTGAGACTTGCTGTGAGGGAGGGGAGTATGTCAACATGGCGTGAAAGTGATTCCAAGAAGTCAAGTTCTGACAGGTTATCGCGACTGAAATCACTAAAATCTTCATTACATTGCACAGTCAAATATTATTATAACCGAGCTAAAAATAAAAGTATTAAATGAAGACTCAAAATAACAGATAAAATAACATTAATCTGACAGTGTAGTTGTCTGCTGCTTAAGTAAATATTTTAGGTTGTCGCCCTTTGATATCGGTTACTTCTTGTAGCTTATTTGCTTGCTCAGTACATTGTAGTGCCAATGTTCTTTTTAGAAGTAATGTAGTACTAATAATTAAAATACTGATAACAAGAAATAAATCTTTACGACTATCTTTTTCTTTTAATTCATTATAATTTAACCGACTTCTTCTGGCGTTGGGGAAGGAAAGGCGGCCAAGCGTGATACTGACCATATCACCCTCTAGTGTGCTGACAGGTCAAGGAAAATATGGGCACTAACACCATATCCCTATGTGCCTCTAAGGCATGACAGGATTACCTTTACCTTTACCTTTTACCTTATAATGTAACACACGAACACCTTAAATCAGAAACTTGACAATTTTTCTTTTTGCGTGTTTACCTGATAATAAATTGAAACGCGAAAGCTAGATTTCAATCATCTAACATGTTCATTTTTGTTTAGCATAGCCAGCAGAAGTACATTCATTTCAGTTGTTGAACTATGCAAAATATTTCAACTAAAAACTGCCAGCAGTCCTTATCTGCTATATTAAAAAACATGGCTGTACATTAGAGCTACAGAACTGAGGATGCTTTGTAGAAGTGTGGAGCCTTCAATGTTTAGACAGCCTTAAATATGTTTGTACTGAAGAAGATACACGAAACACTCAATGTATGTGAATGGCATGTTACATAACAACCCCAATAACGTTGTTGAACCAGGTCTCCGGCAGCGATTACTCGGATAAAATTAGTATATAAGAAGATATTAAGTTCATACATAATTCTTATCATAGCTTCACAAGGAACTGTTAAAATGTCTTGCTTCAACTTAGTTACTCAATATCTGTTAGTTTATTAATAAATTACAACAGATTCTTAACAACTGTTCTAATTATTTTCTTCAAATATTCTTACTAAGACTGCATTATAAATTCTTCTATTTCTAATGCAGTTATATGACAGAAAAATAAAACATCTAAAAAAAACTGTGAAATAAAGACAAATTTCTAAACCACTCACTGCTTGATAAGATTTTGCGGTAAAAAAATTCTGTTGAGTAGATGTCATGTGTAAATTGTTGCAGTTTATGAATTCTTTTTTTTCCGAAAGTGGACAGCAAAAAAAAAAACAACCATTTCTCTTGCTTCCACTTGAACGTCTAATTTATTTTTTATTCTGTTCATCAAAATGTGAATTAACAATCTCTCAGAATGTCAGATTTGATTCTGACATTTTAAAATGACCAAAGAATTTCTGTCATGCAGCAACGAAAGTTTTTATAGCATCGAGATTACCCAATTCAAGTATAATTGAAATCATTTTCAACACTGGGATATTTGATCATTGAATGTAAAGTGATGAAACGAACATGGCTATGATGAGGGTGTAGCCAAACTTTGTGTACAGCCTGGAGGTAATACTTGGGCTTTTTAATGCTTAGTTTTGGCTGAAGACTGATTTTCACTGTAACTAACTGTTGGCACTTTCATACCTTGTCTTTATTCTCTCATAATATTTGTATAAAAACTGTAGGGGTAGCTAAAAGTAGACAAAGCTACATTTTTGAGGTACTAAAATATGGAGGAATGTCTTGTCATATCTTCTATCTGTCTGAATGTGCGAGCTGCTGTACTTTGCAGCCAATGTTGTGAAGATGTTGGAGCACAGTAGCATGTCGGTTTGGGAGTGGGTTATGGCAACTACTTTTCACTCCCTCAATGCAGATAAAACAGGGAATGTTCAATACTTCTTTAGCACACTCAATCGCCATGGGAACTAGCTAGCTAGGCCTGTTACTGGAAGTGCCAACGGAGAGGTGGGAACAGGGTCTTGGTCTGCTATGGTTCGCCGCCCCTGACACCAACTTGTGAGAAATGAGACGCTGATTGCCAGAACAAACAGCGACTTCGTCCCCAACTATAACAGATAAAACGTGACGGAAAATGAAGACACAAATAAGACATTACAGGTTGCTTACTCAGACTGTATATTAAAGAAAAGGCTAAGAATCAGAAGAAGACTGACAGCCAGAAAAGTTTAAACTATTGAAAAAAAAATTCCTTTCAACGATGCCTCAACTTTCGTTTACAGACAGACAGATATTGGATGAGACGCAGTTGTATTGCTGGTCTGCTTCCTAGAACTAATATGCTGGAGTCATGACTAGCGAATCTTAGCTCGTCAAGACCCCTGTCCAATCCCTCTCTTGATAACCCTAGAAAGAGGTCCAGGCTGGCTAAAGGGAGAGCTAGAGTCCCTATGATGTTGAGTCAGTTAAAGAACTACAGCACCTTTTACCCCCCCCCCCCGGCGTTTTATTCTTTACTCAAGGCCTGAAAACGTAGGCACTATAACCCACTCCACATTCTACAGAAAACTGTGCATCAACACTCTTGCTACTCACAGTAACTGGGATATAGAACAACAACCTGACTGCTGACATTTACAGGGATATAAAACAACAACCTGACTGCTGACATTTACAGGGATATAAAACAACAACCTGACTGCTGACATTTACAGGGATATAAAACAACAACCTGACTGCTGACATTTACAGGGATATAAAACAACAACCTGACTGCTGACATTTACAGGGATATAAAACAACAACCTGACTGCTGACATTTACAGGGATATAAAACAACAACCTGACTGCTGACATTTACAGGGATATAAAACAACAACCTGACTGCTGACATTTACAGGGATATAAAACAGCACCCTCGCTATTTACAGTTACAGAGATATAGAACAACACCCCGTTACTTACAATTGGAGAGATATAAAACAACACCCTCACTGCTCACAGTAACAGAGATATAGAACAACACATTTACTGCTCACGGATGTAAGGATACAGAACAACACTCTCACTGATCACAGTTCTAGAGAAATGCAAGAACAATAACATAGGTTTTCATTTCAATTTAATATATTTTTTTCCGTGATTTACGGATGTTTTCTTGTCAAAGCTGTCTAAAGACATGAATTATGTATCAAGCATGAACGTCTGTGGTTTTTTTTTTATTATCTCCAACGTAATGAACATTAATTACCAATTTCTGCTATTTGACTAAAACTGGAAGAAGTGGAGAGGTTTGAATATCTTAGATAACTACTAACTAATAATGAAGATACAATGAGGGAAATTAAAAGGATGGCATCTATCGCTCTTCGGGAAGTAAAACAACTAAAGAATCTGTGGAGAGGAACAGACAGAACTACAAAAATAAGATTTTTAAGGGCATGCATCTTTCCTATCGCAACATATGCCTGTGAGACCTGGACACTTAACAAAACAGCTGAGAAACGCATAAATGCCTTTGAATGTAAATGCTACAGAAGAGTTCTTCAAATATCATGGACACAAAAAAGAACAAATATATCCATACTAAAAGAACTTAATACTGAAGAAGGCTGGCTAGTAGAGAGGATTAAAGAGAGAAAACTTAAATATTTTGGACACATTAAACGTTATGATAATCTAGAGAAAACCGTCTTGGTAGGGGACATAATGGGAAAAAGAAAGAGAGGAATATCAAGGCGAAGATGGCTGCAAGACATTGTTGATGATCTGCAAATGGATGCATCAGTAACAGGGCGTCTTGCTCACAACCGAGATGTCTATAGGAGAGCTGTTAGGGAGGCAAAGTTCCGCAAGGGACATGCAAATGAATGAATGACTAAAATTAACGATCTTCTAAGTTGTATTGCTCCTAATTATTTCTTCAAAGAATTTGAATAATGTTGCTACTTCATGCCATAACAATTGTTCCCGAATTACTTCCACTAAAACTATATCTTACCTTTTTGTTACGTTGTGTGTGTGTGTTTGTGTGTGTGTTTTGGTATTTCTGCGCATTTCCTTGCCCTGATGTCCAGATGTTCTTTTATTATCCTGGTTATAATAATTTCGTCACGAAGTGTTTCTGTGGATTTTATATGTTGTTTGTACTATCGTCTAAAGATATAACATTCCTACACAATTCTATTTTGTAAGAATTCCCTTTTTTATAATTCTGTAATTCTCGTGATAATGGCAGATGCCAAACCATTCAAGCGCAGGTGGTATCAGAACAGCCCCACCAGAGTCAGGACAGTTCATGGGCTAACTATCTGGATATAACATTTCATAGATGGTTGTTATACCGGCAGCACACTTAACAATGAGCACAGAACGGACTTCCTGGTATTAAGGCAGTGGCTAAGTGGGACATGCGCCACTGGCTGCTTTTCTGATTTATACAGACATTTGTGCTAGCAATCGTCCATTTTGACTCGGACTACTGACCTTATCCGAAACCCACATCGATAGACTGGACAGAATTCAAAATCAAGCTATGCAGACGGTCTCGAGGTGAACAAAATGTACTCCGATAGTGACCATGTATTATCTGTTGCATGTGCCTATGATGGGGGTCAGACACAAAGTTGTATAGGTCACATCTTTATCTCACAGTTGCCGGCAGCACAATTCATCCCAACATAAATCTCTGGCGGTACTGACAGGTTGCCGTACTAAACGCAGCAGTTCATGGATGGCTGAGGCCGAAACATCCCTGAGTGTAGAGTGTGACCCGAAGGATGTAGTAAAAGCTGCTGAATAGATAGAGGAGAGCTATGAGACCAAGAGTCTCACCTGTGTGGTCATAGCCTCGCTTGGCAGAGAGGGTAGAAATTGTGTGGAAGACACGGCTGAGTTTGAATTTCGTGATCTCGCTTATGCTCATGCTCAGCCAAGTGACCTGGTCATCTTTAGCTCAGTGCTGACAGGTAAAACCAGTGACTGGCGCTTCGTAGTCTATGGGAATATTAATGAATGTGTTGATACTATATATCTACAGAGGATGAAGGATAGAGGCGTGAGGAGGCTGGAAGAAAGACCCGGGTGGCTGACAAAATTCTCATTTGCCAGAATCAACAGTTCCTTGGTACATTTAGTGTTTATATTCTTCTGTGGTTACTGAAACAGAGAGCAGTGTGTGTTCTGAATGAGGTGATACTAATTGCTAGTTAATTCCTAGATTCAAGATTTGTAACACGGAAATTCACATTATATGCCAATCATTTTAAATACCTTACCTTCACTGGTCTTTGTGCTAAATACCAGTCAAGGTAAGACATGAAATAGGTTACTGCAGACTTGTTTTAGTTTCTGAATTGTCCTCGGCCTATTTCTGACAGGAAAACCCCACATTACAGATCTACTCTAGACTAGAGAATCGATACTCAGATGCAACATTTCCATGCAGTTACTACGAATCGATGCTATTATTATTTGGTTCTAGGAATAGTAAAGTTCACAAGTAAAGACAAAATTGTTACCTACATTTGTAGTATTTAGAATCGAATGCAGTAAATTGATAAGAGGTATCGTTAGGTTTGTTTTCTCGCTTGCACAAATGACTCACATTATATATCATATATATGCTATTTTATTAGGTTAATTACTTCTTCTCTTTTACTTTGAATGTATTAGTTAAATCTTACATTCTTTTGATATGTTTTTTCCTAATTTAATTTGTATATTTGTACTAAATCAAGTGTGTGGGAAGAATGAAAGATGGAGTGATGAAGGGCAGAATGTAAGACGGGCCTGCGTGCCGTATTCTTTACCCTTGAAAAATAAAGATCATTCATTCATTCATTCATTCATTCTTCTTCTTCTTCTTCTTCTAACATTAATAAATCCAGTATCTTCATCCCAGACTGTTTCACTTGCCCTTCAACTGTGAAGTCGAGTTCCAACATTTGCTAGCCTGTCTTGCGGCCATTTTTCTGTTTGTTCAGTCGTAGAACTTGCTTATTTCTTTGTTCAGTCGAAGATCTTGCTTATTTCTTTGTTCAGTCGAAGATCTTGTTTATTTCTTTGTTTAGTCGTAGATCTTGTTTATTTCTTTGTTTAGTCGAAGATCTTGTTTATTTCTTTGTTTAGTCGTAGATCTTGTTTATTTCTTTGTTCAGTCGTAGATCTTGCTTCTTTCTTTATTTAGTCGTCAGTTAAAAGTGCATATGTATCACATGGATTTCAAATCGACTTCTTTTTCCCAAATTCTACCAGACAGCATTTTTCACGTCCATTAACACAATTTTGACAAGTATAGAATCAAACTAAATTTACATATTAAAAAGGTTTGAGGGTAAAGAGAGCTAATCAGAAATCAGAGACTGGCAACTACGCGCTCCGGGCATTCCTATACGTGCTCCGCCTTCCGTTCCAACAACCACTTAGGTGTGCGCTTGCTGATGGAGCCGGTCATAAACTGGTCGTGGATAAAGCGTGCTAAACCACTTCGTTCAGAGAAACGCCCACTTTCCGTCTCCTCCCACAATTCGATCATCTTCCTGATGTGATTGTTGTCATTCAACCCAATATCTCAACTTACTGTTAACTCCAGCTCGGTGAAGACAGCTGGCCTGGAAGTTAAGGCGCTGTTCTAGAGCTTTCCGAGATCGTTTATCGGAAGAACAAGAACGAATTGAAATGATTGAAGTGGCCTGTTTGACACTGGTTGTCAAGCACTTCTGGGGAGGCGACATGAAGGTAAACAGGCACCCTTTGTCATCGTCTCTTTATCTCCTTTCTCAGTCAGTAGCCTTGCTCTTGTTCTTACAAACATCTTCCTCGGAGCATACTGAGGCGGTCTTTATTTGCAAGGATGATACAAAAAGAGCTAAGCTTCATTCTCCATCTATATTTCATGTTTTTATCTGTTGTGTTCTTTTTGTATCTGGTCCTTGAGAAAAAATTTTAGTCGAAATATTAGAATGTTGTGTGTGATGTTCATTTTTACGTGCTTATATTTGTCTGCCAATCTCTTTACTGCTCTTTTCTCGCAACTTTTCTGTCTTTTTATAAAACAGAAACATACATTTCTGTCTACTTTATTAATAACACCAATTTCAGCGCAGTTGTCAATCCTTTGATCTTGAGTTGTGTCAGAGAGTAGATTCTGTGAGTTGTGTCAGACAGTAGAGTCTGTGAATTGTGTCAGAGAGTAGAGTGTGAGGTGTGTCAGAGAGTAGAGTCTGTGAGTTGTGTCAAAGAGTAGAGTCTGTGAGTTGTGTCAGAGAGTAGAGTCTGTGAGTTGTGTCAGAGAGTAGAGTCTGCGGGTTCTGCCAGAGAGCAGAGTCTGTGAGTTGTGTCAGAGAGTAGAGTCTGTGAGATGTGTCATAGCAGGCAATAGCCATTGAGCTAATACCCTCAGACACTTCGTATAGGAATGTTCATAGCAGGCGACAGCCATTGAGCTAATACACTCAGACACTTCGTATAGGAATGTTCATAGCAGGCAATAGCCATTGAGCTAATACACTCAGACACTTCGTATAGGAATGTTCATAGCAGGCGATAGCCATTGAGCTAATACACTCAGACACTTCGTATAGGAATGTTCATAGCAGGCGATAGCCATTGAGCTAATACACTCAGACACTTCGTATAGGAATGTTCATAGCAGGCGATAGCCATTGAGCTAATACACTCAGACACTTCGTATAGGAATGTTCATAGCAGGCGATAGCCATTGAGCTAATACACTCAGACACTTCGTATAGGAATGTTCATAGCAGGCGATAGCCATTGAGCTAATACACTCAGACACTTCGTATAGGAATGTTCATAGCAGGCGATAGCCATTGAGCTAATACACTCAGACACTTCGTATAGGAATGTTCATAGCAGGCGATAGCCATTGAGCTAATACACTCAGACACTTCGTATAGGAATGTTCATAGCAGGCGATAGCCATTGAGCTAATACACTCAGACACTTCGTATAGGAATGTTCATAGCAGGCGATAGCCATTGAGCTAATACACTCAGACACTTCGTATAGGAATGTTCATAGCAGGCGATAGCCATTGAGCTAATACACTCAGACACTTCGTATAGGAATGTTCATAGCAGGCGATAGCCATTGAGCTAATACACTCAGACACTTCGTATAGGAATGTTCATAGCAGGCGATAGCCATTGAGCTAATACACTCAGACACTTCGTATAGGAATGTTCATAGCAGGCGATAGCCATTGAGCTAATACACTCAGACACTTCGTATAGGAATGTTCATAGCAGGCGATAGCCATTGAGCTAATACACTCAGACACTTCGTATAGGAATGTTCATAGCAGGCGATAGCCATTGAGCTAATACACTCAGACACTTCGTATAGGAATGTTCATAGCAGGCGATAGCCATTGAGCTAATACACTCAGACACTTCGTATAGGAATGTTCATAGCAGGCGATAGCCATTGAGCTAATACACTCAGACACTTCGTATAGGAATGTTCATAGCAGGCGATAGCCATTGAGCTAATACACTCAGACACTTCGTATAGGAATGTTCATAGCAGGCGATAGCCATTGAGCTAATACACTCAGACACTTCGTATAGGAATGTTCATAGCAGGCGATAGCCATTGAGCTAATACACTCAGACACTTCGTATAGGAATGTTCATAGCAGGCGATAGCCATTGAGCTAATACACTCAGACACTTCGTATAGGAATGTTCATAGCAGGCGATAGCCATTGAGCTAATACACTCAGACACTTCGTATAGGAATGTTCATAGCAGGCGATAGCCATTGAGCTAATACACTCAGACACTTCGTATAGGAATGTTCATAGCAGGCGATAGCCATTGAGCTAATACACTCAGACACTTCGTATAGGAATGTTCATAGCAGGCGATAGCCATTGAGCTAATACACTCAGACACTTCGTATAGGAATGTTCATAGCAGGCGATAGCCATTGAGCTAATACACTCAGACACTTCGTATAGGAATGTTCATAGCAGGCGATAGCCATTGAGCTAATACACTCAGACACTTCGTATAGGAATGTTCATAGCAGGCGATAGCCATTGAGCTAATACACTCAGACACTTCGTATAGGAATGTTCATAGCAGGCGATAGCCATTGAGCTAATACACTCAGACACTTCGTATAGGAATGTTCATAGCAGGCGATAGCCATTGAGCTAATACACTCAGACACTTCGTATAGGAATGTTCATAGCAGGCGATAGCCATTGAGCTAATACACTCAGACACTTCGTATAGGAATGTTCATAGCAGGCGATAGCCATTGAGCTAATACACTCAGACACTTCGTATAGGAATGTTCATAGCAGGCGATAGCCATTGAGCTAATACACTCAGACACTTCGTATAGGAATGTTCATAGCAGGCGATAGCCATTGAGCTAATACACTCAGACACTTCGTATAGGAATGTTCATAGCAGGCGATAGCCATTGAGCTAATACACTCAGACACTTCGTATAGGAATGTTCATAGCAGGCGATAGCCATTGAGCTAATACACTCAGACACTTCGTATAGGAATGTTCATAGCAGGCGATAGCCATTGAGCTAATACACTCAGACACTTCGTATAGGAATGTTCATAGCAGGCGATAGCCATTGAGCTAATACACTCAGACACTTCGTATAGGAATGTTCATAGCAGGCGATAGCCATTGAGCTAATACACTCAGACACTTCGTATAGGAATGTTCATAGCAGGCGATAGCCATTGAGCTAATACACTCAGAGTGTGAGTTGTGTCAGAGAATAGAGTGTGAGTTGTGTCAGAGAATAGAGTGTGAGTTGTGTTAGAGAGTAGAGTGTGAGTTGTGTCAGAGAGTAGAGTGTGAGTTGTGTCAGAGAATAGAGTGTGAGTTGTGTCAGAGAATACAGTGTGAGTTGTGTTAGAGAGTAGAGTCTGTGAGTTGTGTTACAGAATAGAGTGTGAGTTGTGTCAGAGAATAGAGTGTGCGTTGTGTCGAGAATAGAGTCTGTGAGTTGTGTCAGAGAGTAGATTGTGAGTTGTATAAGAGAGTAGAGTCTGTGAGTTGTGTCAGAGAGTAGAGGCTGTGAGTTGTGTCAGAGAGTGGAGTCTATGAGTTGTGTCAGAGAGTAGAGCCTGTAAATTCTGTCTGAGATTAGAGTGTGAGTTGTGTCAGAGAATAGAGTCTGTGAGTTGTGTCAGAGAAAAGAGTGTGAGTTGTGTCAGAGAATAGAGTGTGAGTTGTGTCAGAGAATAGAGTGTGAGTTGTGTCAGAGAGTAGAGTCTGTGAATTGTGTCAGAGATTAATGTCTGTGAGTTGTGTCAGAGAGTAGAGTCTGTGAGATGTGTCAGAGAGTAGAGTCTGTGAGTTGTGTCAGAGAGTAGAGTCTGTGAGTTGTGTCGGAGAAAAGAGTCTGAGTTGTGTCAGAGAGTAGAGTGTGAGTTGTGTCAGACAGTAGAGTGTGAGTTGCGTCAGAGAGTAGAGTCTGTGAGTTGTGTCAGAGAGTGGAGTCTGTGAGTTGTGTCAGAGAGTAGGGTCTGTGAGTTGTGTCAGAGAGTAGAGTCTGTGAATTGTGTCAGAGAGCAGAGTGTGAGTTGTGTCAGAGAATAGAGTGTGAGTTGTATTAGAGAGTAGAGTGTGAGTTGTGTCAGAGAATAGAGTGTGCGTTGTGTCAGAGAATAGAGTGTGAGTTGTGTCGAGAATAGAGTCTGTGAATTGTGTCAGAGAGTAGAGTGTGAGTTGTTTTAGAGAATAGAGTCTGTGAGTTGTGTCAGAGAGTAGAGTGTGAGTTGTGTCAGAGAATAGAGTGTGAGTTGTGTCAGAGAGTAGAGTTTGTGAGTTGTGTCAGAGAGTAGAGTCTACGAGATGTGTCAGAGAGTAGAGTCTGTGAGTTGTGTCAGAGAGTAGAGTCTATGAATTGTGTCAGAGAGTAGAGCGTGAGTTGTGTCAGAGAATTGAGTCTGTGAGTTGTATCAGAGGATAAAGTGTGAATTGTGTCAGAGAGTAGCGTGTGAGTTGAGTCAGAGAGTAGAGTCTGTGAGTTGTATCAGAGAGTAGAGTCTGTGAGTTGTGTCAGAGAGTAGGGTGTGAGTTGTGTCAGAGAGTAGAGTGTGAGTTCTTTTAGAGAGTAGAGTGTGAGTTGCGTCAGAGAGTAGGGTCTGCAAGTTGTGCCAGAGAGTAGAGTGTGAGTTGAGTCAGAGAGTAGAGTCTGTGAGTTGTATCAGAGAGTAGAGTCTGTGAGTTGTGTCAGAGAGTAGGGTGTGAGTTGTGTCAGAGAGTAGAGTGTGAGTTCTGTTAGAGAGTAGAGTGTGAGTTGCGTCAGAGTAGAGTCTGCGAGTTGTGCCAGAGAGTAGAGTGTGAGTTGTGTCAGAGAGTATAGTCTGTGAGTTGTGTCAGAGAGTAGAGTCTGTAAGTTGTGTCAAAGACTAGACTCTGTGAGTTGTGTCAGAGAGTAGAGTCTGTGAGTTGTGTCAGAGAGTAGAGTCTGTGGGTTCTGCCAGAGAGCAGAGTCTGTGAGTTGTGTCAGAGAGTACAGTCTGTGAGATGTGTCACAGAGGAGAGTCTGTGAATTGTGTCAGAGAATAGAGTCTGTGAGTTGTGTAAGAGAGTAGAGTCTGTGAATTGTGTCAGAGAGTAGAGCCTGTGAGTTGTGTCAGAGAGTAGAGTCTATGAGTTGCATCGGGGAGTAGAGTCTGTGAGTTGTGTCAAAGAGTAGAGTCTGTGAGTTGTGTCAGAGAGTAGTGTCTGTGAGTTGTGTCAGAGATTAGAGTGTGAGTTGTGTCAGAGAATAGAGTGTGAGTTGTGTTAGAGAGTAGAGTGTGAGTTGTGTTAGAGAGTAGAGACTGTGAGTTGTGTCAGAGAGTAGAGTCTGTGAGTTGTGTCAGAGAGTACAGTCTGTAAATTGTGTCGAGATTAGAGTGTGAATTGTGTCAGAGAATAGAGTCTCTATGTTGTGTCAGAGAAAAGAGTGTGAGTTGTGTCAGAGAGTAGAGTGTGAGTTGTGTCAGAGAATAGAGTGTGAGTTGTGTCAGAGAGTAGAGTCTGTGAGTTGTGTCAGAGAGTAGAGTCTGTGAGTTGTGTCAGAGAGTAGAGTCTGTGAGTTGTGTCAGAGAGTAGAGTCTGTGAGTTGTGTCAGAGAGTAGAGTCTGTGAGTTGTGTCAGAAAATAGAGTCTGAGTTGTGTCATAGAGTAGAATTTGTGAATTGTGTCAGAGAGTAGAGTGTGAGTTGTGTCAGAGAGTAGAGTCTGTGAGTTGTGTCAGAGAGTAGAGTATGTGAGCTGTGTCAGAGAGTAGAGTCTGTGAGTTGTGTCAGAGAGTAGAGTCTGTGAATTGTGTCAGAGAATATAGTCTGTGAGTTGTGTCAGAGAGTAGAGTCTGTGAGTTGTGTCAGAGAGTAGAGTCTGCGAGTTGTATCAGAGGATAGAGTGTGAATTGTGTCAGAGAGTAGAGTCAGTGAGTTGTGTCAGAGAGTACAGTCTGTGAGTTGTGTCAGAGAGTAGAGTCTGTGAGTTGTGTCAGAGAGTAGAGTTTGTGAGTTGTGTCAGAGAGTAGAGTCTGCGAGATGTGTCAGAGAGTAGAGTCTGTGAGATGTGTCAGAGAGTAGAGTCTGTGAATTGTGTCAGAGAATTAGACTGTGAGTTGCGTCAGAGAGTAGAGTCTGTGAGTTGTGTCAGAGAGTAGAGTGTGAGTTGTGTCAGAGAGCAGAGTGTATGAATTGTGTCAGAGAATTAGAGTGTGAGTTGTATCAGAGAGTAGAGTGTGAGCTGTGTCAGAGAGTAGAGTCTGTGAGCTGTGTCAGAGAATAGAGTATGTGAGCTGTGTCAGAGAGTAGAGTCTGTGAGTTGTGTCAGAGAGTAGAGTCTGTGAATTGTGTCAGAGATTAATGTCTGTGAGTTGTGTCAGAGAGTAGAGTCTGTGAGTTGTGTCAGAGAGTAGAGTCTGCGAGTTGTATCAGAGGATAGAGTGTGAATTGTGTCAGAGAGTAAAGTGTGAGTTGTGTCAGAGAGTACAGTCTGTGAGTTGTGTCAGAGAGTAGAGTCTGTGAGTTGTGTCAGAGAGTAGAGTCTGTGAGTTGTGTAAGAGAGTAGAGTGTGAGTTGTGTTAGAGAGTAGAGTGTGAGTTGTGTCAGAGAGAAGAGTGTTAGTTGTGTCAATAAATAGAGTGTGAGTTGTGTCAGAGAGTAGAGTGTGAGCTGTGTCAGAAAATAGAGTGTGAGTTGTGTCAGAGAGTAGAGTGTGAGTTGTGTCAGAGAGTAAAATCTGTGAGTTGTTTCAGAGAGTAGAGTCTGTGAGTTGTGTCAGATAGTAGAGTGTGAGTTGTGTTAGAGAGTAGAGTGTGAGTTGTTTTAGAGAGTAGAGTGTGAGTTGTGTCAGAGAGTAGAGTCTGTGAGTTGTGTCAGAGAGTAGAGTCTGTGAGTTGTGTCAGAGAGTAGAGTCTGTGAGTTGTGTCAGAGAGTAGAGTTTGAATTGTGTCGGAGAGTAGTGTCTGTGAGTTGTGTCAGAGAGTAGAATGTGAGTTGTGTCAGAGAGTAGAGTTTGAGTTGTGTCAGAGAGTAGAGTGTGAGTTGTGTCAGAGAGTAGAATGTGAGTTGTGTCAGAGAGTAGACTCTGTGAATTGTGTCAGAGAGTAGAGTGTGAGTTGTGTCAGAGAATAGTGTCTGTGAGTTGTGTCACAGAATAGAGTCTGTGAGTTGTGTCAGAGAGTAGAGTCTGTGAATTGTGTCAGAGAATAGAGCCTGTACATGTAGGAACAACGCAGTTTAGATGACATCAGTTACGGACTTATTTTCAGAACGTGACGACGATGGATCCGCGTGAAGACAGATGATAATAACTTCACATATCTCAAAATTCTGGTGGAACAATCTTATTCTTACATGAAGGCAGATGATAATAACTTCACATATCTCAAAATTCTGGTGGAACAATCTTATTCTTACATGAAGACAGATTATAATAACTTCACATATCTCAAAATGCAGGTGGAGCAATCTTATTCTTACATGAAGGCAGATGATAATAACTTCACATATGTCAAAATTCTGGTGGAACAAATCTTATTCTTACATGAAGACAGATTATAATAATTTCACATATTTCAAAATGCTGGTGGAACAATAGTGAGCTTCAAGTTACTTGCCGTAGATAAGATTGGCCAGTGGTTCGATTATAACAAAGGGCCTAGTAAGTTATGACTGTAATATTATTATGCCCTTGTGCATTAGGATATTATGATTATGATTATTATTAATGTTATTATTATTGTTACTACTAGCATTTTTATTATAGTTATTATTATTAGTGATAAGGAGAATGTAAGCAAGAAGCGATTGCAAATTTGAGAAGCAGTTGGATAGGAACACTCCCACAGTATTAGTATTACTACGGCAGAATTAAGTAGATACTTTGAAATCCTAGATGCTGACAAAGAATACGGGTACGGACTAATAGAATTTACTCAGATAACAATAATACATATGGAGACAGATGGACGAACACTGTATAAACAGAAGTGGACTAATAACCCCCGTCAGTTATCGCAAACACCTGATACTGGATGAGAAGTGGCTAACCACGGGAGAAAATTGAATAGACGGATTTGACGCAACAGACTTACTGACAGGTGAGGCATAGTTGCTAATCTTAGGAAGCAGTTTACACACATGAATAATCTAGCCGACCAATAAGATGACCAAAGGGAGTGGACCGACTAATCCCGAAATCCAATCAGTATGTAGTCAACCAGCTGGCCAATAGAAAGAACGAAAGATCTAGAGGTGTGTCCTATTGGGCAACTGACTTAAGATATATACGCCAGACATGCAGCTTTCGAAGGAAGACACAGGACAAAGCAAAAGAAGAATACAAAGATATGAGAGCAACTACAGATGGAAAAGATGAACAGGTAGAGCAAGAGATATTCAGGAGACAGAAAAGAAGTTTAGAGCCATATGTAGTTTAGGACAGACAGAAGATAGTATTTCAACTTAGAAAGTGATTATTAGTACTGCGTGAGAAATGCAGAAGATTTGATATTTTTGGAACATTGTGGAAAATTTTGTAGGAGATATCTCAATTTGATCTTTGTGAAATTCGCTTAATGAGCATTAAAAGTGAGCTACGATTTGATTCAGGAAAGATCTCAATTTTATAGTGACTATGCGGAACTCACACTTAAGAATCTCACATCCTGGACAGACAACATCACCTGTTAGATGTCAATCTGGTCGTGAATCATACAGTATCACGCATAGTGACATTATGAACTTGTCAAGTGTACACAAAGAAGACGCATTAATGCGTATTAATAACTTAAAAGTGAGAAGAAATATCAACGGATGTACTGAAAAGGTGCTCTGATGTACACATTTACTCTGGACAAATTATCATTACTTGATGCAACATTCTTGAACGCACCAATTAGATGAAACCATCTCCCGAAATTTTTTGTTATATTTATAGTAAATGATTATATTGATTGCCGAATTCAATATATCAAAATTTCTCCCCACAATGTTCACACATTGGTATATACCTTTCCGAAGTTAAATTCAGGCTCAACAGCCGTAGCTATGCAGATAATGATCTTCGGCGTGTTACAGATGATGTACACCAAAGAGATTAGAAGTACCTGCAGAACAACTCGAAGATCTTTGCCTGTCAGCCTGTCTGTGGCTTTAGACGAGTCTTCACTGTTATTGTGAGAATCACTACTTTTAGTAAGTCCAGATGTCATCACTGAGTTTTGCCTGAATCTGGCAGCTGATCTGAGGCAGTGCGCCATGAGCAAGATACAAACGATGACAATTATTTGAGTAGCGACAGGTAAAAACATATTTACCACAGTCAATGCGATGGCTTTTATGGTTTCTCTCTTTGGGGAGATGGAAAGTGTTACTCGAGAAAGATTTACTTTTTTATCAAATGTGAATGTCATTTTCATGTATGCAAGGACTGGGCTGTAGCTGAATACAGAGATTCCAGCAAATCCAAGAATTATGGCAACGACTCTGCCTATTGTAAAGATGTTTTTAAAGTGGAAAGGTCGAGCTACACACATACAACGAACAACTGCTAGAAAAGTTGTAACAAACATATTGATTATGTTAAAAATAATCATAATATTAAACAAAAACATGGCAAGGGCATAAGGGTCTATAGTGAGGCATGCACCAGTCTTGAACTCTACGATATGTACAGACACAGATATTCCGTAACATAAAGTTATCAACAAATAAGAAAAATCAACCACAGCCAAAGCAAGGAAACAAACTGTGACGCCGTCACTTAGTCCTATAACAATAAAGGTTCTCATGATAACAGCATTTGATATCGCACCTGTTAATGATAATAATATCGAAATAAAAGCACATATTTGGCCAACTATAACACGATCTTCGTCTGTTACTAACCCTAGAGAAGCAACTACTTGATCTGTCCTATTTCTCATTGTGACCGTTCTGTGTCCTGTTCAGTTTTGTATAGTATATTTCTCCCCACAATGTTCACACATTGGTATATACCTTTCCGAAGTTAAATTCAGGCTCAACAGCCGTAGCTATGCAGATAATGATCTTCGGCGTGTTACAGATGATGTACACCAAAGAGATTAGAAGTACCTGCAGAACAACTCGAAGATCTTTGCCTGTCAGCCTGTCTGTGGCTTTAGACGAGTCTTCACTGTTATTGTGAGAATCACTACTTTTAGTAAGTCCAGATGTCATCACTGAGTTTTGCCTGAATCTGGCAGCTGATCTGAGGCAGTGCGCCATGAGCAAGATACAAACGATGACAATTATTTGAGTAGCGACAGGTAAAAACATATTTACCACAGTCAATGCGATGGCTTTTATGGTTTCTCTCTTTGGGGAGATGGAAAGTGTTACTCGAGAAAGATTTACTTTTTTATCAAATGTGAATGTCATTTTCATGTATGCAAGGACTGGGCTGTAGCTGAATACAGAGATTCCAGCAAATCCAAGAATTATGGCAACGACTCTGCCTATTGTAAAGATGTTTTTAAAGTGGAAAGGTCGAGCTACACACATACAACGAACAACTGCTAGAAAAGTTGTAACAAACATATTGATTATGTTAAAAATAATCATAATATTAAACAAAAACATGGCAAGGGCATAAGGGTCTATAGTGAGGCATGCACCAGTCTTGAACTCTACGATATGTACAGACACAGATATTCCGTAACATAAAGTTATCAACAAATAAGAAAAATCAACCACAGCCAAAGCAAGGAAACAAACTGTGACGCCGTCACTTAGTCCTATAACAATAAAGGTTCTCATGATAACAGCATTTGATATCGCACCTGTTAATGATAATAATATCGAAATAAAAGCACATATTTGGCCAACTATAACACGATCTTCGTCTGTTACTAACCCTAGAGAAGCAACTACTTGATCTGTCCTATTTCTCATTGTGACCGTTCTGTGTCCTGTTCAGTTTTGTATAGTATATTTTTCCGTAAAATGCCAGAAGTATCTGCTACTTCCTTCAATTCCCTTTTTGTCAACCTTAGTGCTCGAGCTGCTTTTCTCCGTTAGTGGATCAGTATAGTAAGGGTGACTACATTCACTGTAAACATACGCTTTACTTTCGTTTGACGTCTTAACATGTATTAACGTAAAAGAATAGAATGTAAGGGGAAATAACTTATGTAAAGTTGACACCCCTGAAGATGGTGTATTTTTTGGTATACAGAATACCCTATGAGTACAGTTCTAGGCGTACAAAAGCGCCTGCACTAGATTATGTTGAAGTCTTCCTCTTGTGCAGCCATTGTAAAGATGCAGCTCGTTTTCGTCTTCCATATTTTCTGTGTGAGAATTGGAGAGACTGTTACGTCTATATTCCTTGTGCTTTCTAAGTAAAGGTGGATCCCAGTAAGCTGTAGTGGAAATGTATAACCGGAATTCGTTATCACTGTTTGGCAACGGGTAGTATGATGTCACCGCTGGTGGATTACAGGTGGCAATGGTGGTGAGACTGTAACACTTGTAATTGTTGTCTGTTTGGCGGCCAGCGATTTGAAGTTACTCAACATCATTCATGTATTTTGAACACATCATCATGAGAATTCATCCAGTAAATTCACCTGGTGTGTTTTCACAATAAGGGTGTTACTATCGTACTTTTATGGCAATTGTTCGACCCAGGTGTGAGATGTCTTACCTGGATACCTATGAAGTGTGATGTGTCTTAGCTGGGTACCTGTGAAGTGTGAGATGTCTTACGTGACTACCTGTGAAGTGTGATGTGTCTTACCAGGGTACCTGTGAAGTGTGATGTGTCTTACCTGGGTACCTGTGAAGTGTGAGATGTCTTACCTGGATACCTGTGAAGTGTGAGATGTCTTACCTGGGTACCTGTGAAGTGTGATGTGTCTTACCAGGGTACCTATGAAGTGTGATGTGTCTTATCTGGGTATCTGTGAAGTGTGAGATGTCTTACCAGGGTACCTGTGAAGTGTGATGTGTCTTACCAGGGTACCTATGAAGTGTGATGTGTCTTACCAGGGTACCTGTGAAGTGTGAGATGTCTTACCTGGATACCTGTGAAGTGTGAGATGTCTTACCTGGGTACCTGTGAAGTGTGATGTGTCTTACCAGGGTACCTATGAAGTTTGATGTGTCTTACCAGGGTACCTATGAAGTGTGATGTGTCTTACCTAGGTACCTGTGAAGTGTGAGATGTCTTACCAGGGTACCTGTGAAGTGTGAGATGTCTTACCTAGGTACCTGTGAAGTGTGAGATGTCTTACCAGGGTACCTGTGAAGTGTGAGATGTCTTACCAGGGTACCTATGAAGTGTGATGTGTCTTACCTAGGTACCTGTGAAGTGTGAGATGTCTTACCAGGGTACCTATGAAGTGTGATGTGTCTTACCTAGGTACCTGTGAAGTGTGAGATGTCTTACCAGGGTACCTGTGAAGTGTGAGATGTCTTACCGGGGTACCCGTGAATCACTTAACGTACAGCAACTGTGTCGACATAGTTTGTGACCTTATGTTACATACAGAAACCATCTGACGTGGCGTCATCCATTAAGGAACATAGGAAGAGTTGGCGTGACATCTGGGGCCCGTGATTAGTGGGGCTGGAACTGTGGCATTAAAAAACTGCACAGAGTAACACATTCATCTGGGGTTGCTTGTTATAAATTATTTTAACAGGTAAACTACATGCAAACATTTACCGGTATCAGTTTAAGAGGTATATGGAATGAAATATTTGATCTTATTATTTATTCTCAGTTGTATACCATTAAATGAAGCTTAATGAAACCATTACGGAAGCGGTACACTAGACAGTATATTAGAAACAGCAATGTATGAAGCAATACTTGTGGACTCTGTTTTATTACAACAGTTGTTCTGAAAGAAATTTTATTTATATTTTACGATTACTTGGCTAAAGGGAGGACAAACTGGTACATGAGATAAAAGTTCACAATAGATTTTGAGTTATATTTTTAAAATTATTGTTATCTTGAATATTTTTAACAAAATATACGTCGATTTCAATGTCTGAAAGTACTTGACACGGAACTATGACCATCAAAATCACACAGAGAAAGTACGAAGACTTTTAAAGTAATAGTCAAGGGGTGGTTGAATTGATCTGCGTGTCGCTTCAAGATCTCTTGAATTAACTCTTTTTCTCCCTTGAACAATTTAAATCGAAAATTCTAGAAAATTCATGACAAATTAAAAAAAAAACTAAAATAAAACAAAAATAACTGCATGTTTTTTTGGTTTTTTTGTTGTTGTGTGTTTTGTTTTGTTTTGCTGATTTTTTGGGGGTTTGGATTCAAGAAACTTTGTTCTAACATATAAGTCTCTGGTATATTCAGGAAAACAAACATGGCGATAGCGTTTATTATAATATGTTCTTTTTTTTCTGTATAATCTTCAGAAATGTTCAATAATAGGACAGTTACGTTCTATTGTTTAATGTTGAAACATCAACATTTATTTCATTTGAGAATAACTGGAAAATTTAAAAGAGAAGAACAAAGAAAGACAAAATAATCCATGATAATATTTACAAGTAATAGATGATATATTTGACTAAAAAAATCAGGAAGATGAATAAGAACTAGCAGTTGAGAACTGACTACTGCGCCGATGGGTTCTGTTTTTCCCAACACAAAATAAGAACTAGCAGCTGAGAACTGACTACTGCGCCGATGGGTTCTGTTTTTCCCAACACAAAACAAGAACTAGCAGTTGAGAACTGACTACTGCGCCGATGGGTTCTGTTTTTCCCAACACAAAACAAGAACTAGCAGTTGAGAACTGACTACTGCGCCGATGGGTTCTGTTTTTCCCAACACAAAACAAGAACTAGCAGTTGAGAACTGACTACTGCGCCGATGGGTTCTGTTTTTCCCAACACAAAACAAGAACTAGCAGCTGAGAACTGACTACTGCGTCGATGGGTTCTGTTTTTCCCAACACAAGATAGAAGCGTTAAACAGAAAAGAGATTTGCAAGTATCTCTTCTCCCCGTTATCGCTCACCAAACTTCTGGCCTATTATCACTCAGAATGTTAAAAGATAAGAAAATCTGACAGCAAAATGTCACAGCGATAGAGACAAGTTTTTAGTTTTATAAAAATCTACTTTGTCGATGCACCAGTCTTATATCTTATATCTTATATCCTTCCCGTGCCGTTAAACGTCACATAGGGCTCGTAAAGTAGTTCGCCAATTTTTCCTGTCTTCGGCGAGTCTTTCAACCTCATCAAAGGATTTTATGCCTGTTAACTTGGCCTCCCTATATGCACCAGTCACAGATACAAAATTGTGCACAAGATCCTTAATCTAGAACATTAACTACTTCTAGTATAGACGAGAGTATAAAATATTTCAATGTTATTTTAGAACAGAAAGCTAAGAATTGTTTTTGTTGTAAGGAAAGCAGGAAATGTATCTTTGTGTATAATCTAAAGTTATAAGATTTCTTGTCCGACTTGTATTTTATTTTGAAACTAAGTTTCGTCCCTAGACAAAACTAATCTACTACTGCACAAAATCGCTTAGTTTATCTGCCAGCAGAAGGTCAAGACACTTTGTACTTATATAATGCTGTGAATACTGCCGCGTGCATTTAAATAAAGATTGACTGAATGAAAAAGAAGAAGGAGGATAAATAACGATGCAATGATTACCGTCAGTTTTCACTTAAAAAGAAAAATAATGTTTCGAGAAATATTATACTGGGTTGTAAATCTTGAGAACATATGGAATTCAAAAGTTATAAGCACAAAATCCAAGTTAAGATTATTCAAGTCAACTGTGATATCCACCCTCATTTATGCATGTGATAGCTGGAAATTAACTAAAGAAAGAGACAAGAAATTAGACTCTTTTGAAAACAAATGCCAAAGAAAAATGCTTGGTATAAAGTGTAACGAATTCAAGAACATCGCAGAGATAAGACAGATGAGCAAACAACAACTTCTCTCATGGGTGGTCAGAAAAAGAAGATATACATATGTAGGTCATGTGATAAGAAGAAACAATCAGAGAATACCAAAACAAGCTATCAAGCGGAAGCTTGGGGGTGGGGTTGGGGGTAGGAATGAAAACAGATAAACAGAGAGGTGGGGGGAATCTTACATCTAAGAGGCCCTGTGTATGAAATGTAAGTACGAGGTTTCTTGTCTCTTTACATACATTTATACATTCGCCATACACGTACATACATCACACACACACACACCCCACACATAAGTGTGTGTGTGTGCGTGAAGTGGTCTGGCAGTAGCAGGAGGTAGAATTCAAGACTATTCGGGAGTTAGAATGTCTCATTTAGACTTTCACGCTTAAAATCTCCAATAAAATCTACAATATTAAAATGAGCAAATGGAGGAGAAGGTAGCAGCCATTTTGGTCGGCCTTGTTGGTATTGAAAAAAAAAGAACAAATATATCTATACTACAAGAGCTTAATATTGAAGAAGGCTGGCTAGTAAAGAGGATTAAAGAGAGAAAACTTAAATATTTTGGCCACATTAAACGTCATGATAATTTAGAGAAGACCGTATTGGAAGGATACATAATGGGAAAAAGAAAAAGAGGAAGACCGAAACGAAGATGGCTGCAAGACATCGTTGATGATCTGGAAATGGATGCAGCAGCAGCAGGCCATCTTGCTCACAACCGAGAGGCCTACAGGAGTGCTGTTTGGGAGGCAAAGTTCCGCAAGGGACATGCAAAGGAATGAATGAATGTTGGTATTGTGATTTGGGCTGAGCTTGGTGTTTCGAAATTGGCCGTTCGGAGGGTCAAGGGTCAACCTACATTGTGGTTGTCTGGGCTACCTGGTCAAGTGATGTGTTGGTCAGGTAGAGAGCGTAATGTGTTATTGAGGTCAGTCTTCACGGGGCCTTTTGGCGGGGCAGCACAAGGTTATCTGGAGGAACCTTTATCGTGGAATATCTGATGTGTCTACTGCAGTTTATATATATATATATATATATATATATATATATATATATATATATATATATTATATATATATGTATATATATATATAATATATATCCAGTATATATATATATATATATATCTTTCCGTGCCAGAGGAAGAAGGCTGACGTTCAGCTGGGTGCCAGGATAAAAGCGCGGGTCCTGATCTGTATATATCGGGGGTATAGTTGTAAAATGAATGGAAAACAGTATTTCCATGTACTTACATGTACTTATTATGTTTCAAAATATAACTAAATGTATGAAAATTTCATAAATGCAGAGTTTTTTTAGGAAAAAAGAAGTAATGTGATGTTTTTAGACAATGATTGTGCCAACCTCACCATCGGCTAGGTCTAGATATGCACTACTTACCATTAGAGATGTCTAGATCTACTTGTCGATCTCGTATTGTGATTCTATGTTCCATTCTCGCTCAATTAATGTCTGAAATAACATCCTCCTAACTACTTCTCCAGTCGTCTAATACGTCTAGATCTACTTGGGATACACTCAAGAGCAGTGGGGTGGTCACAGGCCATGTCCATACCCCTATATACATCATCAAAAATGGAAAATTTTCGATGTTTCTCTTCCTTTTTCTCGCTCGGCATCGCTAGTAACTAAGGACTCTTCCACCATTTTGAAAAGTGTCACCGGAAACGCGGACGAAATATGTATAATCTAAATGTTACACCGGTTGTTTTATTGAAACAAACCAAAATTCGAATTTTCGACCACCGGCGGCACGATACGCCAGAGCCGGAAGTGTCGAATATTCTACCAATGGTTCTGTAAGAGTTAAATATGTATGTAGTATGTATATATATATATATATATATATATATATATAGTGATGCTGGATAGATGGATTGTCAAGCTATGAACCATGATGCTGTCCATGCCGGCCCATAGTGGTAACGTTGATTTATGTAAGTTTTCCTATGTCGGATGTGGAGTTTGGAAGGTGAACTGTGTTAAGTGTTCAGTGTTTAATGATGTGTTGAGTAAGTTAAGAATTGAAATGTATATTTTCCAGCGTAGTAGATTTTACATACTATGCATTCATATTTTCCCATGTTTCACCTTTTGATTATAGACACTGAAATATCGTCCTACGTGTTTCTTGTGTCGAGCACGTGTTTATGCTGATCAGTGCCATTTGCACTTTGATTTACAATGATATGCTATGTTCATCTTTCGTTATCATCCTTGAGTCACAATTGGATAATTAATGTGTTATCGAGCCATTCATAATTGCACTCTACGTGTTAGTTGTTGGACGCAGGCAGAGTTCTCCGTATATTTGTCATATGTGAGAGTTTGCAAGTAGCTCCTATACTGTGTTAAGGGAGTGTAGCTAACTCTTGATTAGTAATGAATATCATTTTATATGTTGTTAATGAGACGACTAGAGACTGTAAGAGAAGTTAAATCAGTAGTAACGTCAGTTGTATTGGTGCTGTTATGTGCTTCATACTGACGTTCATGGCATGCTCATATTTCTCGTGCGTGGCGTTAATTGCTGTGGAGGTAGCTGTTGTGTGTGTTTATATGTTATCTGGTGTAAACGTGTGTCGCGCCTAGTTTTATTTGTCAGTATACCAACTCTTTATCTTTCCTGGATCAATTTATGCCTTTTGAGTAGTTACTTATTGTTGGAGGAGCTAGGGAAAGAATGAGATGATAATTTATTTCCCGGCCAACAAAGGTTAATTAGGGGAGGTTATATAGACACCAACTGGGAGGGTAAAAGAGCCTGGGTAGTGGATCGTATGGAGAGGCTCAGTAATTGAGTGTCTTCCAGGCACAGCTGTACTTTATTGGGCACTATCTAATTACATTAGACACGGGACTTAAGCCATAAGCCCCAGGGAAATCTCCATGGCGATGATAAAAACTAAAGATCTACAGAACTAAGAGTGAAGATATTACTTTAATCTAAAGATTATTAAAGAGGAATAAGAGAGTTGAGAGAACATCAAATAGGAGTGAATATTAAAGTAATAAGAGGAATACGAGAGTTGAGAGAACATCAAATAAGAATGAAGATTAAAGTAATAAAAGTAATAAGAGAGTTGAGAGAACATCAAATAAGAGTGAAGATTAAAGTAATAAAAGTAATAAGAGAGTTGAGAGAACATCAAATAAGAATGAAGATTAAAGTAATAAAAGTAATAAGAGAGTTGAGAGAACATCAAATAAGAGTGAAGATTAAAGTAATAAAAGTAATAAGAGAGTTGAGAGAACATCAAATAAGAATGAAGATTAAAGTAATAAAAGTAATAAGAGAGTTGAGAGAACATCAAATATGAGTGAAGATTAAAGTATTAAAAGTAATAAGAGAGTTGAGAGAACATCAAATAAGAGTGAAGATTAAAGTAATAAAAGTAATAAGAGAGTTGAGAGAACATCAAATAAGAGTGAAGATTAAAGTAATAAAAGTAATAAGAGAGTTGAGAGAACATCAGATATGCACCAAATATATTTTACAATTGGTGCCTTGACCATTGACACCGATAAAGATAAAAGAAGAAAGAAGTAGAGGAGCAAGACGGAGGGAATAAGTAAATATGGATAAACACTAAAGTAATAAGCACAGTAAAGTAATAAGCACCAAAGCAATAAGTATATAAGAAACACGAATAATTTACAGTATTTAGCAGGCTGATTATGTGCCAGTGTAGCTGAAGAACATCAGGCTACATATCAAACTGTTCAGGACGACACAGAGATAACCATCCTTTGTGGTTCAGTCCAGTAGTAGCAAGTGCAGCCAATAATTACCACGAAATTTAAAGTGAACGATGACATATCCATTTCCTTTCATGCTGATGACAGGTGAAACATACATACAAGACAACATGTTTACAGTACGGAAACTCACAGCTCACTTCACTGATACATCTCACCCACTTTCAAGTCCAACCCCGCAGTTTTCGAAACACCCACTCAGATCTCCCCAGTTTTCTCGTGCCAAACATTCCTGTGCGAGGTGTCTGAGGATAATCGCTAAAGGGCCATCACCCAATTTGTCCAAAAAAGTAAACAGCCGCTCAGTAATTAATTCCTTAACTAATATATGTTGGATTATACACCCTGTCCAACACATTTGTTATGCAACTTTTTTCTCGGACTGGTATAGACGCTGGCTACATCTGTTTTATGTGCTCCTCGTATGTTGGACATTCTTGTAGAATATTTTCTATCGTCATCTTATTAGTGGCACACTTTATAAACACAAAGCTGCAGGATTTTATCTTTATAACCACAACACTGCAAGATTTTATCTTTATAAACACAAAGTTGCAAGGTTTAAGATTAAACCCAAAAGATTAAGAAGTATTGTTCTCCAGTTCCAAAACTGGAAGGTTTTCTATTCCAAATGCAACCGGCAGGTTTGTTTTCTGTCTAAAGATAACGTTGCAGGTTTGTTTTCTGTCTAAAGATAACGTTGCAGGTTTGTTTTCTGTCTAAAGATAACGTTGCAGGTTTGTTTTCTGCCTAAAGATAACGTTGCAGGTTTGTTTTCTGTCTAAAGATAACGTTGCAGGTTTGTTTTCTGCCTAAAGATAACGTTGCAGGTTTGTTTTCTGTCTAAAGATAACGTTGCAGGATTGTTTTCTGTCTAAAGATAACGTTGCAGGATTGTTTTCTGTCCAAACACAAAGCCGCAGGATTGTTTTCTTTCCAATACCAAATATGCTGCAAGAAGTGAGCTGCTAGTTATAACTTTTTTTTAAAGAAGATCAAAGCCCAAGGTCCAACATTCAGACTCCGTTTTCAGTTCATTCAGGACAGCCCTATACATGTGCTTCCCTGCAAGCTTCAGCACCCACCCAAGAGTTTGCTAACACGGTAGTTCCTGTCAAATGGTTGTTTACCATGCGGGTTTGTTTTTTTTTTGCCACACAGTTCTGATTTCCTGCCCAGCACCCTTAGTTTGCCTCAGCTCATACTAGTGGTTTTTTTTTTTAAAGTAGAGGTTAGCTAAGTCAGTTTGGTATTTAACAGTTAAGTTTAAACAGAGTTACGCCCCGCAATTGGTTTACGTTTTAGTCCCTCTTAACTTAAGGCTTGTATGTCTCGTTTTGGCCATTGAGCTCGTGCAAGTAGAGACTGGTCAGATGATGAGTTAGGAAAAGGAGATTTTGGGGCAGTCTTAGTTTTGTGCTCGTTAGGGGTGGTCCAGAGTAGAATATAGGGACTTTGTCTGTGTTTTAGTTGTCGTCAGTACGTAGTTTGCAGTATAGGACAGTATGTCTAGAAAGTGATAGGATTCCGGTGGCGTCGAAGTCTTCTGACGTTAGTAGACCCCGGGAATCATAGTTGTTGTCTTCCTGCAGTAACGTAATGTCGTTGTTACTGGATTTGTCACTGCCTTTGTTTCAACTCATCGTCATTGCCATTATTTCATCATTTTGCACCAATAAAGCCATTATGATCGATAAAACTGCTACTTGTGTTTGCCACTGAGTGAAAGCCGTTCCTGGGAGAGTTAGTCTGTCATCGAATAGCAAGCAGACACCAATAGTCACCACCAGACTCCAAGCAGGCACTAAGTCGACATCTACCAACGACGAAAGAGAAGAACCTCGACTGTTTAAAAGAGTGAAGTCTCGACTGTCTATCGTTGTTTTTACTATAGAGTCTTAGATATAGTGAAAGTGAAAACTCAAGGTTTGAAGCTTAGAAGTACTAGTGAAAATAATAGGTCTATAAGTATCAGGCATAAGCAGGTACAGTGGAAAAGTGTATAATTGAATTCTACCAACTTCTACCTACTACCCTTAACGGCCACCAATACTATTTTACAGCAATATCTTCACAGCTACATCGTCCTTCCATTTCCATTCTTCGTTTTACGGCAGTCTGTCCAGTACAGCTTTAGCAATAACACCTTTGTCCATTCTCAGTCTGCCTTTTATTTTAACCTGTCCAGTAAGACTTTCTGCCATTTCATTTCCGTGTACTCCCACCTTACTATGACGGTAAATCCATGTTAGACTTATCACATTTCCATGTACTCCCACTTTACTAGGACAGTAAATCCACGTTAGATTTATCACATTTCCATGTACTCCCACTTTACTAGGACAGTAAATCCATGTTAGACTTATCACATTTCCATGTACTCCCACCTTACTAGGACAGTAAATCCACGTTAGACTTATCACATTTCCATGTACTCCCACTTTACTATGACGGTAAATCCACGTTAGACTTATCACATTTCCATGTACTCCCACCTTACTATGACAGTAAATCCACGTTAGATTTATCACATCTGAACGGCAAAGACACAACTAAGTAACTCACTCTTCCGAAAGCAATTTCTTCTCAATTTTACGAGTCCAAGCGAGAGCCATCTGATGACTCTATCATGAAGAACATTTTTTGTTCATGTAAAAACAGTACTAGAAAGCAACATTCTCTCTATATATATATCTCTCTCTCTCTCTTCCTCTCTCCACATACACACAGACATCATCATCATCATTATCATCATCATCACTATCATCATCATCACCATCATCATCATCATCAGGTGTCAAGCGGGTAGGCGTTGGATTTCATGCATCTCCACAGATCTCTGTCCCTGGCATTTCCAAGCAACTCTTGTGAGTTTTGTTGTTGTTGTGTCATGGCGATAAACTGTCTACTATATTTCTCTTCGTCCTTCTCTGCGCTCCTTCCCATTTACCTTTATTAATGTTATAATATTTCCAATCCTGCTATTTTCCTTGTATGTCATTCCTACATGTGCTTTTCTAGTATGTTGTCTTAGCTGTTCATGGGATTATTAACATTTTCCTAAGAAACCACATCTTTGTTGCCTCTAATGACCTTACCATCAATCGGTTGATTGTCTATGACTCATGTCCATAGAGTATGATAGACTTAAGGAAAGACAAAGTTAATGAAGCAAAATGTGAACAACAGAAATGTATTCAGAGTAGATAGCAACTTAGTGGAGGAGGTCAGTGAATTGGTATACCTTGGCAGTTGAGTAGCAGAAAATGGAAACAGCACAGAGGACATCAACAGCAGACTTGCTTGCATTCTGAGTTAGCTTGTTTATTTTATCTTGCATATCTTTGTGGCTGCTTGATAGTAGACAAATGTCGTCCGCAAACTCAAAGTCCTCCAGCACTGTGTCAAGGGTCCATTTTAATCCTCTGCGTTTGTCTGATGTTGCTTCCTTCAAGAGGCCAAATTAACAGGCATAAAATCCCGTGATGAGGTTGAAAGAGTCGCGAAGACAGGAAAAATTGGCTAACTACCTTGCGAGCCCTATGTGATGTTTAACGGCACGGGAAGGATATAAGATAAGAAGATATTAGTATATGTCCCTGCTGGTTGTAGAAGAGCCTTGATTTTCCTGCATGAACTCCTCGAACTTCTGGGAAAGCTCATAACAAATCGCCGTATGGAATTGTCATCACGTGGGTTTGTTTTCATAGGAGGTCCACTTCTCTTTCGCACGCTGAAATCTCCAGTATCTCGATGTTGTTATTTGCTAATATGTGACAGTTACTTTGTTACTATGTGGCTATTACTTTCTGTAACTTGTAATCAGAGACCGGCATCCCCTTCCCCCACTCCAGGGATTTACCATGTTCTCCGCCTTCCCCTTGGACACCCACTGATGGTGCCAGTCACACAGGTTATGGGTTACGCGCGCTAAACCACTTCATTCTGAAGAACTCCGCTTCCCCTTTCATCCCTCAGTTCGATCATCCTCCTCCCTCAGTTCGATCATCCTCCTCCCTCAGTTCGATCTTCCTCCTCCCTCAGTTCGATCTTCCTCCTCCTTCAGTTCAATCATCCTCCTCCCTCAGTTCGATCATCCTCCTCCCTCAGTTCGATCATCCTCCTAATGTGATTGTTGTCATTGAACCCGATGCAGTCCTCAATACGCAGCCTGTCTAAGGTGGCTCTTGCAGTCTCTTCCTTGTCCATTCTTAGGGTGCCCTGAATTGATGCCCTGTCTGCCAGTTTGTCCGCTTTCTCACTGCCCTTGACTTCCGCGTGACCTGGGCAGTAGATCCAAGTCAAACTGGATAACCGAGAGCCCTCTAGAAGCTGGACTCACTCCCTGCGGAAGAAATGCCTCTCGATTCTCCGTAACATGTTTTGGGAGTCTGTTATAATGACCCCATGCGTGTCGTTCTGCTCCATCAACCAGGAAATTGCTTCTGATGTTGCCTCCACCTCCATTGCCATGCTCGAAGTGATGGTTGCACAGGCTCTTCATTTACTCATAACCGGTCTACCGTTACTGTAGACAATATAGCCCCATCCACTTTTTAGGCCTTGTGGCACTGGCCCGTCTGTGAGGATCACCGGATCATGTAGTTTGGGGTTTGGGGTGATGCTGAATCTGTTCCTGCACCTGGGGTTCTGTTTTACTCTGAGCCCAGTCTCAGTATTCACGGTCAAGCTGGGTCACGACCTTCATTAGATTCTGCATATTTGTCACTTTAGGCCATCCCAGTTCTAGGCGGATCTGCTGTAGGTTGCAGACTCTGACAGCCTCTTTTCTGCCTCCGCCGTCCACGATCTCCCTCTCTTGATGCGCTTGGCCTTTGCAGAGTTCATCTCTGGTAGAATGGGATGGTTTGCCATGCCGGCAATCCTGAGGTACTTGCTCATACGCGTGTCTTACTTACGTGCAGGGCATATCAAGCAAGCAGCACGTAGCTATGATCGGGGTATCCCTGGTGAAACCAATAACTGCTCTCATGGTCTCATTTTGGATTCTTCAAGCTTGATTATCTGAGTCTTAAATAAAATCAGAAGGCCAAGACCATACTCAACGACCGACATCACCAACGCCCGCATCAGCAGGAAGGATTCTCTTATGGCATTTCACCACATACCGTAGTCTTCCTTCACTGCACTGAATCTTTTCTTTGCTTTCTGAATAACCACGTCCACATGGTAGTTGAAAAATAGTGTCCTGTCGAACACGATCCCAAGGTATTTAAAAAATTGTTCCCTCTAGATTTATTCGCTGTTACACTGCAGTGCCAGAAAGAAGGTCTTGGCAGATCTTTTCTCTGATGAGCACCATAGGATGTTGTCCTTGGGGGGTTTACTAGTGCCTTGTTGTCCTTGGCGGGGTTTACCACTGCCTTGTTGTCCTTGGCGGGGTTTACTAGTGCCTTGTTGTCCTTGGCGGGGTTTACTAGTGCTTTGTTGTCCTTGGCGGGGTTTAACACTGCTTTGTTGTCCTTGGCGGGATTTACCACTGCTTTGTTGTCCTTGGCGGGGTTTACTAGTGCTTTGTTGTCCTTGGCGGGGTTTAACACTGCTTTCTTGTCCTTGGCGGGGTTTACCACTGCCTTGTTGTCCTTGGCGGGGTTTACCACTGCCTTGTTGTCCTTGGCGGGGTTTACTAGTGCCTTGTTGTCCTTGGCGGGGTTTACTAGTGCCTTGTTGTCCTTGGCGGGGTTTACCACTGCCTTGTTGTCCTTGGCGGGGTTTATCAGTGCCTTGCTGTCCTTGGCGGGGTTTATCAGTGCCTTGTTGCCCTTGGCGGGGTTTATCAGTGCCTTGTTGTCCTTGGCGGGGTTTATCAGTGCCTTGTTGCCCTTGGCGGGGTTTATCAGTGCCTTGTTGCCCTTGGCGGGGTTTATCAGTGCCTTGTTGCCCTTGGCGGGGTTTATCAGTGCCTTGTTGTCCTTGGCGGAGTGTACCACTGCCTTGCTGTCCTTACACTAACCCATGATATGGTCATTATTTTCCTGAGTGTGGGCAATGTTAAGATGTCTCCATCTGTCATCTACATATGTCAGGATATCATCCGCATATGTGAGTATTCGGCCTGAGCCAAGTCTAGTGTTGTGACATCCTGGCAGTGTATATGTTGAAAAGCACTGGTGACAATGGAGAGCCTTGAGTATCCGGTATTATCAACAACATACATAATAATTATTCAGTATCCGAGGTGCATGGTTCATATCGCAGTGCCACATTTCCCCTTAGAAGCACTTAAGCTACCCACCGCAAGATCCGCTGTGAAGACGACATTGGTAGCCGGAACTGTTGCTTTTTTCCTAGTCAACAGCCTTATTATGGCCACGACTGTTTGATATGACGGCCATACAGGACTTGACTGGTGGGACGCAGTGTGAGCTGCACCACTGATTCCAGCAGCGGACAGAAGCGCTAGGACAACCGCTAGACATAATCTGCGACCGTGCCCGATGGACCAAGGATAGGCTGAGCCGAGGAGACACATCAGTCAGATAGAAGGAATAAATGGCATCAGGTCGAAGCAGTGAGAAGAAAGAACGCAGGAAAATGTAGAAAGTGAATGAAATCCGAGAGAGTAAGGCTAAAGTACATTAACATTGGATACCGGAACTGCAGGACTGCCAAAAAAGGGGAGCTAAACTGGAACGCCTCCTGTTCGAGTTTGATATTCTCCTCTTGCAGGAGACGCATACAGAGGTTCTCACCTATCCCGGAAATACCTGCTACGCTGGGAGTCTAACACATCACGCGCAGGCCGTTCTAATCAGATCAGATTATCTCCACTCTGGACCTAACGTAAGAGAATGAGAGAATGACAACGTAGAGTTACAGGGAATCCAGATCGCACTGAGTTACAGTACATGGAGTATTGTTAATATCTATGTCAGTAACAACTCCTTAACAAGTGAAGAAGACTGGAGCTTTCTTGATTACCTGGAGGAGCTGACTGGGGGAGACTGGTAGTCTGCGGGGACTTCAACGCTCAAAGTAGACACTGGGACAATCTTGCTGACAGAGCTCAGGGAGGTAGACTGGACAGTGCCCAGATAAAGAGGAAACCTGTCTACCCTGAACAGCTTTAAGATGACTCGACTGGGGCACACGGGAGTCAGATACAGACTCTAATATCGACTGACTCTGGTGTCCACTCAAGCAAGGTTGGACGTTCACTGGGAGGCAGTGTCCTACTTTGGCAGTGACCACTTACTATGCTCAGTGAGAATAGTTGAAAGTCGACCACTTACAATGCTCAGTGAGAATAGCTGAAAGTCGACCACTTACCATGCTCTGTGAGAATAGCTGAAGGTCGACCACTTACCATGCTCAGTGAGAATAGCTGAAAGTCAACCACTTACCATGCTCAGTGAGAATAGCTGAAGGTCGACCACTTACCATGCTCTGTGAGAATAGCTGAAGGTCGACCACTTACCATGCTCAGTGAGAATAACAGAAGGTCGACCACTTACCATGCTCAGTGAGAATAGCTGAAGGTCGACCACTTACCATGCTCTGTGAGAATAGCTGAAGGTCGACCACTTACCGTGCTCAGTGAGAATAGCTGAAGGTCGACCACTTACCATGCTCAGTGAGAATAACTGAAGGTCGACCACTTGCTATGCTCAGAGAGAATAGCTGAAGGTCGACCACTTACCATGCTCAGTGAGAATAGCTGAAAGTCGACCACTTACCATGCTCAGTGAGAATAACTGAAGGTCGACCATTTACCATGCTCAGTGAGAATAACTGAAGGTCGACCACTTACCATGCTCAGTGAGAATAGCAGAAGGTCGACCACTGAGACACCGCGAGCACACATCAGCATTCAAGTAAGAGCGCTCTGATCAAACACCGCTAGATAGAGCAGGACAAGTAGCCTGTAAGAGAAAGTTCACAAGAAATAGCTTCCATCAGCCCCCATTATTGGCAGAGGAAATGGAAAAGGCTTGGGAGATGAAAGCCCCCTAACAAAACAGCGGCTGGAGTGGCGGAAGACAAATGATGACAGGAAAAGAGAAAATGAAAAAGTTGCCAAAGATATGGAGCTTGCCACACAGACCTTCAAAGCCTTTCGCAGCAGAATCAAAAAGACGGCTTTGGAAGGACTTTGGGCAAGAGGTAGCGAAAGATAACGCCCTGCAAAAGTTTTTGACAACTCCACAGAAGGATGAACATTAAATCTAGAATGTGGAATGGCAGCAACATCAATGATGAGAACAGCCAAGTGTTGAAGACAGACAGAGAAAAGGCAACATTCTTCCGCAGATATACTGACCAGTCAGACCAGGAAAATCGCAGACCAGCATGGAGCATTGTAGCAGAATCGTTACGAAATCAGCAGTATACAGACTTGATCAGTGTGGAGGAGGTTTCACAGACCATCAAGCCGTCTAAGGACAGTACCCAGGGTCCGTATGGAGTTTGGTATAGCCACTTGAAACAGGTATTGGAGGAAGTTAAAGTTAAGATAACAGAGGAGTACAACAACAGGTTAAGGTCAGGCGAGGTACCAAAAGAATGGCTACATAGCTAACTGCTGCCATTACCTAAACCAAGCAGAGACAACATCGAACTGGCAGAGTACCACATCATCACCAAGCAAAACGTTTATGGTAAAGTGCTCGAGAAGATCAGAGCTAAGAAACTGGCATGGGATTTGGAGATTGATAGACAGCTTCTTGGCACGCTAGTCGGCTATCGATCCTACAGAGACAAACAAACAACGCATCCGTACTGGCATATAATGTATGTGAAAGGTTTCAGAAGAAAGAGGAGACGGCAGTAGCTGCACTGGATCTGACGAATGCCTATAACAGAGCTGACTAGGCAACTCTCCTGTGCTTCATGACGGAAATGGGCACTAACGTCTGGATCTTGCTGTTAGCTGTTCCATTATGGCTCATACTCAGTTGTTGTGTGACAGACACCTCTTGTTATGTGTCTGTGACTTTGTTCTTGAGTGGCTGTTATTTTACTGTCGTATGACCGTTATTTTGTTGTTATATTGCTGTTTATTTTCTTGCGTGACTGTTATTTCGATGTTTTCTGAATTTCTTATATCATCTTCATCCTTATGGGGTGGTTATATTATTTACACTTTTTAGCTTGCTTTTTTGAAGGCAGGTATTCACACTTAGCAGCATGCGTCATTGTGTTTACACATTCCCCGTGAAGTTCGGGATAAAAAGAATACTTAACAGACATCCATATCTTCAAGGCTGAAAATGCGGAGAAGTATTTTCTGCCAACAGTTCAATCACGATCTTTTCTTCTTAAATCAGAATCGATTAACTCCAGGTCCTGGTGTTAGCCAGGAAAAGTTTAACCTCCCCCGTGCACGGCCTAGACTAGTTCTCGTTGACTGCCAAAACACACTAAGCCGTAGGTCGTGAGTTGAATAATTCACATTTTGTCCCGGACTGTTTGTCGTATTACTGGAACTCCTTTCAAGTCAAGATTTGTAGAAATCTTGTAAACAACATTGCTCTAACTGAACTGACTATTGAATGTTGTATAGATCAAAATTTTCATATATATATATATATATATATATATATATATATAAGGTACAAGGTGAGGAAAAACCGATGGAAAGAAAAAAAAAACTATATGATATGAACAACATATGCCCTGAAAAGGTACTTCAGTGAACATATTTACTCTTTATTATTGTTTGGTGTAATCTTTTAAAGCAACGATTAAATGAAACTGCCTCCCGAAATTTTGTGTTGTCAGTCAGTCAGTCAGTCAGTCAGTCATTTGCATGTCCCTTGCGGAACTTTGCCTCCCTAACAGCTCTCCTTTAGGCCTCTTGGTTGTGAGCAAGATGGCCTGTTTCTGATGCATCCATTTGCAGATCATCAAGGATGTCTTGCAGCCATCTTCGCCTTCGTCTTCCTCTCTTTCTTTTTCGCATTATGTACCCTTCCAAGAATTTCTTCTCTAAATTCACATGACGTTTAATGTGTATAAAATATTTAAATTGTCTCTAATTAATCTTCTTTACTAGCCAATCTTCTTCAATATTAAGTTCTTTTAGAATGGATATGTTTGTTCTTTTTTGTGTCCATGATATTTGAAGAACTCTTCTGTAGCATTTACATTCAAAGTTATTTATGTGTTTCTCAGCTGTTTTGTTTAATGTCCAGGTCTCACAGGCATATGTTGCGATGGTAAAGATGCATGCCATTAAAAATCGTATATTTGTAGTTCTGACATTTCCTGTTGTATTTATAGTAAATGATTATACTGAATGCCGAAATGAATATATCAATATATCTCTCCAGCAAGGTCACACAGAGATATGTGGTATATCTTTCCGAAGTTCACCTCAGGCTCAACAGCCATAGCGATGCTAGTAATGATCTTCGGCATGTTACAGATGATGAACACAAAAGAGATTAGAAGTACCTGCAGAACAACTCGAAGATCTTTGCCTGTCAGCTTGTCTGTGGCTTTATACGAGTCTTCACTGTTATTGTGAGAATCACTACTTTTAGTTGGCCCAGATGTCATCGCTGAGTTTTGCCTGAATCTGGCACCTGATCTGAGGCAGTGCGCCATGAGCAAGATACAAACGATGACAATTATTTGAGTAGCGACAGGTAAAAACATATTTACCACAGTCAACGCGATGGCTTTTATGCTTTCTCTCTTTGGGGAGATGTAAAGTGTTACTCGAGAAAGATTTACTTTTTTATCAAATGTGAATGTCATTTTCATGTACGCAAGGACTGGGCTGTAGCTGAATACAGAGATTCCCGCAAATCCAAGAATTATGGCAACGACTCTACCTATTGTAACGATTTTTTTAAAGTGCAGAGGTCGAGCTACACACATACAACTGGAAACTGCTAGAAAAGTTGTAACAAACATATTGATTATGTTAAAAGTAATCATAATATTAAACAAAAATATGGCAAGGGCATAAGGGTCTATAGTGAACCATGCACCAGTCTTAAACTCTACGATATGTACAGACATAGTTATTCCATAACAGAAAGTTATCAACAAATAAGACAAATCAACGACAGCCAAAGCAAGGAAACGAATTTTGTTCAGATGACAATCTTCAGAATTTATTTGAAAGTTTATTTCATCCTAAAAAAATATTCACAAAAATATTTAAAAACAAAATTTTCCTAGGGTTGCTGGCCAGGTAGTTTGAGAACCATCGGTCAGAAATACATCTCCCGGTCCCTTTCTGTAAATAAAACAAAAAATGAAAGTTTGAGAACCTGTGTAACAATACCACAGTTGGGAAATCTGTATAACATGACAATGAGGCTAGGGTGAACCCCTGGACGTGATCATTGTGCAGATGTAAACAAAAAAATGTTCAGTTCCTGCACATAATGCAGGTTTTGTTAGTTTTCTTTTGTCTTTCTACTAACATCAATTATGCAAGATAGTACCTCCAGCACAAGTAAATTTTACTTAAAATTTCATGAAATAATTTAGTTTGTAGCGTCATCCTTCAGTTAGAAGATTTGTGTTAAATGGATGAGATTTTTTTCTAATTTTCTAATTCCTTTTTATGCCTGCCTGTCTGCCTGCCTGCCTGTCTGCCTGCCTGCCTGCCTGCCTGCCTACCTGCCTGCCTGCTTGCCTGCCTGTCTGCCTCTACAACATAAACCAGATAATGTGTTTTCTTGTTTCACAAGTCCAGGCTGTAGCTGATCGATGGCACAAAGTGTGAGCGATCGCACGCACGCACACACTCACGTCCCAGGGTGCATGTCACAGCTCGTGTTAGAAACTTTATACTGGAGAATTATTTTGATTCTTTGTGTCACTTTGTGTAAGGATTTATCTTCAAGTTAATTCAGTTCAACCAAAATTTCACATTAATGACTGCAGCCCCAACATCTGATGGTAGTGTGTTTGTGTTTTGTTAATATTTCCTTGTATAAATTGTTTTATGTTAAAACTATCTTTTAATGATACGTGCACATAATAAAGTTTTACTTAATTACTTCATGAAGAAATTTAAACATTAAATTTTTTAAAAAGCTTTCGAATATTGTTATTTGCTATATTTTAGAACAGAGATGTTTCTAACCAACTACTTTCTAATTCCTTTTTTATGCGTTATATTTTTAGCAGAAATGTTTTAAATCTTTATCTGAACTTAGCAGTTTTATTTGACATAAACAACTTTCAAGCTTATACTTAGTTTTAGATTTTTGTTCAATGCCTTTCCTTTTTTTGTTTCTCATTCTCTCTCTCTCTCTCTCTCTCTATATATATATATATATATATATATATATATATATATATATATATGACATAGTTAGAAAAGCAACTTGTTAGATATTGTTAGAAATTATCTTAATGTTTGTTAAAAAAAACATATGTTAGAAGATCTGTATTTACAATGTATCTTTATTTATGTATATGTCTGCGTGTGTATGTGTGCGTGAGTGCTATTTTATTAGGTTAATTACTTCTTCTCTTTTACTTTGAATGTAGTAGTTAAATCTTACACTCTTTTAATATGTTTTTCCTAGTTTAATTTGTATTTTTTTACCAAATCAAGTGTGTGGGAAGAATGAAAGATGGAGTGATGAAGGGCAGAATGTAAGACGGGCCTGCGTGCCCAATTCTTTACCCTTTAAAAATAAAGATTATTCATTCATTCTCTCTCTCTGTGTCTCTCTCTCTGTCTCTCTCTCTCTCTCTCTCTCTCTCTGTGTGTGTTTATTTTTTTAGAAATTATCGATTTTTGCTTGCATTTTCTTCAAATTCCTTGTCTATGTTTGATGAAATACTTGCTCCTTGGGTTTTTAGCACCTTCTCTAAAACAGAGGGTCTCATACTTGTGAATGATGGAACGCAAAATTAGTGTCATATAGTCCTTGACACTGTAAACGATAAAGAGAAATATATTTTTTTACATTTTACTCTTTATTTTTATCAATGTGCTTTCCTCTTTTTTGTTCCTTCTTTCTTGTTTTTTTTTCTTTCTTTTATCTTTCTTTTCCTCTTCTCTCTGTTTATTCTTTCTTCCTTCCGTTATTTCCTTCTATCCTTCTTTCATTTCTTCTTTATCTCTTTATTTATTTATTTCTGTCTTTTCTTTTCTTACATTTTTTTCCTTTTCTTTCTTTATCGTTAGCCTTTAGAGCGATGCCTTTCTGTACCGTTAGGTAGATAACTTTCTGTTCCTTTAGATAGATGACTTTCTGTTCCTTCAGATAGATGACTTTCTGTGCCGTTAGATAGATAACTTTCTGTTCCTTTAGATAGATGACTTTCTGTTCCTTTAGATAGATAACTTTCTGTTCCTTTAGATAGATGACTTTCTGTGCCGTTAGATAGATGATTTTCTGTTCCTTTAGATAGATGACTTTCTGTTCCTTTAGATAGATGACTTTCTGTGCCGTTAAGTAGATGACTTTCTATGAAATTAAGTAGATGACTTTCTGTGCCGTTAAGTAGATGACTTTCTATGAAATTAAGTAGATGACTTTCTGTGCCGTTAAGTAGATGACTTTCTGTGCCGTTAGATAGATAACTTTCTTGTCGTGTGCAATATTTTGAAACTGCCTCCTCTCAGTGTTTACTTTGCTACTTAACTTTGCTCTCATATTTCTTGCTGTACGTTTCAGTATTCATGAAACTCTCGTCAACTTCCGTATGTTCTATTATGCGCTCATTTTCCATGTCATCATCATCATCGTTGCCATCCTCGCCTTCCTCATTTGCAGCAGGACCACTACTATCATCAGCATCGTCGTCATCACTATCATGCTGTGCAGTCTATTTTAACTTACCCGTGTCTGTGGTTCTTGCCTATAGAACACAGACGGGAGAGCCGCCTCTTGTTCATCAGATTATCTACTCATCTTATTTAGCAAAACCATCACTGCGTTTAGCAAGTAACAAAAATAAGAATCCATGACTCAAGAGAAAAGAATATCTCAGTGAACTGATATGGAAGAGGAAAAGCATTTTAATTCATCAGAAACCCCAAGAATCTCACACAAAAAAAAGGCGAAGAATAATCGAAAACGCCATCCAGCAGGGCTGGTAATGAATGAAATAGAATCAACCCATGTTCTTTCACGCTGGTCAGGGGCCGTTACGCCTTTATGTTATATTACAGGGCACCAGCAAACTCTACAGTTTTCAATGTCAGAGCAAACCCTACCAGTGGTGCATGGTTTTCTGTGTTCGAATCCCAGGTAATTCTCTTGTGATTTTTCTTTCTCTCGCGTCTCACTAAAGTGCTTTGTCTACGACTTTTTTTCGAGATCTAATCCTACAAAACTGTGTTCTCTTGCTTAACCTGCTCCAAAGCAGCGCCTGTCCCAGGCTTTTTTTGGAGGGGGGGGGGAGGGGAACGTGGACTATCCTGGGTAAAGGTAACTGCATTAAATAGCATACCTGAATTTCTCACTTTATTGAAAGACTGCCAAGTCTGTCTAATGGTAACACTTGTCTTGCTTTTCAAACTGGGCAACTGCTTTTCATAATAAGAGTATGGGGTTCGATTCTCAGTTATTCTCATACTGTCCTTCTTTTTCTTCAAATCTTTTTCCGGATTTTTATAAGTCCTCCTACACTGTTTAAAATTCGCTTCAATTCTACTTAAACCTATTTGCTTTCCTGTTGCGGTTAATGCTTTATCTCAGATGCTGATGGCGTTCTTTAAGCTCCAGAACTGTAACAAAAATTCTGCTCTTGAAACATTAGCCAACTTCTGTGCCTAGTGAAGCCAAATTCCTCAATTAATCTTGTTGACGACACATTTGTTTCTTTCCGCAAGCTCAACCCGGCATATCAGCGTATCTTTACAAGCGTTCTGCAGCCTACGAGCTAATGAATATTATCAGCAATATTATTTTTCCGTTTCTGCTTTTGGCCACCGAGGTTTCTAAATCTGGACACATGTGCTGGTCCTGTTAACTTTCATTTCTGACATTTTATCACATATTTCCTAGCTTTATCATTTCTCTACGAGCAAAAACTTCATATTTTCAGCATTTTTGTGTTTTGCTTCTCACACTACGAAAGATATATTTCTCATATAACAAGATTCACCCTCTGTTTTCACTTTTATTTAGTTCTACAGAGTTATATTTGTTGTTGTTCGAAGTTCATACTTTCTGCCAGGAAAGCTTATCTCTGCCGTACACGAGGGTTCTCTTGTTTCTGCTCGCTATTCCCTGAGCTTCTTGACTCTTTCTAAGAGAAATCGTTTCCCTTGTGGACGGTAGATTAGAGATTGATAGCGCAGAGACATACAGACAGGCAGGCAGACAGACAGACAGACGTAGTCAAACAGGCCAAATGCTGATGGACTGAAGCTAGTGACTATATAGAGAGTAAATGCCAGTACACTGTGAACATCTATTATCACAGTGTACGCTTGGACTTGACTTCCAGTCTATATGGACAAACGAACAGAACGGAGAAAGAAACGAACAAACAAAAGGACAGACAGGCAAATAGGCAAGCATATAGATAGATAGATGGACAGACAGATAGATTAGGTAGGTAGGTAGGAAGTTAGGTATGTACATAGGTGGGTAGGTAAATAGGTAGGTGGGTGGACAGACAGACAGACAGACAGACAGACAGACAGATAGATAGATAGATAGATAGATAGATAGATAGATAGATAGATAGATAGATAGATAGATAGATAGATAGATAGATAGATAGATAGATAGATAGATAGATGGATGGATGGATGGATGGATGGATGGATGGATGGATAGATAGATAGATAGATAGATAGATAGATAGATAGATAGATAGATAGATAGATAGATAGATAGATAGATAGATAGATAGATAGATAGATAGATAGATAGTGAGACAAAGGCCATGTATGAATACATACAAACATCCAGATATATATATATATATATATATAAAGATAATAGGCCTTTGCATATAGTCTATGCTATCGATTATAAATTCAATTTTCTGAACGCAGGAAATGATTTTCTTCTTGTTTTGAAATAAAATTTTTCCTTAAACTTTCTGTGAATCTTCAACCTACGATTTGCATACCTCTGCCCATCTTCCACCAACGCTTTACATACCTCTGCCCGTCTTCCACCTACGCTTTGCATACCTCTGCCCATCTTCAACCTACCCTTTGCATACCTCTGCCCATCTTCCACCAACGCTTTACATACCTCCGCCCATCTTCCACCAACGCTTTACATACCTCTGTCCATCTTCCACCACCGCTTTACATACCTCTGCCCATCTTCCACCAACGCTTTGCATACCTCTGCCCATCTTCCACCAACGCTTTTGCATACCTCTGCCCATCTTCCACCAACGCTTTGCATACCTCTGCACATCTTCCACCAACGCTTTGCATACCTCTGCACATCTTCCACCAACGCTTTGCATACCTCTGCCCATCTTCCACCAACGCTTTGCATACCTCTGCACATCTTCCACCTGCGTTTTGCCTTTAATGTCTTCCAAGCTTTCTAATCTTTAAAAGATTCACACGTTGCGCGAGGCGAGTTCTGTTTTTAGAAAAGTAAAACTAATTAAAGTTTCGCTCTTCTTAATTCACTTGCACAAATCAGCTCAAAATGTGCAGCTGAGTACACAGCGATGGGAGGTAATACTCTTTTCACGGACGAAACGAAATCTTTTTCTCCTGGGGTCATAATAACCTGTGATTCAAGGACTGCCACGGTGACTTTCCTTGTTTCAGCCCAGTTTCCTGTACGTTCCCTGTAAGTAATTAACTTACTCAGAGACCACGGTTAACTTTCTTGCCAAACCACTTTTACAAGTGCAAATTGATTTTCTGATCAAGATTTTCTCTACAAAGTACATTAGTGTAAGGAGTTCTTCCTGCTTATTTGAACAATGGCTGGCCTCAATCCGATTAAACGCATATCCACGTTTCAATAGCTCAGCAATGCAATAAAACATTGCTCTAACTACCAACAACAACAAAAAAAACTGTTTGCCGGTTAAGCTGATATCTGCATGTTTACTTCTCGGTTTTCACAAACAGGCCATTTAGAAATGACTGGTTGATCCATTTATCCTGAGCTTTCTGACAGTGGGCGGTTTAGCAGCTTTTTCCTGAAAGTTACCACATTTCTCAAGTACTAATCACATGTGGAATTTTACAGACTCACGTTGTGTCTGTTATTTTTCTTAAAAATTTTACATGAAATCAATAATCTCTGTGGTAATGTGGATATAGCGGCAGGCACGGCAGCAAAGTACATATCTATGTTATTTTTTTTTCTTTTGGGTCAAATCTTTGACCATTTGTCGTGGTATCTTGTTTCATGGAGATCGTGTGCCACATCCACTGAGAATTTTATCCTGTGCCACATCCACAGAGAAGTTTATCATATGCCACATCCACGAGAAGTTTATCCGTGCCACATCCACAGAGACGTTTATGGTGTGCCACATCCACAGAGACGTTTATGGTGTGCCACATCCACAGAAAAGTTTATCGTATGCCACATCCACAGAGTAGTTTATCATGTGTCACATCCACAGAGTAGTTTATCATGTGTCACATCCACAGAGTAATTTATCATGTGTCACATCCACAGAGTAGTTTATCATGTGTCACATCCACAGAGTAGTTTATCATGTGTCACATCCACAGAGTAATTTATCATGTGTCACATCCACAGAGTAGTTTATCATGTGTCACATCCACAGAGTAGTTTATCATGTGTCACATCCATAGAGTAGTTTATCATGTGTCACATCCACAGAGTAGTTTATCATGTGTCACATCCACAGAGTAGTTTGGCAGCGGTTGATCACTCTGGCCCTTGCTTTCACGGCGCACTAGGTCAAGCGGGTTCTCGTCTATCTCTTGAAGTTTTCCAGTACCAACTGGAAGATCATGGGTTCAATCCCGGGACAAAAAAGCAACAACTCACAAGACCTCTGGGAGTCATGATCCAGAGGTGCCAACCCCCCTTAGAGTGTCAGGAGTTTAAAAGGGCCGAAATACTTATCTGAGGGGGTGGGGGTGGGTACTTCCTCTGATGATCTGAAGGAATTGTGTTCTTGTTCCGCTCTCTACAGTAGAGAGTTTACATCTATTTCTTTATAATTATCATCTATTTTCTATTAATTTCAGTTTTTCCCTTTTCTGGGCCTGAATAGTGCAGTGGTTAGTATACTCATCTCTCATGGCGAATTTCGTTGGTTCGAATCGATCTGAGGAGTCCCATTCATCAACCCAGATGCTGAAAGTGGATTTTACATCTTCTGAAACTAGGGAAATAAAGACAGCCAGGCATAATGTGGACTACATCAACATCCAATGTGCCGACCACATCATTATCTAGCGTGTTTACCATATCACTTTCTAGTGTGTTAACCACATCACTCTCTAGTGAGTGTGCTGACCACATCACCTTCTAGTGTGTTAATCACATCACTTTCTAGTGTGTTAATCACATCACCTTCTAGTGTGTTAATCACATCATCTTATAGTGTGTTAATCACATCACCTTCTAGTGTGTTAATCACATCACCTTCTAGTGTGTTAATCACATCACCTTCTAGTGTGTTAATCACATCATCTTATAGTGTGTTAATCACATCACCTTCTAGTGTGTTAATCACATCAGCTTCTAGTGTGTTAATCACATCACCTTCTAGTGTGCTGACCACATCACTTTCTAGTGTGTTAACCACATCACTCTCTAGTGAGTGTGCTGACCACATCACTTTCTAGTGTGTTAATCACATCACCTTCTAGTGTGCTGACCACATCACATTCTAGTGTGTTAATCACATCACCTTCTAGTGTGCTGACCACATCACCTTCTAGTGTGCTGACCACATCACCTTCTAGTGTGCTGACCACATCATCTTATAGTGTGCCGACCACATCACCTTCTAGTGTGCTGACCACATCACCTTCTAGTGTGCCGACCACATCACCTTCTAGTGTGTTAATCACATCACCTTCTAGTGTGCCGACCACATCACCTTCTAGTGTGCTGACCACATCACCTTCTAGTGTGCTGACCACATCACCTTCTAGTGTGCTGACCACATCAGCTTCTAGTGTGTTAACCACATCATTCTCTAGTGAGTGTGCTGACCACATCACCTTCTAGTGTGCTGACCACATCACTCTCTAGTGTAATGACCGCATTATTCTCTAGTGTGCTGATCACATCACCTTCTAGTGTGCTGACCACATCACTCTCTAGTGTAATGACCGCATTACTCTCTAGTGTGCTGATCGGTCATGGAAATATAACAACTAATATCATATCACCAATGAGTGTATTGAGGTTGTCACTACCTTTTCATATTACAATTTAATATTGCCTTTTCATATTACATTTGAATTTTACCTTTTCATGTTATATTTTAATATTGCCTCTTCAATATTACCTTTTCAGTGCTACCCTTTCTGTCACACCATTCTAAAATTATTCCACTTGATATGATAATAATATTTGTATTCTTCATATGTTTCCCTGTTTTCTTTTTAATTTCAAATGTTCTTGTATTTCTTTGTGTGAAATCTTTTCTTGTAGAATACATTGTATAAGTTACCTTTCAGTAGCTTTCTTTTCAATTTTCTTTTTTAAAGTCGATACTTCTAGAGAGTGTAATTTTAACTTTACTAAAGTCACAGAGAGGGGTAGGGCGAGATGAGAGGCCAAGCTTGAAAGGAGCCCTGTTGTTACCCCCCCCCCCCCCCGCCCCCACCCTTTTTCAACATTCAGTGGTTTGGCGCTATATATATATATATATATATATATATATATATATCTTATATCCTTCTCGTGCCGCTAAACGTCACATAGGGCTTGCAAAGTAGTTCGCCAATTTTTCCTGTCTTCGGCGAGTCTTTCAACATCATCAAGGGATTTTATGCCTGTTAATTTGGCCTCTCTTAATAATGTCCTCTTCAGAGTTTCAGGCGGTCTGCCTCTTTTTCTTCGGCCTGTTGTGTTCCACTTGATAGCTTGTCTTGGGATTCTCTGATCGTTTCTTCTCATCACGTGACCAACATATGTCCATCTCCTTCTCCTGATCACCCGTGAGAGTGGTTGTTGTTCAGTCATCTGTCTTATCTCTGCATTGTTCTTGAATCCCTTCCACGTGATGCCGAGTTTATAGATATATATATATAACCCAGGTCAGAACATGTCAGACGCACAGAAAGGAAAGGACCTTCTTCCAGAATAAGCACTGAGATAGAAGAAGATCTGAGTAGACTTTAGAGAAAAGAGACTGACTGAAGGAATCAGTTTCAGCTTCAAATAATGTCTGATATATTTCTTTATCCTGGCCTTCAAGCTTCAGAATGATCAATCCTCTCTCTCTCTTTCTCTCTCTCTTTCTCTCTCTCTCTCTCTCTCTCTCTCTGTCTCTCTCTCTTTCTCTCAGTCTCTTTCTCTCTCTTTCTCTTTCACACTCTCTCTCTCTATTTCTATCTCTTTCTCCTTTGTTTTTCTAGTTAGTCTAGTTGTCCGCGATGGGACGTGTAATTTCTCGCTCCTGATTTGTCAGTTATTTTGCGTATTATTTCAAATACTTGGACAATGATACTTATATTGTTGGATTTCTGAAGAAACTGTGTTTTCATTGGGTTATGAAAATTATTCAAAATATATGAATTTGTAGAGTTATGTCATAAAATTGCGGTAAGGCATTCTTTCTCTGAGTTCATAGTGGTCACCAGTTTTCACCACGTGGTCTGCCCAGTGTCAGTCAGAATGTTTTATTTGTTTAATCCGGATATTATGCAACAATGATAGACTGGGGGGACAGAAGGTTTAATCTGTGAGGTGACGAACAAGCCCAGCGGGCGGGGTGGTCTCCGGTCTACCACAACAAAGAACTATAGCCTAAACAAACACAAAGCCGTGGGAACAAAGCTAAAGAAATGCAGTAACCCACCGGGCTTAACAATAAAATACACCAATCAGGGACAGTGTGTCGTTGTGACATGTCACAGCACACTTCAGTACAAGTCCCTGAGGCAAGCACTTAGGAAGGTCTATCAAGCAGAAAGAGAGGAGAGATATGACAAGCTGGGCGCTAATGTTGAGGACATCATAAAAACACCAGTCCTCACAGTTCATCTTTACCACACCAAGAACAAAGTGATGGTACAAGGTGACGCCGAGGCCATTGAATCCTGGCTAACAAAACAGTTTATAGAGCTGCAAGAAGGGAACATAAACACAGTCAAGGAAGTGATGGTCAGTCAGCTCCCTCAAGCAGATAACCCAGATGAACACATCAATTACAAACATGGCTGAAAGCTTTGTAAGTCCTGCAAAGAAGTCTATTGACATAGTCGGCGATAGAATGGAAATCATGACAGCAGAAGAGTCTGTGCCAGAAAACGCTGTTATTATCACCAGCAAAGAAACCTACAGCAAACATGAATCACTGTCTCCACTTGTTGTAGAAGAACCAACAATCCCAGATACTGCTGGGGAACAAGGAGCAACAGCTTCTACCGAGAAAGCTCCACTGTCTTCAGACACCTTCACTCATAAAGACACCTGATATAATAACGGAACCAAACTGAAAAATCTTTGCAGAGTAATGTTCCTAGACTTAGTGAGACTGTCAGTTCTCATCAAGCTGTTGGTACAGATACAAAATCACTTACTTGTCTCTGTGGCCATAAATTCACGGAAGCATTTAAAGACTTCGTGAAAATACTAATCAGTGACATGAAGTCCGAAGTTGTAAAGTCACTCAGTGAGGAGAATGATAATGTCAAAAAAGAGGTTGAACAGTTGAGAGAAGAAAATCCCAAGCTGAAGCTGCTCATTCAATCAACGAACAGCGAAAACCGCAGTAGCAGAAAACTACAGAAAAACAACCAAACAGAAACTGGTAGTCACAGTCAGTCAGTGGCTGCTAGTCAAAGTAATCTCAACATGAAGCCGAAGGCTCACCCACCGTCGCCAGCCAATGTAAACAAACTTCACCAGAAAAACTACCAACAAAAACAGAGTGAAGTCAGTGACTCTTTATCAGGTGAGCAAGACCAGCATATCACAAAATACGAGTACCCCATCGAGGTCCAGATCACCAACAGATTCTACGCTCTACAAGAAAGCTCTGTACCAGATACTCAGCAGACAGACAGGACGCAACAATCATTTCAGTCAAACAACGCATCCCACCTCCAGTCACGAACTAACCAAAAACAACGTGAACGAAATACGCAGCAAATTCTCAATCATAAAATCACGGACAGCACAACACATTTAATAATTGGGGATTCTCTGCTAAAGGGCGTATATGGCGAGCGGATGTCCATAGCAGACGAGGAGACTGTTTCAGTAGTTGCAGTACCGGGAGCTGGTATTGCGAAAATAACCCAAACACTGAGAAGTTTTAATATAGACCAGGGCGTGAGGAAAATCTCCCTACATGTTGGCATAAATGACAGCATGAATGGCCGGAACATCAGACGTTCCGACATGCAGGCTTTGACTTCCGCCATCAAGGAAAAGTATCCGACTGCAGCCATCTTCCTATCTTCCATCATTCCACCCTGCTCCGGTCCTGGACGCCGCCTGGTAGACATCAACAACAAGGAACTTCAGTCATACTGTCGTGTTAACAACATTGTCTTCATAGACCACGCTGTTTTTCATTTCATCCTCTGATGCCCCGAAGAAGCGGATGTAGAGGGACTACATATATACATCACAACTTGGTACCAGCATCCTTGCCAAAAATCTAAAGTTTCCAGAACGTACACTACAGAAAGACGTAGTACAGTTGGATGTCCACAAACAACACCCACGTCCAACAAAGACCCCCCATAAAGCCAGCTCTGCTCCGAGTACTAAAACCAAATGGACCTCCAAATCTGCACCACCTGATCCACAGCAAACCACCGACTATGACACAATGTTTCCACTCCTACCCTCACGTCCGCCTCAGACGGTCAGACGAGCTGATACGAGCGTCAACAACGTCAGGGTTCTTCCACAGTCACACAGCCCATTGGAAGACTTTAACACGCAAGCAAGTTCCATGCAATATCCTCAAAGATATTACCGATATTCTTGTAAGAAAAATAACGACTTATAAATTGCACGATCGGCCTAATAAAATTAATTGCATCATTTCTTTCAGACAGACAACAGGTAGTATTCCTCAACAATCCTCTATCAAATTCTGCTATAGTTGACATTGGTGTTCGGCAAGGTTCTATTCTAGGCCCGTTGCTCTTTAATATGGAATGTGTGGTAAGAATGTGTGGTAAGAATGTGTGGTAAGAATGTGTGGTAAGAATGAAAGATGGAATGATAAAGGGGAGAATGTAAGACGGGCCTGCGTGCCCAGTTCTTCAACCTTTGAAAGTAAAGATCAATTCATTCGTTAAATCCAAACTTTACACAATGCGAAGATTACACTGCGCGTGACGCATGTCACACAGTATGAACTATTGTTATTTTACTGTTACGTGGTTGCTTCTTTGTTGTTATGTGACAGTTATTTGTTGTTTTGATGCTGATACTTTGTTATTTTGATGTATGGCTGTCATTTTGTTACGCGATTGTTATTTTGTTATGTGACTGTTATTTAAATGTCAAGTAAATTTCCGAGATCATCTTTATCCTTAAAGAGTGAACTGGTTTATGATATTCAGAATCTGGGTTGGGATATGTATAAAGTTTTCTGTAGTGATTATATTACGAATTTGTATACCTTGGCAGCAGAGTAGTAGAAAATGGAGACAGCAGAGAGGACATCAACAGCAGACTTACTAGAGAAAACCAGGCTTTTGCTATGCTGCAGACTATATGGAAATAAAAAAAAACTAAGCATAAATATGAAAATATTTAAGAGTAATGTTCTAAGTGTACTACTCTATGGAAGTGAATGCTGGAAAATCACCAAAACCATAGAAAACAAGTTGAATTCTTTCCAGACTAAATGTTTACGAAGAATTAGAAAAATATTTTGGCCAAACACCATAAGAAATAACATCTTATTAGCAGAAATGCAGATGAAACCACTGACAACAATTATTGAGGAAAGACGCTGGCGATGGTTGGGATATGTGCTACGAATGACTGACAACTCACTACCAAAAATAGCACTAAGATGGACACCACAGGGGAGCAGAAGTAAGTGTAGACCAAAAGAGACATGGAGAAGAACAATAGAAAGAATGTTGAGCAATAGAGGGCTCACCTGGGCAAGAGCAGAAAAAAAGGCAAAGGACAGGCATTTGTGGAAAACCCTTGCGGAAGCCCCATGTGCCCTGGGCACTTAAGGTTCAGAGAGAGAGAGAGAGAGTGATTATATTATTTCTATTTTTAGCTTGCTTTTCGAAGGCAGGTAGGTTCACACTTTGTGAGTTCCGTCATCGCGACGTGTCAACTTTATCATTTGTGACGTTAGGAATTTAAACACACATACACACACATTCACATGCTGGAGCGCACATAACAGGAAGAGAAATGAGTTCTAAATAGGAAGAGAAATGAGTTCTAAATAGGAAGAGAAATCAGCTCAAAATAAGAAGAGAAATCAGTTCAAAATAGGAAGAGAAATCAGCTCAAAATAGGAAGAGAAATAGCTCAAAATAGAAAGAGAAATCAGCTCAAAATTTTGATAAATATTTTAAGAGAACAGTTCCGCCTCGCTTTTCCTTCTTTAACCAATGTGGATTCCATCTAGGACCTGGTGTTCACCAGCCACAGTTTAAACCCCTTCCCCTGCCACCGCCCCTCCACTCCCCTCCACCTCCCCCACCCCCAAAAAAGGCTTAGGCTAGTTCTGGCTGATTGCCAGAAACCACTCTGCCGCAGGTCGTGCCTTGAATAATTCATATTTTGTACCGGACCTATGGAGAGCTGTTTCCAAATATTTTAAATCAGTTATCAGCTTTTCTAGACATCTTGTAAACAACTGTGCTCTGCCTGAACCGATTATTGATTACTGTTATAGGTCAATATTTCATTATCACTACTCCGTCTGTGTGTGAGTGGGTGTGTGTGGATGGGTGGGCGAGAAGGGGAGTGAGTAAAGTTTTGGATAATTATAAGCATAATATTATTATTATACTTAATGATAAGTACGTTATATACCAGCTTATTATATGTGTCTGTGCAAGGTAGTATACCCCAGCTTATTATATGTATATGTGTCTGTGTAAGGTAGTACACCCCAGCTTATTATAAGTATATGTGCCTGTGTAATTTAGTATACCCCAGCTTATTATAAGTATATGTGCCTGTGTAATTTAGTATACCCCAGCTTATTATAAATATATGAGTCTGTGTAAGGCAGTATACTCCAGCTTATTACAAGTATATGCGTCTGTGTAAGGTAGAATACCCCAGCTTATTATAAGTATATGTGTCTGTGTAAGGTAGAATACCCCAGCTTATTATAAGTATATGTGTCTGTGTAAGGTAGTATACCCCAGCTTATTATAAGTATATGTGTCTGTGTAAGGTAGTATACCCCAGCTTATTATAAGTATATATGTCTGTGTAAGGTAGTATACCCCAGCTTATTATAAGTATATATGTCTGTAAAAGGTAGTATACCCCAGCTTATTATAAGTATATATGTCTGTGAAGGGTAGTATACCCCAGCTTATTATAAAACGAAGGGTATATGTTGTTGGAAGAGGGGGAGGGGAGGCCTTAGTTTAGCCTAGGGGCCCGGGGTGGTTAAATCGTCAGTGCCGGGAACGTGAGAACAGTCACGTGGTTACGTGGTGACGCCTTTGCCAAGATTTCTACATCCGTCCATTCTGACTATCAAAAGATTTAACAACACTTTCACAGTAATCTTGTAATGCAATAAATTCTCCCCATTGCTCACCATCTTAAGCCAACCTTTGTGTTGCGTCTAAACGTGTTGTGAGTTGTCCACTTCTGTCAGTGCAATTCTTCGCCATTTTCTCCTTGTGTAACAGAATTCTTTAATTCTGTATTTATTTACGGTATAAGGGAGTTAACCAAGGATTAATTTAGTAGTTTGACATTTTGATTAACGCCCTTATAATACTTTTTATAGTACAGGTCAACGAGAGGTCAGTCTTGACAAGTTGAAGATCATTTTTTGATATGTCCAGTCACGAGATATAGTACGGGTAACAAAGTCATTCACGGCATGTTTGTACAATAAGTTATTTTTAGTAACAGAAAAGCTAAAAATGGGATGGATGTTTTTAGAATTTGTCCAATTTTGCACAGAGTTTAGACTTTTTGATGAACAAAAAGGTAGAAATGTTGACCCACGATTTTTATGTTCCACGGGATAGAAACTTCCGCAAGATTTAGAAATATAAATTCTAGGGTATATTTAAGGACTGGGATTTTTCGTAAGAGATCAATTAATATGAGAATTTTTATGAGATTTTTGTGAGATATTGATAGACTTTTTATAGAGAGATTTTCAAGTGTTTTGATTGAATTAGACTCATTATGAGTTGTAAATGTTAGTATGATTCTGTTCAAATTATTATCAAATTACGTCTTGAAGATTTTGAGTGATTTAACTTTATTGTGTGTAATGGGTTAGAAAGCATTCTAGGAAAGTGATAGAACTGTGCCCACTGAAGTTGTGTTAGCCTTATTTTGTGATGGAAATGGTTCCATTGAGAATGTAAGTTGGTTATTATTTTTTTTCCTTCATGATGCACGTCTGTCAGTTTATCTGAGTGTGAGTGTTGCTCACTCCTTTCCTTATATGGCGAACGAGGTCTCGTCAAGGTTAAGAGTCGCTTGATCATCTATTACAATTATAGTTCCAACATCCTCACTGATCACTACCAATTATTTTCATATTAAACATGTGGTTTATTTTATCTCACTTAAAATCAGGTGTCAGTGGTTCTCATACTATCGTATTGTCTGTGGTAACCTGTACATTTAAAATTCTGAGAGAGTAATTCATTGAAATCTGTAATAGTAAAGTAGTCAGCAGTAGTCAGGATACTTTTATACCTGCTCAGCATCCTTTTTCTCTTTCTTTGTTATTGTGAAACGAAATTTGGGTTTTTTTTCTGAGTCTGGATATTCCAGCGTATTTTTGCCACATTATTATTATTATTATTATTATTATTATAAGCGGTAGTAGTAGTAGTAGTAGTAATAGTAGTAGTAGTAGCAGCAGCAGTAGTAGTAGTAGTAGTAATAGTAGTAGTAGTAATAGTAATACTATTAGTAGTAGTAGTTAGTAGTAGTAGTAGTAATTATTATTATTATTAGTAGTAGTAGTAATAGTAGTAGTAGTAATATTAGTAGTAGTAGTAATTATTATTAGTAGTAGTAGTAAAAGTAGTAATAGTAGTAGTAGTAAATAGTAGTAGTAGTAGTAGTAATAGTAGTAGTTTGTAGTAGTAGTAGTAATAGTAGTAGTAGTAGTAGTTTTAGATTACAATTACCATTATTTTCCATCTTCACAAAATGGCACAAAGAATGCCCTTCTATTTCTGTTTTCCCTTTATTAAAAAAAATGTTAACCATTCTTGAAGTTTCACGACTGGGAAAAAAAAGACCATGGCATGCCATTGAAAAAACACGGAGCTAAAAGAAAAGAAGAAGTCAGAAGAACACGTGCCAGGTATTATCTCAACTTCCAAATTAACCGATTTGTTGCTGAAAAAAAAGACCCCGTGAAATGGTAAAATCCCCAAAGAGTTTCCGGAAATATCTTGTGAATGTTTCCCAGGGCGTGTCTTAGTGCTGCGTTTGTTATTTCGGCCCTGAGCACTTTCTGTCCCACTATCTTTCTCTTGTTTTATTTAAACTTCATTTTTCAATGGTATTCCCTACCAAGTCGTACATCAGTACTAATCTTTCTGCTTATTGTAGATTTATACATGTAGTTTCTAACTGTATAGAAAAGAAAAACTTCAGGTTAAAAAAAAAGATTGAAAAAATATAACAAGTAAAAATATAGGAAGCAAGCACATGGTGGGATACCAGAGACAAGATGGCGCTACGAAGAAATAACAGGCTGTGCTAAATTTTCATGTGTCTTGTATTCATTACCTGTGCGGAAATTTCATGTTTTTTACTTTGCTTAAAAAAAAACCCCACAAAACTCTATTGTTAACCTGTTATAGGACCACATGACCTTTACTGGGAAAATTATTCGTCTTTATTTCATTGTACTATAATAACCAAAGATTTATGTAAAACCAATAGATCAAAAGAATTAGTCTCCCTAGACTAGTCCCCCTCCCCCACCCCACTCCCAAACAGTTTCACGCTTGAGATACTCTTAAAATAATTTTTCACGTTTGATGAAATAGTTGCATAAAGTTGGTAGTTGGCAAGAGTGTCTGCCTGCATTGATAGAACAATCAGTTGGTAAGAGTGTCTGAATGCATTGATAGAACAATCAATAAGAGTGTCTGCCTGCATTGATAGAACATTCAGTTAGTAAGAGTGTCTGCTTGCATTGATAGAACAATCAGTTAGTAAGAGTGTGTGTCTGCACTGATAAAACAATCAATTGATGCGAGTGTGTGCCTGCAGTAATAGAATAATCAATTGGTACGAGTGTCTGCTTGCATTGATAGAATAATCAATTGGTACGAGTGTCTGCCCGCATTGATAGAATAGTCAATTGGTACGAGTGTCTGCCTGCATTGATAGAATAATCAATTGGTACGAGTGTCTGCCCGCATTGATAGAATAATCAATTGGTACGAGTGTCTGCCCGCATTGATAGAATAGTCAATTGGTACGAGTGTCTGCCTGCATTGATAGAATAGTCAATTGGTACGAGTGTCTGCCTGCACTGATAGAACAATCAATTGGTACGAGTGTCTGCCTGCATTGATAGAATAGTCAATTGGTACGAGTGTCTGCCTGCGTTGATAGAATAGTCAATTGGTACGAGTGTCTGCCTGCATTGATAGAATAGTCAATTGGTACGAGTGTCTGCCTGCATTGATAGAACAATCAATTGGTACGAGAGTCTGCCTGCATTGATAGAACAATCAATTGGTACGAGTGTCTGCCTGCATTGATAGAACAATCAATTGGTACGAGTGTCTGCCTGCATTGATAGAACAATCAATTGGTACGAGTGTCTGCCTGCATTGATAGAACAATCAATGGTAAACGGTACTTGAGTGTTATCAGTGAGTGATCTAATCTTTAATGTTACTGTTCTGATGAGATTCATAACCTGGCTACTGGTATGGTTGATTGATTGCTTGATGTCTGAATGTTAATGCTGATTGATTGTTCGTTATCAAAATGTTATGGTTGATTGTTGCTTGATGTCAAAATGTTACAAAATATTACACTGTAACATGATAGTATTCATATTCGTCCATTTTAGTTTAGCTACGCACTACATCGCTGCCTGGCACTTCAGGGCACCATCATCATCATGTGCCGTGTCAGTGGGCGTCGAGGGTTATGCCCCTCTTTTTCTGTAATCTTTTAGTGTCTATTTCCTTGATTACACTTCATCTTTACTGTGCTTTTTTCAGGAAAAAATCAAAATAAAAACTCTACTCCTTTGTATTTACCTTCTCGTATGTTCTTTTCTGTGTGATTTGCGCTTCCAGGGGACATACAAGATGGCGGGAGCTTTTTAACGCTCTCGCCGACGTACGAGTCTTCTGCGTCACCAGACATCGTGAAATGGGAGTTGGGCGTGAGGCAACAACCTCATCCTGAGATCTATCTAGAGTCGACTCTAGATGGAGAAAAACCTCTGCCGTTATGGAATCTCGCAACAGTTGTAACCAAATATCAAGGTCACCCACTCTGCATGCCGTTGACAGTTTGCATACCCTGGCAGCTACATAGACCAGGATGGTGACACCAGGAAAGAAATTAGAATTGCAAAAGAAGCATTGTTCTTCAGAAACCTTGAGAACATATGGAATTCAAAAGTTATGAGCACAAAAGCCAAGTTAAGATTATTCAATTCAATTGTAACATCCACCCTCATTTATGCATACGAAAGCTGGAAATCAACTAAAGAAATAGAAAAGAAATTAGACTCTTTTTTAAAAAATGCCTAAGGAAAATACATGGTATAAAGTGGAACGAATTCAAGAACAACACAGAAATAAGAAAGATCAGCAAACAACAACCTGTCTCACGGATGATCAGAAAAAGAAGATGGACATTTGTGGGCATAACATCCCTTTATGAAGTTGAAAGACTCGCCGAGAACATAAAAATTTAGCAAACAACTATGCGAGCCTTATGTGACGTTTAACGGCCCGGGAAAGATGTAAGATGTTCTTTTAGATTCTTTTGCAACTGCATCAAACTGTCGCTTATAAATCATTCTTTTCTTTTACTTTGATCTTCATTTGAAAAATATTGAACTTCGATTTCAGTTTTATGTTACGTATTTCCTTTTATCAGTAGTATGTCGCCATTAGTTCAGATAAAATAGTTCGAGTCTGGAATAGGATGGCGCAAGGATATCACATGTTGTTTGCAGTTTATCTTGACCTTCCGAGAGGTTTCCCTCTGTACTGTCCATTAACGTCCATTTTGTTTTGCCATAGAGGTCAGGGTAACTTCGTATGTGAATCATTAAAGAGTTATTCCTTTGTCTGGGTAAAGTGCTGTTTCTTTGTGCCGGTTAAAGTGCTGTTTCTTTGTGCCGGTTAAAGTGCTGTTTCTTTGTGCCGGTTAAAGTGCTGTTTCTTTGTGCCGGTTAAAGTGCTGTTTCTTTGTGCTGGTTAAAGTGTTGTTCCTTTGTGCTGGTTAAAGTGTTGTTCCTTTGTGCTGGTTAAAGTGTTGTTCCTTTGTGCTGGTTAAAGTGTTGCTCCTTTGTGCTGGTTAAAGTGTTGCTCCTTTGTACCGGTTTGTTTCTCTCGTTTCTTCTTAGTCTGTGAGTTTTGTTCTGCCATCTTGGTCATGGCCACGTGGATTGTAGAGATTTCAATGCACTGCCATTTGAATAGCAAGTTGTTTAATTAATCATAAGATCACTATTTACCGAGTAAAACAGACTCATTTCACTCATCTTCATTAGTATGATCACTTCTCTCATCTTCATTATTATGATCACTTCACTCATCTTCATTATTATGATCACTTCACTCATCTTCATTATTATGATCACTTCACTCATCTTCATTATTATGATCACTTCACTCATCTTCATTATTATGATCACTTCACTCATCTTCATTATTATGACAAACTCTGGATTGTTTGGGCGTGTTGTTTTCTACAAACATAATTTTCTCGCTGCTGCTTTTCGTTGAATATTTTATAAAGAGATCCAGTTTTCGCCTGCAGATTTCTTTGTGTCCAGGATCTGAAATATTTGCCTCTTTTTGTCATGACTAGCTTTCCCAAGCTCACTCACGTTCAGGTTGTCTATGGCTCAGTAATATGGTCTTCTGTGCCAGACTTTCTTACTAGGAGGAGGCCAAAAAGCTGCGTCTATAGTTTTCATCTATTTTCGTATTTTATTTGTTGTGTTGCTTTTGTATGTGATCCATGAAAAAGGCTTTTGCCGAAATATTGGATTGTTGTATTTTCTTCCTTTGTATTCGCTCATATTTCTTTCTGCTATTCTTGTTTCTGCCCACTGTCCTCATTCTTTCCGTCTGTTTGTAAAACTGAACCATACATTTCCATCTCTTCCAGTACTATGCAGCAGTTTTATGTGAAAATTCAGTTTCACTCATTATGCCTTCATCCAGATGTACAAAGCGTTTATATCTTGAAAACTAGTATTCTTAATTTTCTGAGGAAATATCCCTATTATGTGTGTGCCAGGCAGCAAAATTAACAACTGGGTTGGATGATGCAGGATGGAACCAGTTTACAGCCTACTCCACTGTATTTGTGAAACCAGTTTGTTATACATTTCTCTATGATTCGTTGCATATATATATATATATATATATATATATATATATATATATATATATATATATATGGCGGTCAGGTTAACTGAGTAGTGTGGCGGTTGGTGGTACCCGGGTTCAATCCCGGAAGTGGGATTTTTTTTCTGGTACACACTAAAACATCCGGGGTTCACCCATTCTTTAAAAAATGGGTGTGAGAGAAATCTGGGAAGGTAAAGCTGCCAGACGTGATACACATCACACTTTCATGTGCGACAAGCCATGGAAAACACTGGCCTGACACCGTATTCCCCAATATGTCTTAATGGCATGGAAACGGGAATTTTACACACACACATGCACATAATATATATATACGCAAGGTCCGACAATTATGTAATGAGACTAATTACATACAAAGTAAAATAAACAGCAGTTGAAAACATAACATGTATTTTATTCAAAGTAAGCCCCTTGTGCATTGATACAGCCAGTGGCACGACCTAACAAACACTGGAACGACCTCTGCAGTTCTTCTTTTGGTACGGCACTTAAACTCGATGTTACGGCCTTTTAGATGTCATCAGTATCTTCAAAGAAGCGTCCTTTCATTGGTAACTTTAATTTTGGGAATAGAAAATAATCGCAGGGAGACAAATCTGGGGAATAGAGTGGATGGTTGAGAACACACACTTGTTTTTGGGGCCAACAATTCCTGTACAACTACCGCCCGGTGAGCCAGTGCATTATCACGAAGAAGGAAAAAAACTGCCAGGTGTTGAATACTCGGGTAGGACTCGGAGAATCCTTTTTCGATAGGCGTTTCAAAATACTTAAGTAAACTTTGGTTTATGAATTGGGTTCATAGCTTAACAATCTATTTATCTAATATCACCATATAGATGAAAACTACCGCAGACACATCCAGACATCCCACAAACAAAGCTCTCGCAGAATAACGTCTGCTAGCCCTCCAAAGACTCCGGAACAACTTAACTCGCTAACACATTACAATTCAGCTTCCTCAGACTGGTTATTTATAAATAACAGGCGATGAATTCACACTATGGTTGTTAGCACACACCTGTTTGACAGATTCTATTTATAAAGTTCCAAGATCAGACAGGCTGCTCGTGTCATAGAACACATCCTAGACCAATAGCAGCAGCCTCCTGTATGATATACACGCGTCAGGGACGCAGGGTTCATACGACCCACAATTAGCCACTCTTTGCGGAAAATAGATATCGTCGACGACTTCATAACTTGATAATAATTAATCTGAATAGTAGCTGACGATAATACCTCCGTCATATAACTCAAACTGCAGGCGAAAGAATACAAGTGGCCAGTATTAGCCCATGAAACACACAAAAATAGGAGACAAGTTTGTCTTGAATCAAGCACTCCATAACAAAACGATGAATCTCTAAATACTAGAATCAAGACACAACTGCCCTCTGTCCGAGCGTTAGACACCGATTTTCACGTACTTCGCAAAAATTATCGCCCCAGAATTTCTCTTACAAAATTAAGTGAACCCCAGAAAAACAGTCCCTGCACAAGGAACATATGCCTCCCGAAGTTTCTAACCGCTTTGTTTCTTATAATGGAAATCACTCAGTAGCTCTTCCTGTAATAAACAAAAGAGGGTTAGACTTTTTAATCTATGGCAGGTAAAAATTAATGTACTTTGCAGTGACCCTCATTTGGTGGCCAATTGCTGAAAAATTCAATACAGAAGTTTCTCACACTTATAGCAACAGTTTTCTCTTCTTCTAAGCATCAATTTTCTCTTCTTTTAAGCATCAATTTTCTCTTCTTTTAAGCATCACTTTTCTTTTCTTCTAGGCATCACTTTTCTCCTCTTCTAAGCAGCAGTTTTCTCTACTTCTAATCAGCAGTTTTCTCTTCATCTAAGCATCAATTTTCTTTCCCATGTTAAACTCAGGCTCAACAGCCATAGCGATGCAGATAATTATTTTCTGCGTGTTACAGACGATGTACACCAAAGAGATTAGAAGTACCTGCAGAACAACTCGAAGATCTTTGCTTGTCAGCTTGCCTGTGGCTTTAGACGACTCTTCACTGTTATTGTGAGAATCACTACTTTTAGTTTGTCTGTGGCTTTAGACGACTCTTCACTGTTATTGTGAGAATCACTACTTTTAGTTGGCCCAGATATCATCGCTGAGTTTTGCCTGAATCTGGCAGCTGATCTGAGACAGTGCGCCATGAGCAAGATACAAACGATGACAATTATTTGAGTAGCGACAGGTAAAAACATATTTACCACAGTCAACGCGATGGCTTTTATGCTTTCTCTCTTTGGGGAGATGTAAAGTGTTACTCGAGAAAGATTTACTTTTTTATCAAATGTGAATGTCATTTTCATGTATGCAAGGACTGGGGTGTAGCTTAATAGAGAGATTCCCGCAAATCCAAAAATTATTACAACGACTCTACCTATTGTAAAGATGTTTTTAAAATGGAGTGGTGGAGCTACACACATACAACGGGAAACTGCTAGAAAAGTTGTAACATATTTATTATGTTAAGAATAATCATAATATTTAAAATGGCAAGGGCATAAGGGTCTACAAAGAGCCATGTACCAGTCTTAAACTCTACGACATGTACAGACACAGATATTCCATAACAGAAAGTTATCAACAAATAAGACAAATCAACCACAGCCAAAGCAAGAAAACACACTGTGACGCCGTCATTTAGTCCTATAACAGTAACGGTTCTCATGATAACACTTTTTGACATCACACCCGCAAATAATAATAATATCGAAACCGAAGCACATATTTCGGTAACTATAACACGACCTTCGTCTGTTGCTAATCAGAGAGCAGCAACTATCTGGTCTGTTACATTTCTCATTGTGATCGCTGTGTGTCCTAAAAGCTGGTTTATGTTTCTTGTTCAATTATCTATAATATTGTTTCCCTTAAATCCCCAAAAAAATATCTGCTGCTTGCTTCAGTTCCTTTTTTTTTAAGTCTGCGTATTCAAGTTCCTTTTCTCAGTTTGATATTTTGTGGATCTGTACAGTAGGCAGGACTACATTCACAGTAAACCTGCGCTTTACTTTCGTTTGATGTACTTGCTTGTATTAATGTAACAGAGTAGGTTGGAAAGGGGAAATAACTTATGTAAAGTTGACGACCCTAAGTATGGTATATTGTTTCCTACCGAGGATTCCCTTTTCAGTTCTAGGTGCGGAAGAGCGCCTGTGCGAGATTGTGTGGATCAAACGCGAGGTTAGAAGGTAAAGTAAGTGCTTTTCCGCTTGTTTTCGTCTAGTCTTCGTCTTGTGCAGCCATTGTAAAGATGTAGCTCGTTTTCGTCTTCGGGACCTGTTGTGTGCGAACTGGAGAAACCGTTACGTTCCCATTCCTTGCGTTTCCTGACTGCTGGAGGGTTCCACTTGGACGTGGTAGAGATGTACCACTGGAAAACGTGATCATGTTAGGCGACCGGTAATCTTGTCCAGTTGGTCATGGTGATGGATTTCTGGCACTGGACGTCGTCGACTTTGTTTGGCGCCCTGTAATGTGATATGTTACTGAACATGATTCATGTATTTTGAACACCATCGTCACCAAGATTCATCCAGTAAACTCGCCTGGTGTTTTTTGACAATGAAGGTGTTACTATCGCACTTTTATGGCAACTGTTCAACCCAGGTGTGAGATGTCTTCTCTGGGTACCTGTGAAGCGTTTAACTTACAGGACTTGTGTCGACATTGTTTGTGACCTCATGTTACATACAGAAACAATCTCACGTGGCGTCATCCATTAAGTAACATAGGTAGAGGGGGCGTGGCAGCTCACGCCCGTGATTAGTGGGGCTAAAATCTGTGACATAAAACACCGCGTGGAGTAACATGGGGAACTTGAATAATATTAACATTTATTTCAGTGTCATTTTATTAATTACTTGAACAGTTGAAATATATGTAAACTATATGTAAATTATATGTAAATTATATGTAGTATCAGTTCAAAAGGTCTATAGGATTAAATATTCCATTTCGTTACGTTACAGAAGGCCTGCACTGTAACAATTAAAATTAGAAACAGCAACGTAAGATGCAATACTTATTGATTTTGTTTTATCAAAATAGCACTTTGAATCCATTTTCATATCCTGAATTTAAATGGAATAAATCCTCATGATTTTATGTCTGAAATTTCATACGTATTTTAGGTCTAATTTGTTAAAATGAGGCCAAAATGATACATACATTAAATTTTTACAGTATTTGTTTTACATTTACTTTAAAAATTAACATTGCCTTTAATATTTTTTTCCAAAAGGTACGTATTACAGCATGTCTATGTCAATCTTTGAGGGTACATGAGACCAACATAAGACCATCAAAATCATACAGAGGCTTTGCGAAGACTTCTAGAGCAATAGTCAAGAGGTGGTTAAAATGATCTGAGTCGCCTCCAAGAACTCTCGAGTTAACTCTTTTACTCCCGTGAACAACTTAAATGGCTTCAATTAAGAATTGATTTATTTCTTTTTACATTCGAAAATATCCGCATTTTCTTTGTTTCGGTTTTTTTTTTCTTCAGGTTGCTGAAACTTTGTCCTGACATATGAATCCTCTGGGCATATTGAGGTAAAGACTTTGAGACTGCCTTAATTATATTTTTTTTTATGAACTTCAGAAATTGTTACTAGCAGAACAGTTACGCTTCACTGTGAATGTCATTTTTAATGCCATGTTAATACACCAACATTCATGCCATTTCAGAATTAAATGGAAACTTTAAAAGAGAAAAACAAAGAAAGAAATGCAAAAACATAGTCAGTCATAATAGTTGAAAGTTATCGTTTTTTAAAAATCTTACTAAGCAAAACTTGCAAATGAATAAGAGTTGGCGCTTAAGAAACTCACGGACTGCGCCATCTTTTTATCGAATACAAAACTGAAACAAGAAAACGAGAAAACATTTATCTTTTCTCTCCCTCTCGATCATTAAAATTCTGGCCATTTATCAGTCAGATTGTTCGAAGAAAAAAATCTGACAACAAAATTCCATAGTTAATGTAGACAGAATCCCCTGAAACTTATTGAACACAAAACCCACTGACCATATTATTGAATGCCTATAAAAGATTAACGCTCCTCGAATCAATTCATCTGAAAATTCAGTGCGCAAGTATGGCTCATCTCACTACTGAACAACGACTCATCATCATTGGACGTTTACAGACTGGGCAGTCACAAAGTGTAGTGGTCAGATAATCTAACGTGGTTAGAAGCACCATTAGTCGCCTTTGAAGATGATTTCATAAAAATGGGTCATATGCAGACCGGCCTAGCAATGGACATAGTCACAACTCCTGCCGAAGACCACTTCATACGGCTGCGTCACCTCAGGAATCAATTTGCATCTGCGTCTTCAACAGTCCAGTCAATGACAGCAGCTAGTCGAAATTCAGATCAAATGGTCAGAAACCGGCTACACAACGCTGGCCTTTGGGCTAGAAGATCCTACAGAGGTCCTGTTCTTACGGACTGGCATTACCAGAACCGACTACACTGGGCGAACCAGCATCGTCAGTGGACTGTTGCGAATGATTGGAGAAGGGTTTGGTTTAGTGATGAATCATTCTTTCTGTTCCAGCGACACGATAGACGGAGAACAGTTTACCGCAGAGTCAATGAGTGCTATGCCAAGAACTGCATGGATGAGGCTCCTCCACATGGTGGTGGAGGTGTACTAATGCGGGGGACGATCAACTTCATGGGAAGAAGCGACCTGGTGCAAACTGAAGGACGCCTGAATGCCCAACGACAGGTCGCTGAAATTCTTTGTCGTAACGTCCTTCCACTTCTGGCTGCACCAGGGTTGATTTTTCAGCAGAATAACGCTCGACCCTATGTGGCACAACTCACCAAGTTCCTCGCTGACAACAATGTCCAGACCATTCCGTGGCCATCCTTGTCATCAGACATGAACCCAATAGAACACTTATGGGATGAACTCAACAGACAAGTCTGCCAGCGAGACGTGGCGCTAACCAGTCTCCGACAGTTGTCTCTTGCACTGCGGGAAGAGTGGGCAGCCATCCCACATCAACATACCCAACGGCTAATCGGATCTGTCTCAAGGAGATGTCGTTCTCTGATACAGGCCAGAGGAGGCCATATACCTTACTGAAACGGAGGCCTCAGTCGCAAAGAATAAAAGTCCAAACTAAATTTAATGAACATCATTTCATTGTAAAGCTTAAAGTTTCTTCATGCCAAGATTGAAACATTAATTCCATAAAATAAAATTGTGATAGAAGTTTGAAATTTGGTGTACTTTACGACTACAGTAGTTTGTTTTTGTTTTTTTTTTGGGGGGGGGGGGTGGTTAACAGTATATATGATGCTCTCCTTTTGTTAGCCGTCTCTGCTAATCCTACTTCTGTTGTTGTATGCTTGTAATCTCAGAGAGTTAGAGCCTTGGTAAATTCACGTGCGAGTGTTAGGTTTGTTGAAAGAGTCAGTTTCTTTGTCAGGTACTTCAAGAATTCTGCCTGCTCTTGTCAGCCTACAGACTGTTACTTCTTCCCCTTTGAAATTTCTGGCAGTTTGACTTCGTGTTACCATAGCTGTGGTCAGTAATTAGTTTTTCTTTGTAGTTGATAATACGAATAGGTCCTCCATTCTTGGGCGTAATTTCCTGTCTTGTACAAGTTCTCTCATGGATCATAGTCAAACATTCTGCATGTACATAACAAGAAGATACAGTTAGAGCGCGACATGTATTCTTCACTCTTTTCTTCGTGTTCAGCGAACTTTTCTGTTGTTGCCTCAGACTGTCAAAGTCATTCTTCAAACTCTCGTCGCAACCAAATTTTCGACATGAAAATATATGTATGATTCAGTCACATGAGACAAATTTTCTGCTGGCTCAACCTGAGAATGAGGCAGTTGACACTGCGTTTGATTCTAATCAAAGTCCTTTGATGACTCTAACAAACACATCCGTTTGAAAAGAGGATGTGGGCTGGACATGTTCGTGCCCTTTCAAGAGATGGTAAACTCCGTTGATCAGGGAGTTAGGCATAGTGTATCGAAGACAGATGGACGGAGGGAGAGTATCTTGTACTTGTTTCAGTACTCTGATGAGCACAAGAATGTATTTTATAGTCTGTTGGCTAAAGATATGTTGGATGGAGACATGTTGACTAGAACCATGCTTACTAGAAACATGTTGGCTAGAGACATATTGGATAGAGACATGTTGGCTAGAAACATGTTGGCTAGAGACATATTGGATAGAGACATATTCACTAGAAACATGTTGTTTAGAGACATGTTGGATAGAGACATGTTCACTAGAAACATGTTTAGAGACATGTTCACTAGAAACATGTTGTTTAGAGACATGTTGGATAGAGACATGTTGGAAAGAGACACAGATGTTTTCGCTTTGATGATGGTGAGATATCTCATACTTTTACAGTGCTGAAACAGACATAGGAAACCATCATCCTGTGTCTAAGAAGTCGCACGGCACACTATTGGCAGGTAGGGAGCTAATGGAGAAAGCCTTGGAAAACATGTTGCGAGATGAGATAATTTCCTGCGTGGTTTCTGAGTCGTCTGCAAACGTTGTGTTGATGATCAAGAAGTATGGTTCACAGCTTTTTTCTTGCGCTCAATGCACTAATACGATCACTGTTGTATCCTTTCCCTAACACTGAGGATATTTTTGGCACGGTGGAAAAAAAAGTCAAATTTTTCAGCACTTTGGATGCTACATTTGTTTTGTTTTTTGTTTGTTTGTTTTTTTTTGCATTCCTGTGTCGGAAGATGCCAAAAAGAATTCCGCTTTCATCTGTCGTTTGGGCTTATTTCACTTTAACTATATGAGTTTTGGCCAAAAAGCTGCGCCGTCTATGTTTGTCGTACAAATGGACACAGTATTGCAAAGCCTGGAGAAGACTGTGCAAGTTTATGTCGACGATTTAGTGGTGTTTACAGACGGTGCCATTGGAAACCTCGGTCGCAAAACTGTGTTCTTTTACTTTACCGTACGAAAGCCTCGTTTCCTATTTATTAAAAAAAAGTGTTCCTGAAACTATAACTATAACTTCATGTAATAAGTATTCGTTCGTTTGTTGTTGTTGTTGTTGTTGTTGTTGTTGTTGTTGTTGAAATATGCACCAGACATTGCAAGAGACCGTGTGTATGTTTGTCTAAAGTTGGTACCTGCTAGAGAGACTAAATGTAAGCTACGGAATTTCTGTGTCATGACCTCGTTTCTTTCCGGGTGTCACGATTCCCTCGTGTCTACTGAATTGTTACTAATGGCTACGCTTACAAAAACCTTTTTTGGAGGTGTGAGTTAGCGGAGTAGTTTAGTACGCTGTTTTCTCGTGGCTAGACGGCTGCTCGTCCTACCGGAGTCGGTGGTTCGAATCCCAGGTAATTCTCTTGTGATTTTTTTTTTCTCTCACGTCTCACTAAAGTGCTTTGTCTACGATTTTTTAGGTCTAATCCTACAAAACTGTGTACGTTTTCCCGCAGTCTGTCCAATATAGATTTAGCAATGTCGTCCTTGTCCATTGTTAGTCTGCCATTTATTTTAGCCTGTCCGATAAGTCTCTCTGCCACATCATTGCCATGTTTTTTTGTGTGTTATCAGTAAGTAATCTAATCATTAATGTAATTGTTTTGATGGCATTCATAACGCAGCTACTGGAATGGTTGACTGACTGTTGATGTCAGTGTTATGATTGATTGGTTGCTTGATGTTAAAATGTTATGATTGATTGGTTGCGTAATATCAAAATGTTATGATTGTTTGGTTGCTTGATTTCAAAGTTTTATGATTGATTGGTCGCTTAATGTCAAAATGTTACAATCCTTGCACGGTAACCTGGTAGTATTCATTTGCATTATTCTTTCCATTTTAGTTTAATTACTACATGGCACTCCAAGGCACATCATTATCATGTGCCGTGCCAGTGGACGTTGAAATCATACTCCTTTTTTGTAGGCTTTTGATGTCTAATTCACTGACCACACCAGCACCCATGCTGTGCTTTTTTCAATGAAAATCAAAACAAAAACTCTACTCCTTTGTGTTTATCTTCTCGTATGTTCTTTTAGATTCTTTTGCAACTGAATCAAACTAGCATCTACAAATCATTCTTTTCTTTACGTTGATCTTTTTTCCAAAAATAGAGATCCTCAGATTTCAGTTCACAGTACTTATCTCCCTTAATCAATATTATGTAGCCCTTAGTTCAGAAAAATACTTCCAGTTCCGAATTGGATGGACGAAGGATATTACCTGCTGTTTGCAATTTTTCGTGACCTTTCAATAAGTTTCCCACTGGGCCATCCATTAACGTCCATCATCTTTTGTCATGGACGCCAGGGTAACGTTGCATGTGAACAGCTATCCCGTTGTTCCATTGTGGCTGTTAATGTGTTGTTCCTTTGTGCCGGTTAAAATGTTGCTCCTTTATGCGGGTTTGTTTCTCTCCTTTTCACTTAGTCTGTGAGTTTTGTTCTGCCATCTTGGTCATGGCCACGTGGGTTGTAGAGATTTCAATGCACTGCCATTTGAATAACAAGTTGTTTAATTAATCATAAGATCACTATTTACCGAGTAAAACAGACTCATTTCACTCATTTTCATTAGTATGATCACTTCTCTCATCTTCATTATTATGATCACTTCACTCATCTTCATTATTATGATCACTTCACTCATCTTCATTATTATGATCACTTCACTCATCTTCATTATTATGACAAACGCTGGATTGTTTGGGCGTGTTGTTTTCTACAAACATAATTTTCTCGCTGCTGCTTTTCGTTGAATATTTTATAAAGAGATCCAGTTTTCGCCTGCAGATTTCTTTGTGTCCAGGGTCTGAGGTTTATGCTTCTCATTGTCGTGATTTTCTTTCCCAAGGTCACTCTCTTCTAACTTCAATGTTACTTACTATTACTATTTTTGTAAGAAAATTCAATTTTCACTCAGTACACTGCCATCTGGAATTACAGACCGTTGGTACGCTGGAAACTAGTATTCTTAATTTTCTGAGGTAATTTCCTATCACATGTATGCCAGGCAGCAGAATTAACATCTGAACTAACTAACGCACGATGTAGCCGATTGACAGTCCACTACACTGACTTTGTGAAGCCTGTACGCTGTTAATTATATTTCTCTGTGGCTCGCTACCATAATACATGTGTTTGTGAGTGTGTGTGTGTCTGTTTTTTGTTTGGTTTTTTTTTGCGCATATGTATATAAACAAACACTTAGAAATAGTTCATAAAATAAACTTAATATACAATGACAGTGATAAAATTAATGAATTACAAATCATACACAAACTATATATAGAAGTAAACTGGTGCCTTTTTCTTTGACTTCCTTGTTTTATTGGTCATGACACATTCAATCTTCTGCTGTCAGTTTGTTTGTTTGCTTGTTTGTTTGTTTGCTTGTTTGTTTGCTTGTTTGTTTGTTTGTTTTTCTGCTTTCCTTGTGTTCCTTTACAAACCCAGCGTGAGACGTTATCTGAGAATTTTTTTTATCTGCCCACCCCACCCCCGCTCTGCCGCCCCCACCCCTTTCCTTCCGCACGGAAGAAACTTATCGGTGCAGCAGCTGGTGCAGGTCCTGATACTGTAGCTGTCAACAGGTTTCGTGACATCTTGCGTGACAAACAAAATCAGTCCGGCTTTAAGACATTGTTTCAAGGGCATTTGCTTATCGATATGTTATAAGGTGTTTTAAGTTAGCTTTATCTGCGAATAAGACGGCTGTGGTACATGAACAGATTTGTAAAGGACATGTCTTCAATATCACACACTGAAGGTCAGCTAAGGTCAGCCTTGCATCTGTCAGGACGGTCTGTGTACTGAGGAGCTTGCCCTGAAAACCTGCACTCTTTGCAAAGAGCCTAAGAGCTGAGACCAGGCACCACGAAAAGAGTAAGGATAGAAGAATATGGAACAACACATGAAGAAGTCTTACTGATTGTAGGAATAATGGAGGCAACCCTCTCCATGTCTAGATAGCTGCGCGTATGAAAGTGAACTTATAAAACGAGGAATCATAAAAAGAGATATGTTTTAGTTGTCTTATTTTCATTAGCTTCAGGATGTACTAGTGGTCCATGTGATGCAATGTCGCTACAGAGAGACTATTTATCTTGCCCATAAGTCTGTGAGAATCCAGGTATAGTCTTGCGACGGACAGGAGATATGTCTATTCATATGTACAATAACGGCAAGACTGGCATGAGATAGGTCTGTCCATATGTACAATAACGATTTCTATTATACTTTTTTCAGAACTTGGATCACAATAAACGGAGAGACGTTGAGGTGGGGTCATTATCTAGAAAACCTTGGGAAACACTGGTGTAAAGAAAACATAAAAGGTTATGACGTAAAAGATAGGGCCGAGAGAAAGGACTTACACCCAATTCACCTACGGCCATTGAAAATTAATGAACCCATTACTTTCATTCTCTCTTTTCTAAATTTCACTGCCAAGACTAATGCGGAACTTATTGTCGTGTCTCGTGTCTCTGTCTTGCAGCAATCTCTATTCATGAACAGGCAAGACGTGTTTGTTGCCACCATTTTCAGTGTTTACATGGGGCGGAAAGATGTCAAAGGGCAATATGACCCGTTAGAGAGATTTAATTACAAAGCGGTTAATGTATTGGTTCTTTGTTTGTAGGGATTTGTTATAAAAACAGTGGAGCTGCCGCTAGCGACGCCTTGCAGATCTAGTTACCTCAAGCTAAGAGATGTCTATAGGTGTTTTCCTATAAGAGGTTAGATTTTGGTGTCTTCCTATAAGAGGTTAGATTTTGGTGTCTTCCTATAAGAGGTTAGATTTTGGTGTCTTCCTATAAGAGGTTAGATTTTGAAAGGCCACGATATATCGGGAGCAGAGACCTCGTTCAAATGAAAGTGTGAGCTATCAGAAAGTTCAAGTTTTTTGGCTCGTAAGTACAGTCGTGCCTTATCAGTTGTGGGATAGTTGGGGCACATTCTGGACTCTTCTCCGTATTCAGAGTTTGTTATGTTCTAATGGTTTCTACCCTTATATATTTACATTGTTGTATTCTTAATGCTTTGTTTTCCATCACAAGGTTTACTTTGAAATGAAGAACTAATCCATCGTTTCTGTCTTTAGCTCATCTGCAGTACAGAACACCTGCCCTGTGATTTGTAATTATAATACTAATTATTATTATTGCTATTGTTATTAGTACGTGTGTTATATGTCGTGCCAAATAACGCTGGCAGTCATTCCACTCCATCTTACGTGGTCCTTGATGTTTATAATCATTTCAAATGCTATTGACTTGGTCAGTCCACTCAGATATTTTTTTTCATGGCCTTCTCTCTTCTTTTTATCCTTTTTATTCTTCTAGACATTACCAAGTTCTCTAGTTTCTCTCTTCTTTTTATCCTTTTTATTCTTCTAGACATTACCAAGTTCTCTAGTTTCTCTCTTCTTTTTATCCTTTTTATTCTTCTAGACATTACCAAATTCTTTAGCTTCTCTTTTCTTTTTATCCTTTTTATTCTCCTAGACATTACCAAGTTCTCTAATCCCTCTCTTCTTTTTATTGTTTTTATTCTTCTAGACATTACCAAGTTCTCTAACCCCTCTCTTCTTTTTATCATTTTTATTCTTCTAGACATTATCAAGTTCTCTAGCTTCTCTCTTCTTTTTATCCTTTTTATTCTCCAGGACATTATAAAGTTCTCTAGTTTCTCTCTTCTTTTTATACTCTTTATTCTTCTAGACATTACCAAGTTCTCTAGTTTCTCTCTTCTTTTTATCCTTTTTATTCTTCTAGACATTATCAAGTTCTATAGTTTCTCTCTTCTTTTTATCCTTTTTATTCTTCTAGACATTATCAAGTTCTCTAGTTTCTCTCTTCTTTTTATCCTCTTTATTCTTCTAGATATTACCAAGTTCTCTAGTCTCTCTCTTCTTTTTATACTCTTTATTCTTCTAGATATTATCAAGTTCTCTAGTCTTTCTTTTTATACTCTTTATTCTTCTAGACATTACCACGTTTTCTAGCTTCTCTCTTCTTTCTATCCTCCTTATTTCTTCTAGACATTACCAAGTTCTCTAGCTTCTCTCTTCTTTCTATCCTCCTTATTCTTATAGACATTACCAAGTTTTCTAGCTTCTCTCCTTTTTTTATCATTTTTATTCTTTTAGACATTACCAAATTCTCTAGCTTCTCTCTTTTTTCTATCCTCTTTATTCTTACAGACATTGTCTAGTTCTCTAACTTTTGTTTTTCTAGGCATATTCTCTAGATCCTCTACTCTTTTTATGCTCTTTATTCTTCTAGACATTACCAAGTTCTCTAGTTTGTCCCTTCTTTTTTTTCTCTTTATTCTTCTAGACATTACCAGGTTCTCTAGCTTTCTCTTCTTTCTATCCTCTTTATTCTTCTAGTCATTACCAACTTCTCTAACTTCTGTTCTTCTAGTCATTACCAATTTCTCTAACTTCTGTTCTTCTAGTCATTACCAGCTTCTCTAACTTCTGTTCTTCTAGTCATTACCAACTTCTCTAACTTCTGTTCTTCTAGTCATTACCAACTTCTCTAACTTCTGTTCTTCTAGTTATTACCAACTTCTCTAACTTCTGTTCATCTAGACATTACCAACTTCTCTAACTTCTGTTCTTCTAGTCATTACCAACTTCTCTAACTTGTGTTCTTCTAGTCATTACCAGCTTCTCTAACTTCTGTTCTTCTAGTTATTACCAACTTCTCTAACTTGTGTTCTTCTAGTCATTACCAACTTCTCTAACTTGTGTTCTTCTAGTCATTACCAGCTTCTCTAACTTCTGTTCTTCTAGTTATTACCAACTTCTCTAACTTCTGTTCATCTAGACATTACCAACTTCTCTAACTTCTGTTCTTCTAGTTATTACCAAGTTCTCTAACTTGTGTTCTTCTAGTCATTACCAGCTTCTCTAACTTCTGTTCTTCTAGACATTACCAATTTCTCTAACTTCTGTTTTTCTAGTCATTACCAACTTCTCTAACTTCTCTCTTGTCATGACGCGTCCAAGAAAAAATATTGATTGTCTTTCATTCTTATAACTTTAACGAGTTGTCTTTGTTCCAAAAGTTCACTGGTGACTCCTTCGACTGCTTTTTTGGTTCCCCCCCCCCCCCTGGGCTGTTTGTGATGGTGATTTTTGCTTGGACTATTTTCTTATAGTAATAAATAAACAGGACGTACCGATATTAAAGACGAAGGTTATCAAATTCCAGTGGGAATGCTCTTCTTCGGTAAAGATAGGAATCAGATGATTAAAAGATAAACTGGAAATAGGAATATAATCATCCAGACTCAAAGATTAATGTGTCGAAGAGCTGGACATCGAAGCGAGGCTGTGTCTGGTGATTCAGAAATGAGACAAAAATCAAACCACTGTATTTCATAGCTAAAGTTCAGTTTCTCTTATTATCTATATTTGAACGTTGTCTAAAATCGTAATTATACTCCATCAAACACACACATACACACACACACACACTTTTCATGTAAAGGATGCATCAAGCGTAAAAAAAAGAATATTTCTCTCTTACTGTTGGTGCAGGAATTCGGTGTATTTTGATTTATTTTAATATTTTACTGCAGTTTGTCTAGACGAATGTTTTGGGATCATTGTAGTTTTTATTTCACGTTAACGACATTTTATTTCACTTATAAAATTAAACATTTAACGTTTGTAAACAAGTACTTTTTTTTACTTCTCACTGAATCGTATACGCCGAAGCACCCATAACCGTTTTTAGTTTATTACACTTTAGAATTCTCAACAAAAAAAAAGTTAATTATTAGAAGCATCAGCTGGCCTGTACAGAAACCCTGTAGAGTGAGGCACCATTATTCCACCCTCTGTCTGTGGTTGCGTAAGGAAAAGATTAATGGTAAACCAGAGAATACCATTAGAGATGGCGTGACTTCCGGCGCATCCTAATCACATCTCGGTAATTCCTGCGAGAGTTTTATCTTGCTCCTGTCAACGAAATTCAGATTCTGGAGTGCTTCCCCTTGCTCCTGATAAGTTTGATTCTCCAGAACCAGAGATCCGCTATTTTAAAGATGTAACTTTTTAAGAGAACCTCAGCACTTTACAAAGTGTTAAAATATTTCAAACAAAAGTGAAAATATTCACTTTCTTCACGGTCACATTCCCTGTCTATTAAGTTCTACTCTTCCTCATCTGTAACCTATATTACAGGATTCCGTCACTGAACTAGATTATAAAGCCTCTACCCCAGCCACATTCATCTACTCTGCCCATCCTTTTTCGGCTAGATTACCTCTGTATCCATCATTCTATTCGTCTCTCTCATTCTCTCTCTGACTATATATATATATATATATATATATATATATATATATATATATACAAGGGGCGTTCAGAGAGTAATGCACACATCGTTTTTCTCAGGAGCTGTTTATTCAAAAAGCATGAAATTTATAGACAATGTACATGGATATGTCATGTAAACATCGGTGTAATTCAACATAATCCTCATTAACTTGTACGCCCTTACGCCAGCATGAAACAAGTGCATGTATTCCTAACCCGTGCCAGATTTTCTCTTAATTATCTAACCATTTCTTCGCTGAATGAATCACTCATTCGTCATTTTCAAATCTTACCCCCTCGGAGTGCATCTTTAAGTGGACCAAATAGATGGAAGTCAGAGAGTGCCAAATCGAGACTATAAGGTGGATGGGGTAGTATAGTCCAAATAAATTTGGTGATTGCTTCCCGTGTTGCCAGACTTGTGTGAGGGCGTGCATTGTTGTGAAGGAGAAGTATATATGTTGCATTCTTGTGCGGTCGAACTCTACGAAATCGTTGAGTGAGTTTTTTCAATGTCTTAATGTAAGCTTGCGAACTGATTGTCTGTCCTCTTGGCATAACGTCCACAAGAATCACACCTTCAATGTCCAAAAAGACTGTGATCATAACTTTTCCAGTTGAAGGAGTTGTCTTGAATTTCTTTCTTCGTGGTGATTGCGGATGATGCCACTCCATTGACTGTCTTTTTGTCTCAGGTTCAAAATGATATGCCCAGGTTTCATCACCTGGTACGATCTTAGCCAAAAAGTTCTCTCCCTCAGCATTGAAACGCTCCAACAATTCAGAAGAAATTGCTTTTCTTTGCAATCGATAGTCATTTGTGAGACTTCGACGAATCCATCTTGTGCACACCTTAGAAAATCCGAGAGCATTTATAACTGCATTTGCACTACCATTGCTGACTGACAGCTTTAAGGCCAATTGTTGAGTAGTGATACCCCTATCAGTAAGAATAATGTCCTCAGCGCATTTCAACATTTCTGCCTTGGTGACTATGGCACTACGTCCACAGCGCGGCCGATAATGCAACTCCTTATCTCCACTTACTGATTCTTCGATTCTCTGAACCCAGCGAATGGCTGTACTCCTGTCGACTGCAAAACTTCCATACACATCACATAGACGCTGGTGAATGTTCACAACAGTTTCCTTCTCTGCAACGAGAGATTCTATCACAATTCGCTGCTTATACCTCGAGTTGCTAACACGCTCCATTTCAACGGTTAGGGCAGCCATATTCTTCAGTCGATTGTGGTGCAATCTGGTTAACACAATCGGCACATGCCGTATTTAAAGTGTACAAAATTTCATGCTTCTCTCCTCATTATTAGCTGAAAAAAAAAACGATGTGGTGCATTACTTTCTGAACTCCCTTCGTGTATATATATATACATACTCTCTTTCTTTGCCACGGCCAATCTCACACGCAAAATCTTCATTTACACATTCACAGGACTCTCTGACACGCACTCTTGAACGCATCTTCTTACAGGTCACAGTTAAGTGCTCCCTTTTAAAAAAAAATTTTCATTCCTATTTGCTGTGTAGCATTCATTTGAATTTTTTAAAATTCTTTCCCTGTTTCCTATGTCCTTGTCCTGTATGGGGGGGGGGGGGGGGGGGCGTGCTCCAGCAATTTACAAAAGCTGATTTTTTTGGGCGAGCTCCAGCACTTTACTAATCCTACTAATCTGTTTTTATCACTGGTTGGCATATTCCGATCAGCTTTTTTCTTGTCCAGATTTCTCATAAATATCATTATCCTTTACTTGTCCTAGTTTTCCATATTCCCATTAGCCTTTTCGTGTTCAAATCTGTCATAATCCCACAGCCTTCACTTGTCCCAGTTTTTCATGATCCCAATAGATCTTTTCCTGTCTCAGTTTGTCATTATCCCAATGGATCTTTTCTTGTTCCAGTTTGTCATGATCCCAATAGAACTTTTCTTGTTCCAGTTTGTCATGATCCCAATAGATCTTTTCTTGTTCTAATTTGTCATGATCCCAATAGATCTTTCTTGTCCCGGTTTTTCATAAACGTGAAAGTTTTTTCTTGTCTATATTTGTCGCAATCCCATCAGTCTTTCCAAAGCCTAACATTTGTCTTTACTTCTCCCAGTCTATTATAATTATATTAGTTTGTGTTTTTCCTTATCCTAGTTTGTCATAATCCCATTAGTTTATCCTTGTGCTAATTTATCATAACGCCACTAATCTTTCCTTGTCCGAATTTATCATCCCACATTTGTCTTTGACTGTCAGTTTTTGCATAGTCAAGTAAATCGTCTCTCGTCTCGGTTTGATCTAATTCTATTAGTCTTCCTTTATTCAGATTTGTAGTAATCCCATTAGTCTTTTCGTGCCCCATTTTGTGATAATTCTATTAGCATTTTCTTGTCCAAGTAATCCCATAAGTCTTTTTCATTTCCCAGTTTCTCATTATTATGGGAGTCTTCTGTCGACCTGAACTGCTTCATTATGTGCAAGAAATACGCATGTAAGATATTCTTCCTAGTATTTCTCGAGACATACTAACACAATGACCATCTTACAGAAAAATCTATTTACAGACAAACCAGGGCTTTACTGAAGCTCTGGATGTAAAAATATTCCAGACGTCCACCTACTGAATGACTTGTGTCTTGTGACGGGAAGATAACTCTGTCAGAAAGATAAACACAGTTATCGCGCCCGGCGAGATAAAGGTACGCAAGCTATCTCCTTATCCTTCTCCAGGTAATAGACTTTATGTTTCTTTAGTCCGGTTACTGTGGGCAGACACTGACGTGTTTATGTATGGTGGTGGATACTGTTCAAGATTTGCTATTTAGGGCGTTCAAAATTCTTTTTGAATGCCCTAAATAGCAAATCTTGAACAGTATAATCATAAACTACATAAACTACATATAAACTAAAAGATCATAATAAAAATAAATAATAATAAATAAAAAGTAAATAAATAATAAATAAAAGATCATAAACTACAGCCACGTGAAGCTTGGAGCCTGTTCTTAAAACGTTCACTACAAGCCATAAACTCAAGTTTATGTTTGAAGGGAAAGATCAACAAGCTAAAGGGAAAGTTCAACAAGCTAAAGGGAAAGTTCAACAAGCTAAATATGTTTTCGTCAGTCGAAAACGGGGTCTTTATTGCGCTCGGGTCCTGAATTTAGATCCAGTGAGAAGAAAGGAAGCTCTGCTGCAGCTGTTTCGTGTCGTAGAAATGAACCACGTGATTTTGTTTTCAAATAACCTGAATTCTTACGAAGAGAAAAAAAAAATTAGCCACGGAAAAAATATTGAAAAAAAAAATTACTTTATTTCCAAAGTTTTTAGTTTTTTGTGCGTCCTACGCACTTTAAGTTGTGGCGAGGAGTATGATGGTGCGATGGATCTTCTCTGTTCCGCAGGATTTATGAATTTCCAGGAGCTGAAGTTCCATAAATTACTATTTTTGGATGTCTGCTGGAAAACCTTCCGTGCCAAACTTGAAATATATTTCTATTAATGAGGCTTTTTTTTGGGTTTTTGTTTTTGTTTTTTTTTTATCTTATGTTACCTTTGGCAGTAGTAACATTTTATACGGACAAGATTATAACGGAAAATACTGAGGCTACAGAAGGCAGTGTTTTAAACGCTTGACTATATCATTCTGTTCACCCGCTTATTAAAAATCATCACCCTTTGAAAATAAACAAGATTGCCTTGTCCATTTATCCACGTGCTATCTCCATACTGGATGAAAGATAGAAAATAAACGAGACTACCTTGTCCATTTATTCACATGCTATCCCCACACTGGATGAAATCTAGTGTCAGTGATGCATAGTTTCGGGAAACAAGATCTGTGTAATATGTTTCATAGTTTGTTATTGTTGTTGTCTGGTACGAGGTGGGGTTTGGTGAAGCGTGTCTTAGCTTAGGGAAAGTACAGCTCTGATGTCCGCGCACTTACGTCAGTCTTTGTGCCGGTTTTGATAGAAATGAAGGTAACTTGATGAAAAGGTTATGATGTTTATGGCACACCAAACCGTCACATCTTTGGGTTATTTTGGCGTTTTTTCCAGCAAATTCTCATCTTCCTTCCCTCTTCTTTTCCCTTCTCCCTCCCCCTTCCATCTACACCCTCTTTCTTTCATCTTTCCCTCCCTCTCTCTCTCTTTTCGTTTCTTTTCTCTCTCATCCTCTTTCTTTCACTCTTTCTCTCCCTTTCTCCTCTCTTCCTCTTCCCCCCCCCCTCTCTCTCTCCACTGATTGACATCGATGATAATGACGACCAACCATTGTGATCAATAAATCTTTATTTTGACAATTACTTCCATGTAAACTTGACAAACTGACACAAATTATGTCCCCTGAAATAATTAGAAAGACAAGGGACAGTACAAGAACCCTTTACATTCCCCGCACCCCTCCCACCTCACCCCAAGCATGTTGTTAGCTTGGAACATGCTGAAGATGATGATGGATACCATGAAAATTTGGAAATGTGTACTTAATGCGATGGTTGCCTGGGAACTGGTTCTTGATTTTTAAAAAATTTTTTGTCTCAGGAGTTATAAAAATGAATATCTGTCAGATTTTAGAGTTGTCTCCCGTGAGTTTGTGGTCGGGTCCTGGCATAGAAGCGAATCGGTCAAAGAACTGGAGAAATGTTTCTTTAGCTCCTCTTCAAGAATGGGTTAGATAAGGCCCCGGACATGGCACTGACCACATAACTCTCCAGCATGCACTCTGTTCAATGAAACAATGACCATTAGTAGTATCCATTGCCTGGAAGAGATAGAACACAGATCCATTTCTAACTGGACATTTTCCACGTCTTGTCTTTTTTTTTAAATTTTACTGCCTTTAGTGTCCCGTATTTTCGTGTGATAAAAGTGTGCACTTACAGGCAGACAAAATGAGAGGCATGAAGAGTTAAGAGACACTCTTGTACCAGACAGAGAAAATGAAGGGTGTAAAGAGTTAAGAGACACTCTTGTATCAGACAGAGAAAATGAAGGGTGTAAAGAGTTAAGAGACACTCTTGTATCAGACAGAGAAAATGAAGGGTGTAAAGAGTTAAGAGACACTCTTGTATCAGGCAGAAAAAATAAAGGGTGCAAAGAGTTAAGATGCACTCTTGTACCAGACAGAGAAAATGAAGGGTGTAAAGAGTTAAGAGACACTCTTGTACCAGGCAGAGAAAATGAAGGGTGTAAAGAGTTAAGATACACTCTTGTACCAGACAGAGAAAATGAAGGGTGTAAAGAGTTAAGAGACACTCTTGTACCAGACAGAGAAAATGAAGGGTGTAAAGAGTTAAGAGACACTCTTGTATCAGGCAGAAAATATGAAGGCCTACAGTGATTTAGAACGAAGTAAAATTTACAGGAACTTAATCATAATGTAAGGACACGACGTAATGTATAAATTGCTGTTTTTCTTCACAGTCTGTGAGTAATCACTTTAAATTGTTGAATGTTGGTCGCTCACTTACGTCAAACAGAATCCAATGTCGTCATATGACGTCGCAGAATGTCGAAGAAACTCCTTCGTCGTTATCTCCTATTAATAAACACACAACAGAAACATCAAACAGAATTGAACACATAGAACCACTGTGCTTTCAAACAAAGAACATTTGTAGGCTCGGTATGATTCACAATTACATAATTTAACCCCCTGGGAACAACTGTGTTAAGAGCACACTTATCTTAACACAGTTTTTGTGAGACAGGGAACATAGATCTGTTTGCTTAAAAACTCTGACCTACCTCTGTAGCCCAGAAACTTGTAGCAATCAACACTAATTGTAATTGTAATTGTTATTTTTGCAAAATGTAATGTCAGGTTGGTGGACGGATGGGGACATGGAGATCTCTGGCGGGGATGAGGGAAGTCTGGTGTGAAACCAATGAATCCAGGACGTGACAAGCCTATGGGTCTTTACAACAATGGCTATCAGATTGATGTGAACAAAACAGAGCCAGTAGACTATAGGTGGCGGGGAATGGATATCGTTGAAGCACTCATCAGATTCCTCATCTCAGAGTCAGAGTGTCTTTGTGGAACTGTCTCAAACCATCTGACATGGAGAAGGGGTTTAAGTACAGCCACCAGAGGCTGGAAAACAAAGTTTTGGCCAGGCCAGCCACACTGTCTTCATGGCAGTCCGAGCAAGACCACAGTCTGCCCTAGCAAGGAAAGGTGCTGAAGTCGGAGTTACCCAGCCAAAAGGCGCATCGCAAAAATCAGGGTAACACGCATTATCGCTAATGAAATGTCTATATCTACAGTTTTCAAACATGGTGCTCGCCCTGTGAAGACTAACCAGGCAGGTGCAGTGCCGGGCCCCCTGCCTCGAAAGGGTCCACCCAATGCTACTGGAGGTCCTCTCAGTTCGTCTTGTGGAGTCAGGAGACATGAGAGTAGAGCTACTGGCCAAAAAATACAACAGAAGAAAACAGCCAAAAAGCAAGAACTTAAAATAATGCAGTGGAATGCTGAGGGTGTCAGCAGTGTTAGAGATGGCTATAGCAAAAAGGTTGAACTAGAGAACATACTTTTTGCAGAGCAGGTAAGTATATGCTGCATACAGGAGACACACCTAACCAAAGATGCCGCCTTTAAAATCAGAGGCTACCAGTGTTTTAGATCAGACCGACAGGACAGAAGAAAAGGAGGAGTACTCACACTTGTTAAGAATAACATCAGCGCATGTCAGGTGGGAGTGTACATGGAAGGAGCCGAATACCAGATGATCCATCTAAAAAGTAGTAATACAGATTTCCACCTCCTTAACTATTACTGTCCTAATGACCGCCCACTTGCTTTAGGAACAATCCCACACAAAGAGAGACTGATGGTCTGTGGTGATTTTAACAGTCATTCCCAGAGCTGGGGCTATGACCACATAGACAAGAGAGAGAGGAAGTTGAGAGCTGGCAGGATGATAATGGACTTCTCCTGATCAACCAGCCAATGGATGCCCCAACATTTTACTCAAGGGCTTGGCATACAAAATCAACACCAGATCTGGCATTCCACTCTCCAGATCTGAAGTGGAACATTACACGTGAAGTTGGAAAACAACTTGGAGGTAGCGACCATCGACCAGTCTTCCTGACAATAGAAAATGAACTCCTTAACACCAGTAACCCTCTCCCCAGATGGAACTATAAAAAAGCAAACTGGACAATGTACAGACATCGTACAGGTATCCTGGTGGGACAGCTGTCCATAGAAGGTAAGGATATTAACAGCATAGTGAAGGAGTTCAATGCTTGTATCCTTCAGGCCGCTCGTGAAACCATTCCCAGAGGAGCTCGCAGGGACTATAAACCATACTGGTCTAGTGAGCTGGGAAAACTCCATGATGACGTGGAAGCAGCTCGAAAGCAAGCAGAAAATAGACCATGCCAAGAACACCACAATAATTACCAACATTCTAAGGCCAAATTTCAGAGAGCAAAGCTGCAAGCCAGACGGGAAAGTTGGAGAGAGAAAACAGAGTCCCTAAACTTTGAAAAGGATGGAAGGAAACTGTGGAAACTAATCAAACAGTTAAATGATGAGAGTACTGGAAGAAGTACAAAGATTACACTAATAGAGGATGGGAAAACTCTTACAGGTAAGCAGGTAGCAGATCACTTTGCTCGCATGTTTGCACAGGACTGCAACATTGATATCCATCCAGAGAAGGAGCGTATAGTGCGCATCGAGCCACAGAAAGAAGAGGAACAAGTCAGAAAAGTGGAGGTCATGGATGCACCAGTCACACGCAGTGAGTTAGACCTAGCAGTTAGTAAACTGAAACCAAGGAAATCACCAGGACCAGATGGAGTGTCCAATGAAATGATCAAGAACCTGGGAATGGCAGCAATGGGAAAGCTGTTGGATATTTTCAATATGTGCTGGAGTACAGGTAAGTTACCTCAAATCTGGAAGGAAGCAAGCATGGTACCACTGCTAAAACCAGGGAAAAACAGTGATACTGCCTCCAGCTACAGGCCAATCAGTCTCACTAGCTGCCTATGCAAAACGATGGAACGCATCATTGACCTGAGGCTAAAATGGTACCTAGAAAGTGAAAACCTTCTCGTTCCACAACAAGCAGGATTTAGGCAGTACTACAGTACGGAAGATCAAGTGACCTATCTCTCTCAAGAGATTGAGGATGCATTCCAAGAGAAAAACCTTGTACTAGCAGCGTGGATAGACCTGAAGAAAGCCTTTGATAAAGTATGGAAAAAAGGTCTGTTGTGGAAACTAAGAAACTGCATGTGAATGGAAGACTGTACAACTGGATAAAGTCCTATTTACACAATAGAAGAGCTAGAGTAGTAATGGATGGACACAAAAGCCAGAAAGTACTTCTGCGACACGGTGTACCACAAGGAGGAGTCCTTTCGCCTACACTATTCCTTGTATTCATTAATGACCTGGTCAAGGAACTTCCCTATGGAATCAAAGCAGCACTGTATGCAGATGATCTGGTCATGTGGTGTACAGATGAATATGCGACAGTTGCTACACAGAGACTCCAAAGAGCAGCAGACATCTTGACATCATGGACAAACAAATGGTGTGTAAGTATCAACACAGAGAAATCAAGTACCACTCTGTTCACCCTCTCATCTAAACAGAAAGCAGGTAAGATCTTTGTAAATGAAATACCCTTAAGTATGGACAACCAACCCACTTACTTAGGAGTGACTCTTGACTCAAAACTGACTTGGAAGCAACACATCAACAGTGCAGAAGCAAAAGCCAGAAGAAAACTAGCCATATTAAGAAAATTGAGTGGGACTACATGGGGAGCTAGTGAAAGAATCCTCAAGAACGTATATCAGCAAAGTATTCTACCACATTTAGAATATGGCTCAACATCTTGGTGCACAGCATCAAACACTACGCTGCATAATCTAGACAAGGTTCAAAATCAGTCACTACGGATTATCACAGGTGCCATGAGGTCCACACCAATAGTAGAAATGCAGAAAATAGTTGGTGTTCAACCGCTAAAGGAACGTAGAGACACAAAGGTCATGACCATGGGAGAAAAATTCCTTAGCTCTGTAAGCCATCCCCTGAAGGAGAGATTCAATAACTTGGCATTAGGACGGCTTAAAAGAAGCAGCTTCATTCATCAGGCCAAGCGTATGCGTAAGCTGATACCTGACCTTCCAACTGTAGTCACTCCATTATCATCTGTACCAGAGCATACACCATGGAAAGAAGCAGATTATACACAAATAACTATTCAGACTGAAGTGAAAGATGTGCAGAATGGTGAGATGCAGAGCAGTCTTGTAAGATCAATAGCCACACTTAGTGTTCTAGATGACAAATATCCATGTGACACCTGGATACGTGTGTATACAGATGGATCTGCACATAATGCCATAAAAAATGGTGGGGCAGGAGCATATATTGAATATCCAAACAACACCATTGACAAGATTTCCATACCCACTGGTAAATACTGCAACAACTTTGATGCAGAAGTTAGGGCAATTATTGCTGCAGTTGAAAAACTATCAGACTCCAGAATTGATACATGTCCTGTAGTAATTCTCACAGATGCAAGATCAGTACTGGAGGCTCTTCAGTGCAACAAACTACCAGACCTTAAGGATGCCTTGTCAAAAATTGGCTTACAACATGGAGTCACTTTGCAGTGGATTCCCTCCCACTGTGGGATACCAGGCAATGAGAAAGCTGACCATCTGGCCAAAGAGGGCACTGAAATGGAGCAACCAGACATACCAGTCACCTATAATCAGAAGAAAAGCATGATAAAAACCTACAGGAAGCCACAAACACCACCACATGATGACTATCACATGCTAAACAGAAAGGAACAAGTCACCATCTTCCGTCTCCGAACAGGACACAGCCGACTCCGAAGTCATATGTATACAAAGTTTAAGGTTGGTACTACTAATCTATGTACATGTGCCCAGGTGCCCCAAACCGTGGAACATATCCTCCAGAACTGCATCAACTACAAGACACTGAGAAATAATTACTGGCCCAGTGAAACCACTAAAGAAGATAAGCTCTACGGTTCCATACATGAGTTACAAAAAACAGTGAAATTTATCCAAGAGACAGGACTGCAGATATAGACAGACAGTGCGAACGAAGAAGAAGAAGAAGACATAATTTAAGTCCACATGTGACGGGGAATGTGAAAATCTGTAAGAAAAATAGCACATATAAACACATAATATTTGTGAGAACTGTTTTTTTTTAGTAGAAATTAACGCAAGCGCTATCGTAAATTGCTTTCTGATTCGAGCTTTTAGCATTTGTGTTACTGGGAGTCTTGGAGGATTAAAGCGGGAGTTGGCTGGAAGCGTAGACACCCCCCCCCCCCCCCGACCAAAAACTAGCGAATAACATCTCGAAGAAAAAGGTTGGCAGGAAAAGGAGACAATACAAAGAAGAAAAAGATGAGCAGGAAAAGGAGACAACACAAAGAAGAAAAAGGTGGGCAAGACAAGGAGACAACACAAATAAGAAAAAGATGGGCAGGAAAAGGAGACAACACAAATAAGAAAAAGGTGGCCAAGACAAGGAGACAACACAAAGAATAAAAAGGTGGGCATGACAAGGAAACAACACAAAGAAGAAAAAGGTGGGCAAGACAAGGAGACAACACAAAGAAGAAAAAGGTGGGCAGGAAAAGGAGACAACACAAAGAAGAAAAAGGTGGGCAGTACAAAGGGAAAACACAAAGAAGAAAAAGGTAGGCAGGACAAGGAGACTACACAAAGAAGAAAAAGATGGGCAGGACAAGGAGACAACACAAAGAAGAAAAAGTTGGGCAAGACAAGGAGAGAACACAAAGAAGAAAAAGGTGGGCAGGACAAAGAATCTCTTCCATGACTCCTATCTCTTCCATGACTCCTTCTATCTTCTATAAGTAAGGTGCAGCACCGATAAGGTGTCCTCGATCAGTTAAAGACAAATGTAGATATTTTAGAACAGTTTCACCAACCTTTTTCTTCTTTGTGTTGTCTCCTTGTCATGCCCACCTTTTTCTTCTTTGTGTTGTCTCCTTGTCTTGGCCACCTTTTTTGTGTTGTCTCTTTTTCTTGTCCACCTTTGTCTTATTTGTGTTGTCTCCTTTTCTTGTCCACCTTTTCCTTCTTTGTATTGTCTCCTTTTCCTGCTCATCTTTTTCTTCTTTGTGTTGTCTCCTTTTCCTGCCAATCTTTTTCTTCGAGACGTTATTCGCTAGTTTTTGGTCGGGGGGGGGGGGAGGGGTCTACACTTCCAGCCCACTCCTGCTTTAATCCTCCAAGACACCCAGTAACATAAATGCTGATAGCTCGAATCAGAAAGCAATTTACGATATCGCTTGCGTTAATTTCTGCATTTAAAAAAACCACAGTTCTCACAAATATTATGTGTTTATATGTGCTATTTTTCTTACAGATTTTCAGATTCCCCGTCATACCTGGGCTTAAATTATGTAATTGTCAATCATACCGAACCTACGAATGTTCTTTGTTTGAAAGCACAGTGGTTCTATGTGTTAAATTCTGTTTGATGTTTCTGTTGTCTGTTTATTACTAGGAGATAACGACAAAGGAGTTTCTCCGACATTCTGCGGCGTCATCATATGACGACAGTGGATTCTGTTTGGTGTAAGTAAATCCGAATGATCTGAGTTGAAACTTTCGTCTCACAAAACATATTTTTCACGAGCAAAGAATAAACTTGAAGTCATGGACAAAACTATCTGGAAGACTCTATAAAACATAAACCATCATGGGAGCTAACTCTGAGATACTGATTCAGGGTTATGCCACGGGTCAGATGCCCTTGACCAAATACTGTCACACTACATCCACGTGGTATCTGAATACAAGAACCTTTTCTTGCTCTGTCCCATACACCCAGCAACTAATATTTGACCTTTTAACTATTTTCTCTCTGCAGGTCGATACAAGAAATGGCTGAACTTTAGAACGACACTAATCCAGTAAATCGAAGGCCAAACAGAGTTCACAATCCAAGTCGGCCACAGGGACAACCACAACACCAGCTGGCCTTGACCTTGATAAGGGGATTCATTTAAATGTCCGTTTGTGACAGCTGGGATAACCTGTATCCACGGAATACGCCTGGTACTGTTTGTCCTCAGAATAAAAGCGCACTTGGAGGCCTGCATGGTCTGATGTTCAGGACTTCCAGCAGCTGAATAAATCTTTATGTTGAATTTTATTTGGAGCCCAGCATTGTATGTATCCTTAAATTAGAAGATACAAGAACTTCTGTTAATCGCTTGTACCTACGGCTAAATTTAAAACAAAATAATTCGTTTGTTTTTAAAATATCAACAAATCTACCTCGTTGTAATGGAAGCAGTTATGGTTGTCATGGTGACAGTGCTCATGGCATCTTGGACAGGACTGTCTTTAGAGTGTCCACGAAACAGAGATACAGGTACGAACTCTACAACTCTTAACATAATCAGCCTTTTCGCCATGACGGGAGACTATTCAGCGGGAAAGTCTTACCTGCCTGCAGCTCTTCTGGCTGTGAAACACATCAATGATATGCCTAATATCCTGCCAGGATACAAACTTCAGATTAACGCTCACGATACAATGGTAGGTATGTCATAAATTTCTCTTTTTTCCCCTCAGTCCCTAATCTTTCTCTCTATCTCCTCTTTATAACTTGTTACTCCATACCTGTTATTTTATGTCTACCGTATTATGTTTATTATAAATGTTTAATATAAGCAAAACCATAGCTATAGAGTTGCACCTCTAAAACCGTTTTATTCTGATATGAAATCGATTATTTAAATCTGACTGGTTATTTTTTTGTCAGTTCAGACAGTTACATTTTGAGTGGAGTCGATTACATTTTAAATATAGTCAAGTACTTCTTGTTGAAATCAGAGACAGCGTCCATACGTTTCTCGAAGACTCCGGCTAGACAGTTCAGATAAATGTAGCTGAAGCTGTCACATGTACAAAAGTATTGTTATTTATGTAGCAAAGTGGGAGAAAAACCGCCGTTTTCATCTGTTTGTGATCGAGCGCTGGTGTAGCGAATTGATCCGTGCACTTTTCAGAATAAAGGAATAAGTATATCATGGAACCTTTCAGCATAAGGGAATAAGCATATCATGGGACCTTTCAGAATAAGGGAATAAGTATATCATAGAACATTTCAGAATAAGGGAATAATTATATCATAGAACATTTCAGAATAAGGGAATAAGTATATCATGAAATCTTTCAGAATAAGGGAATAAGTATATCATAGAACATTTCAGAATAAGGGAATAAGTATATCATGGAACCTTTCAGCATAAGGGAATAAGTATATCATGAAATCTTTCAGAATAAAGGAATAAGTATATCATAGAACATTTCAGAATAAGGGAATAAGTATATCATGAAATCTTTCAGAATAAAGGAATAAGTATATCATAGAACATTTCAGAATAAGGGAATAAGTATATCATGAAATCTTTCAGAATAAGGGAATAAGTATATCATAGAACATTTCAGAATAAGGGAATAAGCATATCATGGAACCTTTCAGCATAAGGGAATAAGTATATCATGAAATCTTTCAGGATAAGGGAATAAGTATATCATGAAATCTTTCAGAATAAGGGAATAAGTATATCATGGAACATTTCAGAATAAGGGAATAAGTATATCATGGAGCCTTTCAGAATAAGGGAATAAGTATATCATGGAGCCTTTCAGAATAAGGGAATAAGTATATCATGGAGCCTTTCAGAATAAAGGAATAACCATATCATGAAATCTTTCAGGATAAGGGAATAAGTATATCATGAAATCTTTCAGAATAAGGGAATAAGCATATCATGAAATCTTTCAGGATAAGGGAATAAGCATATCATGAAATCTTTCAGAATAAGGGAATAAGCATATCATGAAATCTTTCAGGATAAGAAAATAAGAATATCATGGAACCTTTCATCATAAGGGAATAAGCATGTCGCAACTTTCAGTTTGCTAAAGTCAGTGTGTCTTTCCTGTGGTTGTTAGTTAGAATATTTCTGGCCACGTGATACTACAAATCACAACTTGTAATAAATGTACAGTACATAGTGAATTGCAAAAGCAGCATCGACCATCAAGAATCTTGAGAACATATGGCATTCAAAAGTTATAAGCACAAAAGCCAAGTTAAGATTATTCAAATCAAATGTAATATTCATCCTCATTTATGCACGTGAAAGCTGGAAAACAACTAAAGAAATAGACAAGAAAGTAGACTCCTTTGAAAACAAATGCCTAAGGAAAATATTCGGTATAAAGTGGAACGAATTCAAAAACAACGCAGAAATAGAATAAATGAGCAAATAACAACCTGTCTCATGGGTGATAAGAAAAATAAGATGGACATATGTCGGTCATGTGTTGAGAAGAAACAACCAGAGAATCCCAAAACAACCTATCAGATGAAACACAAAAGGCCAAAAAGAAAGAGGTCGACCACGTGAAACTATAAAGAGAACATTGTTAAGAGAGGCCAATTTAGTGGAAATAACATCCCTTGATGAGGTTGAAAAGCTGGTCGAAAAATGTTGGCAAACTACCATGCGAACCCTATGTGACGTTTAACGGCACAGGAAGGATGTAAGATATAAGATATATCTTATCTTATATCCTTCCCGTGCCGTTAAACGTCACATAGGGCTCGCAAAGTAGTTCGCCAATTTTTCCTGTCTTCGGCGAGTCTTTCAACCTCATCAAAGGATTTTATGCCTGTTAATATGGCCTCTCTTAATAATGTCCGCGTGAAACTCTGAAGAGGACATTATTAAGAGAGGCCATATTAACAGGCATAAAATCCTCTGATGAGGTTGAAAGACTCGCCGAAGACAGGAAAAACTGGCGAACTACTTTGCGAGCCCTATGTTACGTTTAACGGCACGGGAAGGATATAAGATAAGATAAGATATATAGCGGTATGAAATCCCTAGATCAGACTGGAAGCTCGGTGAGAGTAGAGACTCATGGTGAGACAGACTGCAAGCTCTGTGTGACGCCTGACAGAGCGGGAAGGATATAAGATATCATGAGGGAGTGTAATACAGTGGCGGTATAACCGTATTGAGTGGACTGAAATTAGCAGTTAAGAAAACAACAAAATGAGAGGGGCGATTCCAGAGCAAAAGCGTCTTTGTTGTCCAGATCGATCCCAATTATTTTTATTGTTTCTTACTCTCTAAATGTACCCATCTCAACTCAGTTATGTTAGGCAAAAAAGGGTAAAATTTCCGTTTCCGTGTCATTAAGTGATATTGGGGATATGGTGTTAGACCCGTATTTTCCATGACCTTAGATACATGAAAATGTGATGTGGTCAGTATCACATCTGGCTGCATTTACCTTATCAGATTTCTCTGGTACCCATTTTCTAGATGCTGGGTGGACCCCGGGTGGGACTTGAACCCGATACCACCGGATTAATAGCCCTAGAGCCTAATCACTCAGCCAATCATATATTAGTTATATTAGATCTAGAAGGTACAGTGTTCAAGTCCGTGTCTTCTTTTAGCGGTTAACGCACTAGAGGATGAAAGGATCAGTACCACACCCGGCCATCTTTACCAGCTCTAAGAGGAACTAGTACCACACCCGGCCATCTTTACTCTACCAGCTCTAAGAGGAACTAGTACCACACCCGGCCATCTTTACTCTACCAGCTCTAAGAGGAACTAGTACCACACCCGGCCATCTTTACTCTACCAGCTCTAAGAGGAACTAGTACCACACCCGGCCATCTTTACCAGCTCTAAGAGGAACTAGTACCACACCCGGCCATCTTACTCTACCAGCTCTAAGAGGAACTAGTACCACACCCGCCATCTTTACCAGCTCTAAGAGGAACTAGTACCACACCCGGCCATTTTTACCAGCTCTAAGAGGAACTAGTACCACACCCGGCCATCTTTACTCTACCAGCTCTAAGAGGAACTAGTACCACACCCGGCCATCTTTACTCTACCAGCTCTAAGAGGAACTAGTACCACACCTCGCCATCTTTACTCTACCAGCTCTAAGAGGAACTAGTACCACACCCGGCCATCTTTACTCTACCAGCTCTAAGAGGAACTAGTACCACACCCGGCCATCTTTACTCTACCAGCTCTAAGAGGAACTAGTACTACACCCGGCCATCTTTACCAGCTCTAAGAGGAACTAGTACCACACCCGGCCATCTTTACCAGCTCTAAGAGGAACTAGTACCACACCCGGCCATCTTTACCAGCTCTAAGAGGAACTAGTACCACACCCGGCCATCTTTACTCTACCAGCTCTAAGAGGAACTAGTACCACACCTCGCCATCTTTACTCTACCAGCTCTAAGAGGAACTAGTACCACACCCGGCCATCTTTACTCTACCAGCTCTAAGAGGAACTAGTACCACACCCGGCCATCTTTACTCTACCAGCTCTAAGAGGAACTAGTACCACACCCGGCCATCTTTACCAGCTCTAAGAGGAACTAGTACCACACCCTGCCATCTTTGCTCTACCAGCTCTAAGAGGAACTAGTACCACACCCGGCCATCTTTACCAGCTCTAAGAGAAACTAGTACCACACCCGGCTATCTTTGCTCTACCAGCTGTAAGAGGAACTAGTACCACACCCGGCCATCTTTACCAGCTCTAAGAGGAACTAGTACCACACCCTGCCATCTTTGCTCTACCAGCTCTAAGAGGAACTAGTACCACACCCGGCCATCTTTGCTCTACCAGCTCTAAGAGGAACTAGTACCACACCCGGCCATCTTTGCTCTACCAGCTCTAAGAGGAACTAGTACCACACCCGGCCATCTTTACCAGCTCTAAGAGGAACTAGTACCACACCCGGCCATCTTTACCAGCTCTAAGTGGAACTAGAGTGTAACCAGAGCGTCTGTGACCCATCTGGAACTACTGACCTGGTTATTTTGGCGCGTGTGTTACAGGGCACCTATCCTGTACAGCAAGCCTTTTAGCGGCCTCCACCCCTGTGAAAAATATGTCCATCTCTACAATGTTGGCCAGGTTGTAAAAAATATGTCCATCTCTACATTGTTGGGCAGGTGTAGAAAATATGTCCATTTCTATCATGTTGGCCAGGTTGTAGAAAATATGTCCATCCCTACAATGTTGGCCAGGTTGTAGAAAACATGTCCATCTCTATAATGTTGGCCAGGTTGTAGAAAATATGTCCATCCCTACAATGTTGGCCAGGTTGTAGAAAACATGTCCATCTCTATAATGTTGGCCAGGGTGTAGAAAATATGTCCACCTCTACAATGTTGACCAGGCTGTAGAAAACATGTCCATATCTACAATGTTGGCCAGGTTGTAGAAAATTAAAAATGGGTTACTAGAATCAGTGTTTGGAGTGGGACAAGAAACTCTTTAAACAATGTTGAATAATATTTGTCATTTCTGACAACCACGTCAGTTTACTTTCTCCTGGCGGGTCATGGAGAGAACTATGACAACAGCAACGTTACGTGGACAAGAGTGAAATCAATCAATATACGGACAACATGATACAGATTTCTTGTTTGGTTTCTAAATGCAACTTTTATTTGTTTAGTAAACAAATCGATTGATAATAAATTTATTCAAATGTTAAATCATAAAAATTTCTATTTTCGTCCTACAAAGTACAGTCGTCCTTCGATTTACGGCCGACCGAGTTACGGCGTTCGTAAAAATGGTCGAGATCCCACAGGACTGTGTAACGTGTTGTAATACGTTTTATGATTAATTTAGAAACATTTGTTGGTCTATATACATTACAAGTTAACCACACACAAGAGAAGGAAATGAATAAGCTCACTACATCATCATCATCATCATCATTATCATTATCATGTAGTGAATACACAGTGTACACAGTATGTGTACTAATTTCGTATGTGTCACTGAAAAGTTACTGCAGTATGAATCTTCATTTAACGCCGTGTGATTCATTTGTTATGATTAATCTTCACACAGTTACAGCGTTAATTTACCTGTATTTTTAAAATGATGGTAAACATTGCTGTTTATCTTGCCACATGTCACAGTAGTGCTGTTTATCTTGGCACATGTCACAGTAGTGCTGTTTATTTTGTCACATGTCACAGTAGTGCTGTTTATCTTGTCACATGTCACAGTAGTGCTGTTTATCTTGTCATATATCACAATAGTGCTGTTTATCTTGTCACATGTCACAGTAGTGCTGTTTATCTTATCACATGTCACAGTAGTGCTGTTTATCTTGTCACATGTCACAGTAGTGTTGTTTATTTTGTCACATGTCACAGTAGTGCTGTTTATCTTGTCACATGTCACAGTAGCGCTGTTTATCTTGTCACATGTCACAGTAGTGCTGTTTATCTTGTTACATGTCACAGTAGTGCTGTTTATCTTGTCACATGTCACAGTCGTGCTGTTTATCTTGTCATATGTCACAGCAGTGTTGTTTATCTTGTCGCATGTCGCAATAGTGCTGTTTATCTTGTCACATGTCACAGTAGTGCTGTTTATCTTGTCACATGTCGCAGTAGTGAACTGCACATAGTGTCTCACCTCCCCTATAACGACCGATATAGGGCCAGATGGTCGGTACAAATGCTTCCCTAAATTGGGGTCATGATTGTATATGTCACCTGTTTGTGAAAGTTGCCATACACCATTTTGCTGAACAACTCCCTCATGTTTGATTCTTTTGAAATTCGATAAGCGAAATTGATATTAGCCATAAACTGTTCTTGTCCAGACAGTTTGTATTCGCTGCGTTTTCTATTTTCAGTTTTGGTCATCGATTTAATGGCGGTCAGACGGTCTTCTTCGATTTCTTCTCAGTCTTCCTTGCACCTACCTTCCGTGTTGCTGTTCGAGTTTCTTGGTATATTTCCAGAAGGTAGTTTATGCATCAGCATCAGGCCGTCTTGCTCACAACCGAGAAGCCTACGGGCGAGCTGTTATGGAGGCAAAGCTCCCCAAAAGACGTGCAAATGATTGAGTGTCTTCCTTGTACTCACTGTCGACTTACACATATCCTTTCGTTTCAGTTTTGGTTTACTTCTGTGGTAACTGTCCCCCATGACGGTGAAATCTGCGAGAAGAACTGCCACATCTCTTGCTCTTCTAGTTCCACTCCGGTTCTGCAAACCGCCGTAACCGATGAAGTAGATTAGACACGGTTCTTTAACACCTTCACCACTGTGTCAAATTTCCCAGGGCCCTAGGCTAAATTTAGTAAGGGCCCAGGATCTCTCCCAACTATACCTAAGGGCCAAAATCTCTCCCAAGCATATCTAAGGGCCAAAATCTCTCCAAAGCATACCTAAGGGCCAAAATCTCTCCCAGGCATACCTAAGGGCCAAAGGATCTGTCTTCTTATCTCTAGTTATCATCTCTTCTACTAGTACTATTACTACTTCTACTATTATTACTACTACTACTACTACTACTGCTACTACTACTACTACTACTACTACTACTACTACTACTACTACTACTACTATACCTTCATCGTATCTCTAGTTGTGATCTCTACTACTACTACTACTATGCCTTCATCTTATCTCTATTTGTGATCTCAACTACTACTACTACTACTACTACTAATACTACTACTACTACTATAACTACTACTACTAGTAGTACTTCTAGTTCTACTAATGCTACTACTACTAACTACTACTATGCCTTTATCTTATCTCTAGCTGTGATCTCTACAACTACTGCTACTATGCCTTCATCTTGTGCTCTCTCATCGTGGAATGTTCGCTGATAGGGTTCTCAATCTTGTTCTGCTCTTAATTGTCACAGTTCACCAGGCCACGAACTTAGTTGTCAAAGTGCACCAGGCCAAGCACTTAGTTGTTATAGTGCACCATGCCATATGTGTTATAGTGCACCATGCCACGCATTTAGTTGTCACAGTGCACAAGGACAAGCTCTTGTTTGTCACAGTGCACCAGGGCAAGCACTTGTTTGTCACAGTGCACCAGGGCAAGCACTTGTTTGTCACTGTGCACCAGGACAAGCACTTAGTTGTTACAGTGCACCATGCCACGCATTTAGCTGTCACAGTGCACCAGGCCTAGGACTTGTTTGTCACAGTGCACCAGGACAAGCACTTGTTTGTCACAGTGCACCAGGACAAGCACTTGTTTGTCACAGTGCACCAGGACAAGCACTTGTTTGTCACAGTGCACCTGGAAAAGCACTTGTTTGTCACAGTGCACCAGGACAAGCACTTGGTTGTCACAGTCCAGTCCATCATCGTGTATGGTCTAACATTCAACATCCTTGTCCACCTCTTGCTCTTTCTTTTCAAACTATTACTTCTTTAGCAGACTCCGCCAGATATGGAAACCATGACGATCCCTTTCCCGTTAGTCTGACTACTGGGGGTATCGCCGGAGAGCTGGGACAGGGTCTTTGTCAGCTATGGTTTGCAAAACCCTGACGCCGACATTACAATATAATCTCATGTTGCACCTAGCAAGCATTTACTGCTATGTCACCATCTTTAGAGCAACATAACACGACAGTAGAGCCACATAAAAAAATATATATAAATGATTGTTATATGGAGCAAAAATCAGTTTCCGCAGACTTTCTTTTACTTTGACACCGGGCCCCTAGTCGTTCCAGGCCCCTAGTCGTTCCAGGCCCCTAATCATTCCAGGCCCCTAGTCGTTCCAGGCCCCTAGTCGTTCCAGGCCCCTAGTCGTTCCAGGCCCCTAATCATTCCAGGCCCCTAGTCGTTCCAGGCCCCTAGTCGTTCCGGACCCCTAGTCGTTCCAGGCCCCTAATCATTCCAGGCCCCTAGTCATTCCAGGCCCCTAGTCATTCCGGGCCCCTAGTCGTTCCGGACTCCTAGTCGTTCCAGGCCCCTAATCATTCCAGGCCCCTTGTCATTCCAGGCCCCTTGTCATTTCGGGCCCCTAGTCGTTGAAGGCCCTTAGTCATTCCAGGCCCCTAGTCGTTTCAGGGCCCTAGTCATTCCAGGACTCTACGCTTAATCAAAGAACATCCCTCTCTTAATTCCAGAGAGACATAACAAGGGGAATAACCTCCATGTTATATTACTGGATCTCAGGGGAAGGAAAGTGTACAATTATATTTATTTTAACGGTGGGCTCCTGTTTGTGAAGTCTCTGAACATAAAAAAAATTATCAACGAAATTGTGAGAATGCTATCAGCAACTGCACCGATTATTTTATCCAAGAAAGACTCCTAACTGCTCATCCAAACATCTGCTCTGGTATCGATTTCCTGACTGACGTGGCTAGCACCAGATCGCTACCGCGACCTAAACCACGCTTCTCCATCACCCCCTTTCCGGTCAGCTCAATGTGCTTCCGCTATCATTGACTTGCAAATATGAATAGAACAAATGTTCCTTGTTTGTTCTAAACTAGTACGGCGATGGTAGGATTTCCCCGGGGAATTATCCTAGCCACGTTTTGCAGAAATAGCCAGGATCTTAGTGGGTCAGGAAGATCTAGATCTCGCCTCCCAAGGTTGCCTGATAGAAATATATTGTAGCCCGAACACGTGACTGGGATGTTTAGAGAAACGTGGCTTGGTGTCTGAAGTGGCGAGACCAACCACTGTGCCACTATGGCCAGCGATGATGATAATGTTTCATGATAAGTGAGGTAGATCCATGTCATTAAGTCATACAGGGGAAACGGTGTTAGGTCCCTAATTCCAAGACCTTCGGCACATGAAAGTCTGATGTGGTCAGTATCACGCCCTGGCCGTTTTACCTTCCCAGGTTTTTCTGGTACCCAATTTTAGAAGCTGGGTGGACCCCGGGGTCCTTTTTGGTGTGTACCAGAAAAAAATGTCCCACTGGTGGGACTTGAACCCAGTACTACAGGATTAAGTAAACCAAGCGCCTGACCACTCAGCTAACCAGGCCGGGTAGGGCCGCTTCATGATACACAGAGATAATAAACTGCCATGTATTTCTTCATGATGTTCGACAATGATAAGATGACACTGATATCTTCGTGATGTTCGGCAATGATAAGATGACACTGATATCTTCAGGATATTCGACAATGATAAGATGACACTGATATCTTCATGACGTTCGACAATGATAAGATGACACTGATATCTTCATGATATTCGACAATGATAAGATGACACTGATATCTTCATGACGTGAGAGGATGATAAGACTGACACTCACTTTTATTTTCAGGGGAGCTAGGGATATTTGGGTGGCAGAGAGATATACAAGTGATACAAGATATATATAAGTGAGAATGAAACAATACCTTCTCGTACGACGTGAAATCTCAGACTTCTAGCATAGCTCCACCAAGAAGAGGTCGTGTAGATGCTACTTGGTTAGCCAGATTTTCCTTACACCGCCCGGACACTAGAGTCACAAGTGCTACCAATTTGGCTGCCACTGTCAGAAGAAAAGAACACTTAAGAGAGTCGTACAGCAGGCAATTTTCTGTGGAGAAAGAAGAAGAAAATTACCGTTTCTAATCGGAGTCGAAACTGGAGTGGGGTAATACAAAAAATAAACACAAAGGTTCGGAGAGGAAAATTTATAGTTAACGTTTCTTTCTAGAATAGAATTCAAAACTTAAATGCACTAGAGAAGTTCTTTCATAACAAGGGAGTTTCTGGGGCAGATCATGTTGTATAGAGAGTGAACGTTGCACTGAGGTAGTTATGTAGCAATTTTTTTGAACGAGTTGTTATTTGTAGTGAAATTTCGCGTAGCAAGTAATAATTTGTAGCTAGTGAGTGTTGAAGTAAGGTTTTATGTTGATTTTCATTTTAGTGAATTTATGTGTAGCTTGTTTTACTGTGGTCGGTTTGTCTGTCGCGAGTTTTGTTGTAGCTAGTTTGTTTGTAGTAAGTTTTGTTGTAGCTAGTTTGTAGTAAGTTTTGTTGTAGCTAGTTTGTTTGTATTAAGTTTTGTTGTAGCTAGTTTGTTTGTAGTAAGTTTTGTTGTAGCAAGTATAACAATGTAAAGTGTGAACTATAATATTATTGATGAAGACTGAAGATGATTAAGTTTTTTTATTTTGATCATAACACATCGAGGTCTCACGCGCATTAAAACATTCGCTAGATCACAGCAAGTCCGATGAAATGTTCACTGCAGTATTTAATTCTGACAAATAAGTTCAGTATGTATTGTCGACATCATCACTTGGATTGAATCACTTAATCATTTGTTCACAATATCAAACTCTATCATATTCTACATTCAGCATTTCGGCAATGTTCTCAACTTCTTCCACATGTGATACTAGGACGATTCTAAACTCAGTTTTCTAATCGATCTGCAACACATGGTCTGCTAATTTCTTGTCTGAAATCTCTTTATATTGTCTCTCATTATTAAAAATTCTCCTGTTCTGACCTGACATAAAACTATTTTCTCTGTTTCCCTTAGTGTTGTTATAACCTGTCTCACACAGTCTCTCATGTTTAAAAATATTCTTGTTCTGATCCCCCTTGCAAGTTAGTGTTTGACATGTTTTTATAATGTTAGAAATTTCTTTTTCCATGTCTGCTAAAACAGCATCTGTTATCCCCTCATCATCTGAGGGTGCCACCACTTCATCATTAAAATCAGGTGACACCATTACTTCATTCATATTAATTTCAGCAACAGCTACCGCACATATTGTGCTTTGTGAACTTTCTGTTCATTCATTCATTTGCATGTCCCTTAAGGAACTTTGTCTCCCTAACAGCACTCCTGTAGACATCTCGGTTGTGAGCAAGATGGCCTGCTGTTGATACATCCATTTGCAGATCATCAACGATGTCTTGAAACCATCTTCGCCTTGGTCTTCCTCTCTTTCTTTTTCCCATTATGTACCCTTCCAAGATGGTTTTCTCTAAATTATCATGACGTTTAATGCGTCCAAAATATTTAAGTTTTCTCACTTTAATCCTCTTTACTAGCCAGCCTTCTTCAATATTAAGTTCTTGTAGTATGGATATATTTGTTCTTCTTTGTGTCCATGATATTTGAAGAACTCTTCTGTAGCATTTACTTTCAAAGGGATTTATGTGTTTCTCAGCTGTTTTGTTAAGTGTCCAGGTCTCACAGGCATATTTTGCGATGGGAAAGATGCATGCCCTTAAATATCTTATTTTTGTAGTTCTATCTGTTCCTATCCACAGATTCTTTAGTTGTTTTACTTTCTGAAGAGCAATAGATGTCCTCCTTTTAATTGGCATAATTAGTTATAATTTTTAAATAAACTAACATAACTAGTTTTTCCATTCCTTTTTGTGTTGTGAACTTTCTGTACTATCTATTATTCTCTGACCATTGTTGCATTCTTTTACATTATCTTCTTTAATTTCAATCCTCACTCTGACATATATGTATAACTATCTCCTACGATTACATCTACCGTATTTGTTTCTTCATCTTTATTCATATAAAATGACTGAGTAGCTACGACTTTCAACATGAGGCTGTCTGTTCCTACGCTAATATTGCATGTTTCTGTGGGTACAGTGTTTGTGGCTATATCCATCTTTCTTAGAAAACAATATTCGCTCACCCCAACACTTACATCGATTGTTGTGGGAGCTAATCTACCTAGTTCTTTGTCTGATATAGAGATATATGCGTCTCTGGTTATTTTATCTGTGTTTGATGACCTATATCTTTTGTCCTTAACTGTCTGGCTACCAGCCTCCACTAGATCTACTTTATGTTTATTCCTCTTCATCTCTTTATTATTTCGTCTATCTTTGTCTGATTTCGTACCCACTACAGCGTGTATGTCTTTCTTCTCAGTCCTAACAAAACATTCAGTGTTGTATGGCATATATCTGCTGTTATATCCTTTAAAAGAAATGTGCTGGTATTTTTCTCTATACCTTTTGTCGTTGCGGGCTGTTTGTGTGTCTTGTTAACTTATGTTTCTATAGTGTCCGGGGTTATGGTAAAATGTTTACTGTTCCCTCTCTCTCTTTTCTATAAAAATTTTCTGTGTCTGTCTAAAGTCTGTTCTAGTGTAAAAATTGCAATGTTTTCTCCAATTTCTTTCCTACCTCAACTCTCTGTCTAACCTAGCTACTCCTCCTCTCAGATATCTAATGTCTCACTTTAGTATATCTATTTCAAATATTTCTGCAATCTGTTGTTTCATTCTCTCTCAATGTAATTCTTACGTAATACTAATTACCACCTAAAGTTTACTCTATATAATCACCAACATGCAATAAATCAACAACAAAAAAAACTAGCAATTGCCAAAACACTAACTAAAGTATAACTTGTCTTGTTGGTGCTCCTCCTCTGGGACGATGTGAGATCTCCTCCTTCGTTGTCTGGTCGTTGATGTTGTCGTTTTTTGCGAATGTCTAACTAATGTTTTCTGTGTCCCACCATTATTAAAGAGAGAAATGTTCTTTGCCTACTTCATATCAGTTCGTTCTTGAGCGTGATCGTCAGTACTTCCCACTTTCCTATCCTCGTTGATTTCGTTGTTAATGTTGATAATATTAATAAGTTCTTATTATCACTGTTAAAGAAAGCAATATTCTTTGTCTAATCACATCAGTTCATTATAATCTTGAAAGTGTGGTCGTTAATAGCTAACACTCGGCTTTGTGGCCGTTGACATACCTTGGACGTCTCCTCCCAAATGTCGGGAAGAAGTCGCTGGCGCCAGTATAATATTGATAGATTGCGTATTATATATTTCTGAATAGTTCCATATTACAGTATAGTTATATAGTATTGAATCTTACAGGTGCTCTTTGACTAACACTTCACAGGTTTTACAAAACTTGACCACATTCGCTAGATCAGACCAAGTCCGATGAAAAGTCCACTGCATTATTTAATTCTGACTAATACGATTAAGATGTATTGTCTACAGCATCACTTGGATCGAATCACTTAATCATTCGTTCACAATATCAAACTTTATCATACTCTGTATAGTGCATTTCGTCAATGTTTTGAACTTCAAAATACTCTGCACGTGATACGAGGACAATTCTAAACTCTGTACTATATCAGATCCGTCGCACGTGGTCAACTAACTCCTCGTCTGAATCACTTTACTCGAAGTTTCAAAGTAACAAATCTTCATAATCACTTGAACTCCTTGAAACACATCTTCAGTCCAACAGTTTTTTATAAATAGGAAACTACGAGGTTTTGGTACGGTAACGTAAGAGAACAAATATTGTAGGATTAAACCTAGGGGTGCTAGTTGGCTAAGTCGATAGTACGCTGTTCTCTCGTGGCTAGACGGCTGCTCGTCCTACCGGAGTCCGTGTTCGAATCCCAGGTAATTCTCTTGTGATTTTTCTTTCTCTCACGTCTCACTAAAGTGCTTTGTCTACGATTTTTTCTAGGTTTAATCCTACAATATTTGTTCTCTTACTTCAGTCTAACATTACTTTCTGATTCTATATCGTCTAGTTCTCTTTCTTGTTCTTCTGTTCTTCTCCGACCGTTCTCTTGTCTGTTTGATTCTCTCTGACAGTCTTCCTCCGCCGTTTCCTTCGGCCTTCGCTTACTGGACACTACAGAAACATGGGTTACCAACACACACAAACATCCCGCAACGACAAAAGGTATAGAGAAAAATTTTCCTATTTACTTTTTCTGTTGCTATTAGACGTTACTATTATACCTACATTATATTCATAATCATATTAATTAATAGTAATAATAGCAACAACTATAATCATTACTTACAAGACCATGCTACACAAGTTTTTTTTTTAATTTGACGAGTTATACCTAGTTCGTTTGTAATAAGTTTTGTTGTAGCAAGTTGTGGTTTTTGGCGAATTATATTGTAGTCAATTTTTTGTAACAAGTTTTGTTGTAGCAAGTTTTTTTTTTAATTTGGCGAGTTATATTGTAGCTAACTTGTTTGTAATACGTTTTGTGGAGCAAGCTTTTTTTTCTGTGGTGAGTTTGATTGTGGTTAGTTTTTGCGTAGCCGTTTTAACTGTGACAAGTCCTAAACCCTTCTCAGCGGACAGGTCAATCTAACCCCCAGTGCGCGGCTCAGGATGATAGTACTTTGCTTGTAAACAGAGGCTGGAGAATCAAGGCAGCTGCTTCTAGATAAGTCCTCTTCTGAGGATCCCAAACATGACAACACAAACCAGCAACAAAACATCTGACCACGAAAGTACTCAAATCAAGTTTTGTCAATTCTACTCGCAGGCGAAAACGTAGAAAAGAAAGACTGCAGCATCTAGATCACAGGGGTAGCACAGCATAGAACGACTTTCCGTGCCAGTCGACAAATATCTGACGCTTCCGGTTTCTCACGTGGATGCCAGTCGTCAAATATTTGACGCTTGCTTTATTTCATTAAAAAAAAAAAAACCGGTGTAACAGATTTCGTTCGCGTGTCCTGTAACACTTTTCAAACTGACGAAAGAGTGCTTAGTTACGAGCTATGTCGAGCGTGAGAAACGAAGAGAAACATCGAGGAATTTCAATTTTTATTGATGTAGATAGAGGTACGGACATGGCTTGTGACCAAACCACTGTTCTTGAATGTATCCGAAGTAGATATAGACATATTAGACGACTGGAGAAGTAGTTAGAAGGTTATTTCAGACATTATTTTAGCGATAATGCAACATAGAATCACAATACAAGACCGACAGGTATATCTAGGCTTCTCAGAAGGTAAGTACTGTACATCTAGACCTAGACGATGATAAGTTGGACACAAAATCCTTGTCTAAAAACATCATATTACTTCTTTTTTTTCCTAAAACAATCTCTGCATTTATGAAATTTTCATATATTTAGTTATATTTTGAAACATAATAAGTACACGGAATTACATGGAAATCCTTTTTTTCCATTCCATTTTACAACTATACCCCCTGTACTGATCAAGACCCACACTTTTATTTCGACACCCAACTGAACTTTCGCGTTTCTTCCTGTTGCACGGAAAAAGACTGTATTAATACTTGTAATTTCATCGATTACTAAACAATACTTCATATATTACATATTCCTTACATGAATTTTTAGAGTTTCATGATGTTAATTGTTTCCAAATTTCCTATAATTTCTGGTACAGTGCGACGAATCCAGGGGTCTCAATGCTTTCTATAAGGAGGTCTACAACCCGAACAGAACCTCAATAATGATTTTGGGCGCAACATGCTCTCACGTGACTGAAGCTACAGCCAAGGTCTCTGCTTTATGGAATCTCATTCAGGTCATTTGCTAAATTTTTTAAAAACTTTTTTCAGTAGGTGAGTATTTTTACTGACAAAAGAAAATGTTTAAATAATGTGGAAGAAAATACAGGTGAAAGTATGTATTAACGGCATCATTATCTTGTGTTGCATTCCAAGCCACGACTCAATAACATTGGGAGGGGGGGGGAGTATTATCTTGTTAGCTAATATGAAAATTTTTTTAACGTACTTTGGTGAGTTCAATGAAAACCTTAGAACTGCTGTAGAAATTCTAAGTCCAGTCCTGTCATAATGTTTATTTTTATAGCACCGTTACTAACTGCTGTAGAAATTCTAAGCCAAGTCCTGTCATAATGTTTATTTTTATAGCACCGTTACTAACTGCTGTAGAAATTCTAAGCCAAGTCCTGTCATGAGGTTTATTTTTATAGCACCGTTACTAGCTGCTGTAGAAGTGTGTAGCAGGTGGCAACACGGTAACAACAAGCTACAACACTTTCTAGGAGCAGCGTAAAGAAGGCCGTGTAAACTTAGCGGGTGCTAAATCTACAACTGGGGATGAAATTTGGAAGGGATATGACTACAACCAGCTGAAACCCACAAATCCATGGCCTAATGTACTACCGTACTGGGTGGCCAGGCTCAAATCCATCTAACTGACAACTCATTATTTCCCCTCCATGGATATTGTATGCCAGTAATGTAGCATATTACATACAATCATACAATTCCCTGACATGCAGTACACATTACCAAGTCAAGCAGTTAAATCAGTAAACATTTTATTATCCACACTACATACACCATATCAACGCCACAACAGACATTGCATACACAGGACATCAGCATGTATTATCATGAGTGTAATAAGCATGACATCAATATAATGTATAACTATCTAAGTATCAACTGAAATTATATGGACTCAGTTGGCCTGGGCTCTCTTGGTCCTCATAATACAGTACACACATTCATCTAAATTGTACCCTAGCAATTATTAACATGGCAGCTACTGCCGCTCTCATAAAACTCATATCTCCCCTTGTGCCAATGCACTGAATTATCACATATCTCTTCTCTTGTTCCCATGCACCGAATTATCACATATATCACCCCTTGTGCTAATACACTGAATTATCGCACATCTCTCCCCTTGTGCCAATGCACTGAATTATCAAGCACATCTCACCCTGTGCCAATGCACTGAATTATGCCGCTATTTTGCCATCTCAAGGAATTACCATGTGCTAATGAACATCATTGATTATGGAGCTGCTGCTGCCAGGTTAGGTATCTCTTGATACCACAGACATATATTATCCATGCGAATGAAAACATGGTGGATCTTGATGTGTGTCCATCCAAAATATATAATGAATATCATCAGGAATCAGATAATCTCCATATAAGGAGAGAGTGACATAATCCACAGCACGTTATGATTCCACAATACTTTATCAAATAGTAAGAGGTCGGTTGGGGGTAAACACAGACGAAACGAAACTAGTCCCCTCCATATCCTCAGGCTCTTTCTCCTCTCGTCACGCATTCCTTGATTATATATAGGTCTTCATACGTTCGGATCACGTGAGCTCAGCCCACCAAGTCGTACACATTTCCCCTCCAGCGGCATGGACCAAAGAGCTACAGAGAGGGTCATGCTCACTCTCTTTTTGGGTGAACGAGGCGAAATTTTGGAATACTTTACATCCCAGTGGAACACGTCACGGAAAACAGCATACTCAGATCTTCTAAACAAAACCATCCTCTATCTGCAGTCAGATTCAAACTTCGTGGACTTCTAAGTTAATGTGTCTTGTTGCAACATGACAATGCTAGACCCCGTGCTGCCCATGCAAAAGTTTAAATGGCTACACATCTGTACTTCAAGTGTCTCCCACATCCGTCATGTTCTCCAGACCTCGACCTAAGTGATTACTACATTTTTAGATGACTCAAAGAAGCGATGGACTGAAAGACCTGCAGGTCAGGAGAAGACAGGCAACACACAGTGCTTGAGTGGCTGTACATTATATAAAAGGATGTTTCTATACTGAAATCAATCCACTTTGTAAGCGCTGAATAACTTGCATTAAGCGTAACGGAAACTATATAGAAAAATATGTTTTTTGCTATGGGTAAAAAATTAATATTTTCATTTGACTGACCCTTGTCTAACCAGACGTTAACTTCAGCTGGTACAGGTCAGATTAAAATTATCCTTCCAGAAAGAACAAGTAAAAAACATTGCAATTAAGTCAATCTGTTTCTTTATTCGATAATCCACTTTGCGTCATAAGCATAGTCTTATTACATAGGATAGATGTACTAAGCGATAGAACAGTTCTTTTGTTTTCTTAATCTGGTCGACCAAACTTTAAAATTAGGTCCTAGAATGCTGAGAAACGCTGCATTAGAAAAAAAGGATACAATGTCAGCCTACAAGGCAAGGTGCACTTGTGCCGGAAAGAAAAATATTTTCTCCTTAAAATCATTTCCGTGAACACGAAACTGCGCCAAAATTGATAGCTAAAAGGTACAAACAGACAGACATAGATAGATAGATAGATAGATAGATAGATAGATAGATAGATAGATAGATAGATAGATAGATAGATAGATAGATAGATAGATAGATAGATAGATGCACATTTAGAACACTTCATTGGATTAGCTCTGTACATGACGCTGTGGTTCTGATCAAAATGGCGCCCTGATAAATCTAAAACTGTCGTGTTCTAATATTACACCGGACGAGAAGGTCAGCCAGGTCGCTCAACAAAGTTCCTGACTAGCTGCTAGCTATGAAAGGTAATGTGGGATAAAAATCGATGTTTATTTCTGAATTTGACTAGGTTTTATGAGATTTGGAACGATCTACGTAGATAAAAGATGATTGTAAAAGACCAAAATAATATCCTTGAGAAAGCCCTGCTTTTTTGGGCAGTTTTTCGTTCTTTCAAATCGACTTTCGTTTAACGCACACGAAAAATTTTATTTTCTGTTTGTACTCTAATTCCGTATATCAGCTCTGAACTGTGTAATCTAGTGCTTCCCGCCTTGCACACAGACATTCTTCAATTTCACTGGCAATTTGTTTTTAACATTGTACGAAGCGAGTCAAAAAGTAACCTCAAATCAAGGGACGAAAACGGTTTTTAAAAATACATTAAAGACTTTTCGGCTCGCCCTCGAGCCTTTTTATATATTTTTCAATGGTTACGTCCCTTGATTTGGGGCTGTGTGGTTTTTTTTTTAATTGGCTCTTGTATGTTATATGTCTGTTTTAATTTCAGAAATTTTCAGCTTTCACATTTTATTTCTTTCGTCGTTATTTTTTTTTAAGGATTCTTTGGTAATTTTCTTAGAAAAAACACTTGTGTGTTTATAACGCAATGAGAAAAAAACAGCTGTGTGTTTATAACACAATGAGAAAAAAACACTTGTTTGTTATAACACAATGAGAAAAAAACAGCTGTGTGTTTATAACACAATGAGAAAAAAACACTTGTTTGTTATAACACAATGAGAAAAAACACTTGTGTGTTATAACACAATGAGAAAAAAACTTATGTGTTTATAACACAATTTGGTTTATGTTTGTTCATCAAATCATCCAGAGAATCGTTTTTTGATTATTTTATTGCCTCTCGCATTGTCATAATCTCTTTTCTTCATCTTTTTTGCACATGGAACTTTTTTTAAACAGTGTCTTTGCTCGCCATCTTGTTTGCAGTGTTATTTTTTTTATTGGCATTTGCCTGTAGGACAGCGGTTCTCAGACCCTTTTGCTGCAAGGCCCACATTTAAAAGTGAAACATTTTTGCAGTCCTCTAATAAAGTGTTTTATATTTGCAAGGTATAAATCTAATTCTATAAAGTATTATGTCATATTTTCTCTACATATTTAACTGCATATTCATTGCTGCACAAAAGTTCTTTTCATTTACTAATAAAGCGACCTACAATTCCTCGGATTGCATCCGTGCAGTCCGTCCATATGCATTGAGTGAAAAATGCGGAATAATTTTTTATTGTATCTATTTTTTTCTCTTTTTTTTTTTTTTGTTGCTTTGAGACTTCAGCGCGGCCCACAATACTCCTTGTCACGGCCCACCTTTTGGACTGCGGCCCATGGGTTGAGAGCCACTACTGTAACATCATATCTACTCGTCATCTCATGTATATATTTGCTAGCATTTCTCAACAGATCTCATATTCCGTCATGTCACCGCATCTGTCAGACAAGACAATCTTCCCCCTAGTCATTTCTCAACAGATCTCATATTCCGTCATGTCACCGCATCTGTCAGACAAGACAATCTTCCTCTTGTTATTTCTCAACAGATTTCATATTCCGCCATGTCACCTCATCTGTCAGACAAGACAATCTTCCCCTTGTTATTTCTCAACAGATCTCATATTCCGCCATGTCACCTCATCTGTCAGACAAGACAATCTTCCCCTTGTTATTTCTCAACAGATTTCATATTCCGCCATGTCACCTCATCTGTCAGACAAGACAATCTTCCCCTTGTTATTTCTCAACAGATCTCATATTCCGCCATGTCACCTCATCTGTCAGACAAGACAATCTTCCCCTTGTTATTTCTCAACAGATCTCATATTCCGCCATGTCACCTCATCTGTCAGACAAGACAATCTTCCCTTTGTTATTTCTCAACAGATCTCATATTCCGCCATGTCACCTCATCTTTCAGACAAGACAATCTTCCCCTTGTTATTTCTCAACAGATCTCATATTCCGCCATGTCACCTCATCTGTCAGACAAGACAATCTTCCCCTTGTTATTTCTCAACAGATCTCATATTCCGCCATGTCACCGCATCTGTCAGACAAGACAATCTTCCCCTTGTTATTTCTCAACAGATCTCATATTCCGCCATGTCACCTCATCTGTCAGACAAGACAATCTTCTCCCTTGTTATTTCTCAACAGATCTCATATTCCGCCATGTCACCTCATCTGTCAGACAAGACAATCTTCCCCCTGTTCTTCCGAGTTATGACCCCCGAGCAGAACCTGACAGTTGGCCGGATCAGGCTGTTCAGAGAATTCCGCTGGAAGAAGGTCCACATTGTCTACGAGAACTTAAAACTCTTCTCTACGGTATGATAACACTGTCGTCTTCTGTCACATCATAATCACTGTAGTCATCGTCTCTGTTATCATTATTCTCATTATTCTTATTCTCGTTGTTGTCATTATGCCTTCACTTCATACCATGATTTTATGCATGGGTTGCTCTTTTGTGATAAATGTATGAACTTCGTCTCCATATAGTTACACATTTCACATAGTAATACATTAGACATGGTGATATATTTTCACATGGCAATACATTTTAGGTGGTAACATATTTCCCATGATAATACACTACACATTATAATAAGTTTCATATATAGGGTGTTCCATAAGTAAGTGTGCACTAACCCAGTATCGATTCCGGTATCGTACTGATATCTTAATGTCAGCGGTATCTAGCCACATCTACCTGCAGTGGCTGAAGTCGCCGATTAAACGTGTTGATTAAAAAATGTTACGTATTATAAGCTAAACAGATGTGGCTAGATCCCACAGTCATTAATATATCACTATAATATCTGAATCGATACTGGGTTAGTGCACAGTTATTTTCCGAGCGCAATGTGTTAAGGCAGTTCACAAGCTGAAACATTCCACGTAGTAAAACACTTCATATAATAAAACACGTTCAAAGTTGCTACACTTCATATAGTTATGAACAGTAGTCGCCTGTGAGAAAATAAAACATTCTGATAGGGCTATTTCTATTTACTAATATGATTCTTCTTCCAAATAAACGCAAAGAATGAAGTTGAAAAGTAATCACATATCAAGGGACGTAACCACTGAAAAATATATGAAAAATCTCCAGGGCGAGTGAAAAAAGTTTTTTCCTCTCTCTCTCTCTCTCTCTCTCTCTCTCTCTCTCTCTCTCTCTCTCTCTCTGGTTACGTCTCTTGATTTGCCGCTGTCCACGTACAGGCAAGAAATGTATTGCTCTAAATGTTGTAGATTTTCTCTTTTCTTGTAAAATTTTGTGAAAACGTTTGAAAGAGTTTTATTTTCTGATTGTCTTATTTTCTGCTCATGTTTTTTTTTTTTTACCGATTGTTTGGTTCTCTAACTTCTCAATTCTCCAGACATGGTACCGAGTTCAAGTCCCAACAGTGGGACACCAAAAACGCCCCCGGGTCCACCCAGGCTTTAAAAATGGGTTCCAGAGAAATCTGGGAAGATAAAGGCGGCCAGGCGTGATACTGACCACATCAGACTTTCATGTGCCAGGTCTTAGAAATACCGTATCCCCAATATGCCTTAGAAGCGGGAACTTTACTTACCTGTATATACTTGTACATTATCTTCTAATTCATTGTGGAGTTTTTAAGTGAAATATATTAAAAGGTGCATTTGTAATTTGTGATTGCAAGTAACAAGGTCAAAAAAGTTCATAGAAACATTACTCATTTCCCCTTGCCACAAAAAAAAATAAATAAAAAATAATAATAGTAAAAAGAAAGTGCGAGAAATGTTGGAGATTTTCCATTTTCTGGTTCCAGACCACTTCATTTGTAATCTGTAATCAGAGATTGGCATTCCCGCACTCTGGGCTTTCTATATGTACTCCGCCTTCCGTTCCAACACCCTCTGAAGTGTGCGCCTGCTGATGGAGCCAGTCTCACGCTAGACCACTTCAATAAAGTAAATATAGCAATAAAGAGAATATGGCTGTAAAGCGACTGACATGACATTTTAAAAAATATTTCAAGGGCCCACGAAAGCCTAAAATCAGGTTTCGTTTACAATATAATATAATGTAGTATAACGTAGTAGCGCACAAGAGCCTAGGACATTTTAAAAAACAATGTTAAAAAAAGGTTTTAAACCAGGTGTATCTAACCTTAGGTCGTAACTCAAAATAAGGTCAAGGGGAGGGAGAGAGGGGAGGGGTTAGGTAAGCAGGACGGGTGCTTGAAGGTATTATGTATTACAATGTTTGTTAGATTTCTCTATTCTGAGCTGTTTTTATTGGTAACGGGTCAGTTATCCTTCTCTTTTATTAGGATCGCGCTACAGAAGAAAAGAAAAAAGCTGGGATCCAGTGGTCTTTTTCAAAAAATGGTAATCTTTATCATCTGAGCCTTCAGCGAAGTGCAATCTTTTGCTGTTAGAGGGTCTTGACTCGATACCTACGCCTGTTGACTTATAGCGGAGCTGGATGCTGAAGGTTGAAGCGGTTGTAGCAATTTCTTACAATAAGATGATAGTGAAGCTTTGCTACATTGACTGACGTTTTCCTTTGCGCGAGGTTCCTTTGTTGCATGTGATTCTGTTTGGTAGCATTTTATCCGCAGTAGAACTTCCTGCTAAATTGGAGTCAGCCTTCTCAAAGTCTGTCAAAGTTGCACCAGCCAAACCTTTGTCGTTTTCTGAATCCTTTGTTACCATTTCAGAAATGTTCACCAGATCTTTCTTCAGGAATACATTACATCTCGTGACATGACTTCTTTTGCTCAGCCATGTTAAGCTACGCTTCACTAGTTAAAGGCAACTGCCGTTTATCAGTAACCCCAGCGATAATATCATAACAATGACAACATGTTGAAATGTTGCTATACTTGTCAGAATGTGACACTGAGATTGGAAGCCTGCAAATGCGGTAAGCAAAATGGCGCCGGTCGACTCGCTCGATGCGATGTTACCGCTAGAAAACATCGAAAGAAGAAGACACATTCAGGGAATTATAAAAAAAAACATAATTTAAAAAAAATAGACCAAGTTTTGCGAAACTCAATTAGGCGATGTGCAATAAAGCGAGGTATGCATGCAATAGAAAGAGCTTATTTTACATATGTTCAGCAGTTGGGTACAATAGGCAGGTCTGCACAAAGATCATTGGAAGCAGCAGAAATGTGCTTTATTAGAAGAATGGTGCGAATGCCCTGCACAGCAAAAATAACTAATAGAGAAAAAAAAATGTTTGAAAAGTGCTGGAGATACACACACATAAAATCTTGTCCAAAAAAAAAAATAAATAAGAGAGAAAGACAATGTACTTTCATAGGACATGCAATGAGAAGAGGGGGCAATGAAAATATTATAACAACAGGAAAAACAGAGGGAAGAAGAGCCATGGGAAGACCAAGAGAAATCCTACAGGACCGTCTGACGGGATGGTGTGAGAGGAGATCACCAACTGAGCTGATGGCCTGCATGAAGGATCGTGTACTCTGGAGACGCATAATAGCCAACGCCAGTCGGCATGGCACATCATGATGATGATGATGATGATGATGATGATGATGATGATGATGATAGAAGTAATTAACATTTCTCCATGATGTAAGTTATTACTGCCAGATGTGATGTCTGATCTGTTGTCTCACGCTCAGATGGTCGAGTATCTGAAATCAGACCTTGAAAAAGAGAGCATTGAGGTTGTCAGCAGCGAAATGTTTACCACACTCAAGCCCAGGGAGACTGTGCTAGCCATCAAGGTCAAGTTTTATTGTTTTTGTTTGCGTTTTTCCTTGTGTTTGTTCTTGGTTGTTGTTATTGTTGTTGCTGTCGTGGTTCTTGTTTTTGTTGTTGCGGTTATTGTTGTTGTGGTTATTGTTGTTACTTTCGTGGTTGTTGCTTTTGTTGTTGTGGCTATTATTGTTGGTGTTGCTGTCGTGGTTGTTGTTTTCTTGTTTGTGTTTATTGTTGGTTTGTTGTTGTTGTTTTTGTTATTGTTGTTGCTGTCGTGGTTATTGCCTTTGTTGTTGTGGTTATTGTTGTTGCTGTCGTGGTTGTTGCTGTTGTTGTTGTGGATATTGTTGTTGTTGCTGTCGTGGTTGTTGTTTTCTTGTTGTTGCTAATGTTGTAGTTGCTGCCATGGTTGGTGTTTTGTTGTTGTTGTTTATGTTTTAGTTGCTGTCGTGGTTGTTGTTCTTGATGTTGTTGTTATTGTTGGTGTTACTATCGTGCTTGTTGTTTTTGATGTTGTTGTTATTGTTGTTGCTGCTGTCGTGTTTGTTGTTTTTGTTATTGTTGTTGCTGTCGTGGTAGTTGCTTTTGCTGTTGTGGCTATTGTTGTTTTTGCTGTCGAGATTGTTCCTTTTGTTGTTGTGGCTATTGTTGTTTTTGGTGTCGAGATTGTTCCTTTTGTTGTTGTGGCTATTGTTGTTTTTGCTGTCGAGATTGTTCCTTTTGTTGTTGTGGCTATTGTTGTTTTTGCTGTCGAGATTGTTCCTTTTGTTGTTGTGGCTATTGTTGTTGTTGCTGTCGTGGGTTTTGTTTTTGCTGTTGTGGCTATTGTTGTTTTTGGTGTCGTGGTAGTTGTTTTTGTTGTTGTGGCTATTGTTGTTGTTGCTGTCTTGATTGTTGTTTTTGTTGTTGTGGCTATTGTTGTTGTTGCTTTCGTGGTTGTTGCTCTTGCTGTTGTGGCTGTTGATGTTGTTGCTGTCGTGGTTGTTGCTTTTGCTGTTGTGGCTGCTATTATTGTCCTTGTTGCCGATGTTCTTTTATTATTTCCGTTAAGGTTATCGTTTGTTATTGTCGCCGTTGTTATTGTTGTATAGCTGTTGCTATTGTTATTGTTGTAGCTACTGTTATTGTTCTCGCTAGTTGTATTACTGTCATTACGCTGTCATTGTTATTTTTGTCGTTATCTTTGTTGCCGCTGCTTTTGTTGCCCAGTTTTTTTTTATTATTGCCTTTATGGTTGCCTAGTTTTATAGTTATCGTTGTTGTTAACGCCACTGTTACAGTAATCTTTGTTGTTATCGTTGTTTAATTTTAGTCGTTGGCTTCTTTCTTTCTTTTTTTTTTAGTTGTTGTTGTTAGTGATATCGTTGTTCGATTTGTGTAACTGCTGTACTGAAGACAATGTGTTTTAGCCCTGACTGTATTCGCGTTTCAACCTCTAACTCCGGTGCTGCGGAGTTCGCGAACGTAGGCTGGGAACTATCCTTCTGTCGAGTAATCTGTAGCACCTTGTACTTGTCTTCAGTGAAATAATAATGATCAAAAGTGCGAATATCCATAAGATTTGGGCCGTACTTCATGGACATAAATCAAGAGAAACAACGAAATTGTAGAACAACTGAAACAGGAGAAGACAAATAATGAAATGAATAAACATAAGGATTTGACAATTGTAATATATTTTGTTCACATTCACAGCCATAATACTATTTTAAGCATCATACTTCGATCTTATGTTGTCTCCTTCCTCTTATACCTTCCTGTGTTGAATGAACAACAGACATCTTGACAAGGCTCTGCGATTTATCTTCATAAATTAATGTATATGGGTCGTTTTCTGTTATATCTTCTTCTCTGTCTAACTGCAACAGTAAGCATGATGTTCTTTGCATCCGATGCGGTGAAGGTGCTGAAACTCGGTATCGTGTCGGATTGGGAGCGGGTTATGCTACCTATTTTTTTATCTATGTTGAGCTAAAAGGAGAGGATGTGCAGTACTTCTTCAGAAGACTCCACCACCAAAGAACAAAGGCGATCCCTGCCCTGTTAGCTAGGTTAGACCTGTTACAGGGAGTTCCAACGGAGACATGGGACATGGTCTCGGTCAGCTATGGGTCGCCAACCTTGATGCTAGCATGTCAGCTATGGGTCGCCAACCTTCATACTAGCATATCAACTATGGGTCGCCAACCTTGATGCTAGCATGTCAGCTATGGGTCGCCAACCTTGATGCTAGCATGTCAGCTATGGGTCGTCAATCTTGATGCTAGCATATCAACTATGGGTCGCCAACCTTGATGCTAGTATGTCAGCTATGGGTCGCCAACCTTGATGCTAGTATGTCAGCTATGGGTCGTCAATCTTGATGCTAGCATGTCAGCTATGGGTCGTCAACCTTGATGCTAGCATGTCAGCTATGGGTCGCCAACCTTGATGCTAGTATGTCAGCTATGGGTCGCCAACCTTGATGCTAGTATGTCAGCTATGGGTCGCCAACCTTGATGCTAGTATGTCAGCTATGGGCGCTGAGTAACAAATCTGATAGCATCTTCACCATCTCCATTTAAATCAGCCCGTTTCTTCATCTTCTGTTTTTTTATGAACGGTAATGAGGTCTACCGCCGGCTTGCTGGGTCAGTCGCGTTATATTTCAGTGAAGAACTGAAAGGAAACGAGCAGCAACGAAACATGATCTCTGTGCATGTGAAAACAAGACTAAGATGGATATCTAACTCAACCAGCCGTCTATCAGGAAATAGCACTGAAACTGACAAAGACAGGGGGAAACAGACATACGGGACATAAACCTGTGCGCAGTCTGTTTTCAGCACACGTATTTATTTGTGTACGTGTTTTGTCTGCAGAAAAAAGATGCATGAATCACTAATGGTAACATGTACGATATTTATTTGTGTATGTGTTTTTGTCTGCAGAAAAAAGATGCACGAATCATCATTGCTAACATGTACGAGGCGAAGGCAAGGCAGATTGTGTGTGCGGTAAGAGAGAAACTATAGGTGCAACTTAAACCTCAAGAGCAACAATTAATTCACAGACAAGTACATATTTACCTACACAGTCAAATACATATTTATCTACACAGTCAAATACATATTTACCTACACAGTCAAATACATATTTACCTACACAGTCAAATACATATTTACCTACACAGTCAAATACATATTTACCTCATTCATTTGTATGTCTCTTAAAGAACTTTGCCTCCCTAACAGCACTCCTGTAGGCCTCTCGGTTGTGAACAAGATGGCCTGCCACTGATGCATCCATTTGCAGATCGTCAACAATGTCTTGCAGCCATCATCGCTTTGGTCTTCCTCTCTTTCTTTTTCCCATTATATACCCTTCCAAGACGGTCTTCTCTAGATTATCATGACGTTTAATGTGTCCAAAATATTTACGTTTTCTCTCTTTAATCCTCTTTACTAGCCAGCCTTCTTCAATATTAAGTTCTTGTAGTATGGATATATCTGTTCCTTTTTGTGTCCATGATATTTGAAGAACTCTTCTGTAGCATTTACATTAAAAGGCATTTATGTGTTTTTCAGTTTTCTTAAGTGTCCAGGTCTCACATGCATATGTTGCCATGGGAAAGATTCATGCCCTTAAAAATCTTTTTTTTTTTGGTAGTTCTGTCTGTTCCTTTACACAGATTCTTTAGTTGTTTTACTTTTTGAAGAGCGATAGATATCCTCCTTTTAATTTCCCTCATTGTGTCTCCAGTATTAGTTAACAGTGATCCAAGATATTCAAAACTCTCCACTTCTTCCAATTTTTCCTCATTGATACATATTTCAGCTGCCTTGTTTGTTTTGTCATTTGTCATCAGTTTAGTTTTCTTTGCATTAAGATAGAAGTTTTGCTCTTCGCTGTTCTTACAGACTGACATAATTAGTTTTCCAATCCTTTTTGTGTTGTGGACTGTGTCATCAGCATATCTAATCTCTGGTATTTCATAACCTCCAATTTGTATCGCATCGATTTGTCTACATCTTTTCTAACACTCCTCATTATATTTTCAGTATACAAGTTAAATAAGAAAGGCGACAATATGCACCCCTGACGGATCCCTTGTTTGATGTCAAACCAAGTTGTTGTTTCACCATTTATTCTTACTGCCGCTTGTTGGTCTAGATACAACAGTGATGTTAATTGTATCAAATGTGTTGGAAATCCCATTTTTCCATTATTTCCCACAATTTCTGCCGTTTTACACAATCAAATGCCTTTGAGTAGTCTATAAAGGATAAATCTAAATTCACATTAAGCTCTCTGCATTTCTCTATTATTAATCTTAGATTGAATATATGATCTCTTGATCCTCTTCCTTGCCTGAAACCAGCTTGGACCATATTGACTTCTTCTTCTATTTTCTTACGAAGTCATTATTCATTATGATTTTTAACAGAATTTTACTGGCATGACTAATCAGGGCAACAGTTCTGTAGTTTGCGCATAATTTCAGGTTACCCTTTTTTGGCAGTGGTATGAATACAGTTCTCTTCCATTCTTTTGGCCAAATACCTGAATGCCATATCTTTTTACATAGTGCATGATAGATTGTTGCACATTCCTTTCCTCCAGCTTCAACTGTTATCTCATCACATCCTGATGATTTACCATTTTTCAGATTCTGTATCGCCCATAAAACTTCTTATATTGTCGGTTCGGGTTCTTTCTCCTCGAATAATAATTCACACTATTGATTTCTGTTTTCACAGCCGGTTGTTTCATACATTCCTCTCCAATATTCCTTCCATCTTTCTAGAATTTCCTCTGTCTCTGTCAAGGTATTCCCCATCTTGTCACAAATTACATTTAGTTTAGGTGTGTCATTTCTCGTCAATGTCTTCATTTCTTTAAACATTTCACTATCTCTTCCACACTTCTGATATCCTTTTATTCTTTCACAACAATCCTGTATGTATTTTTTTTGGGTGTCTTTTCTCATGTTTCTTCGTAATTCTTTTGTTAAACATTTATATTCCTCTTTGTTGTTGTTTGTCACTTTCCATTGCGTCTTCATTTCTCCATGTTGTTTTATCAGTTCTAGTGTGCCTGCTGTAATCCATCCATTGTTCTGTGTTTTCTTTACTGGAACCATGTCTTTAGCTGTTGTTATATCTCTGACCTGTATAGCCACATCATCTGGTGTCATCTCCTTCTGTACATCCATCAGGATTTCGAAACGGTTCTTCACTTCTATACCGTATTGTTCTGGTATTTTTGTAAGATCAAAGCGGAATGGTCTTGATCCTGTAGCTGCCTTTTTTATCTTTATCTTCATGTCTGCTATTAATAACTCATGGTCCGTGTCACAATCAGCGCCTGACAAAGTTTTTGCTGATGTTATACTTGATCTCCGCTTTATTTGCACTAAAATATAATATATTTGATTCCTGGTTTTCCCATCAGGTGATGTCCATGTGTAAAGTCTTCTTGGATGTTGTTTAAAAAGTGTGTTAGCGATCATTAGCTTAGTTTCCATGCAAAAGCCATTAGATTGTCACCTGCCTCATTTCTATGTCCTATGCTAAATTTCCCTACAACACTGTCCGGAAGGAAAGCAATGGTAAACTATCTTCTGGAAATATACCAAGATACCCAAACAGCAACATTTTTACCTACACAGTCAAATATATATTTTTACCTACACAGTAAAATACATAGTTACATACGCAGTCAAATACATATTACCTACAGATGTCTAAACATATCTGCCTAGACCCTACACAGTAAAACAGATATTTAACTCAGAACCAAATACACATTTACCCACACTGCAGAATACATGTTTACTTGGTAAGAGAAATACGTCTTCACTTACAGATGGAGATACATATTTTCATATACACAGTACTGTACAGTATTATACAATTTTGTTATTACTGTCCTTGAAGTAGTGTCAATTGGTTTGTTTGTTCTTTGTTGTTGCTGTTTGACATATATTCACCTACAAAAGGAAAACACATTCATTTACAGAAATACGAAATACAGATTTGCTACAGAGGAAACTACGTATTCGCCAGCAGAAGGAAATACATACTCTCCTGCATACAGAATTACATAATCACTTTCATCAAAGAAAATAAAAACAAATGTTTAATTCACAGTTACACAAAGTCGTGAGTTTTCGAACACACGAAAGCTACAACTAAATAGAATTACTCAGTTATTTAATGAAGTATATATCTTCTTCTTCTTCTTCTGCTATATACTTGAAACTGTCAGCTTGACTTTTTTTTGAAGTCGATGCTGTGAAGATGTTAACGCCCAGCGTAGTATCGGATAGGGAGCGATTTACGTTGACTATTTTTTTATATCCTTGAATGAGCTAAAAGTTAGTGGGATTTGCAGTACTTCTTTAACATACTCCACCACCATGGGGACTATGACGATCCCTGCCCCGTTAGCCAGGCTAGGCCTGTTACTGGGGGCCGAACTGGAGTCGGTTATGGTTCGATAACCATGAGGCTAGCATGTCAGTTATATGTAGCCTGGTGCCAGACCAGACAGCATCTTCGCCCGCATTAAGTAAATCTAAAGTACACATCTTCTGTTTTCTAACTATCTTAAATGACCAACGGAAATGTTGTTATTAGTTTGTTGTTTTAGTCAGTCAAATGCGACGAGAGAAGAAATGAAAGCCTTATTTTTACTTAAGACTATCCAAGAGTTAACAAACTACTCAAATCTTAACAAACTACCCAAATGTTAACAAACTACCCAAATGTTAACAAACTATAAAATTCCTATCATCACCACTACTGTAGTAAAATAATCAATAAAACGAGATATCTTCACGTATGACATTCGACTGTTAACTGTCACATGAAAGATTATGAACAACACAACATTCGACTGTTAACTGTCACATGAAAGATTGTGAACAACACAACAGGGAATGGCCGGATCAATATTGACAAGATTTCTCAGACGGAAAGTAATGGCTTTTGCCCTTCCCCGTCGCCTCTTTAATTCGGTCAGTGCTACAGAGTTAGTGCACAGTGCTGAGACGGTCTTGAAAAGAAGAGATCTATATAGATTTGTACAGCGAGCCGTCACAGGAACCTCTAACATGTAACAACACAGCAAGTGCGAGCTGAACCTACGTGGCGCCAAGGTAGAGAATAAAATACGTGAAAGTATATTCAGAAAATACAGACCTGACAATTCAATGAGAAGAACTAAATGATATCGAGAGAATCATAAAGTTATTTTAAATTACTTCCCTTTGACTATAAAATTGTTCAGATAAACACATGAACAGACAGTGTAGTCAGGAACTTTATATACAGAATATTTTTTTGTATAAACTACGAAAAAAAAAGTAGAAACATTTTTATTACTTAATGAACACAAAGATACAACGTTTCGGCGTTTGCCTTAATCATATAAACATAAACAGGACGAAAATTTGGTATCACAACTTTACTGTAGTGCTTCGTGTATAGGTATACACTAATTATCGTGTGTTACCAGAATATTTTTGAAGCTTTTTGTTTGTAACAAATCGTTAAAACAGTTTCATGGACTCTGATTTTCTTTGGCACAGGCTTACAACGTGAAAGGAAGTCAGACCTGGTACAAGAAGACCGTCTGGTTTTTTCCATTCTTCTACGATCGTCACTGGATGTTTAAAAATGCTTCTGATGACAACTGTACAGGGGAACAGATTCTGGACGTAAGTGCTCGGTGTTTCTCTCTGGGTCTAGGAATAGTGAAGCGTGTGAGGTGAATGGCACTGTCTTCTCATGCGTTTGTTAAGCGCAGTCAGAGATTGGCAGGTAAAGAAGTTAAGATACAGACAGAAAGACAGAAAATGAGTGAGGAATAGAGGTAAACAAAAAAAAACAGTAATAAAAAGAAGACTACAGGAAGATAGACAATGAAACAAAAAGACAAAGATAAGAGAGCAGATGTACAAAAACGGGCAGACAATAACATAGAGAGTGACGGAAAGTAGGACAAAAAAGACATATACAATGTAAAGTTACCCTTAAACTGGCGATAACAGGCGAAATTAGATGGCATTCTCTATGACTGACACATTAGTTAGGATATTAAACGAAGACCATTGATGATTTTTTTCACACCTGTGGCTTTGATCTGTGTATGTCAGTCAACGATCAGATGATGTAACCTGACTGTACTAAAGGAGTTAAAAATCATAGATATCCTTTTTAACTCCCCTAGTACAATCAGGTTACCTCATCTGATCGATGATATACAGATCACCTTCAGCAGAATAAGGAAGATCCTCACATCAAAACAAATATCACAGCATCTGATATTACGTATTATAAAATGCTACATATATTCAATATTCCTTTTTGGCCCAGAAGCCTGGATCTTGAATAAGACAACAGAAAAGAAAATCGAGGCCCTTGAAATGTGGATATACAGAGGAATAGGGCGTATCCCATGGATAGAAAAGAAAACAAACAACGAAGTGCTAAACCAACTAGAAGTGAAAAGAGAAATATTGAAAATCATAAAAACAAAAAAGATAAGACACTTTGGGCAGGTCAAGAGGCACAATACTATACTGAAGACCCTTTTTAGGGCAAGATCGAAGGGAAAAGAAGAAGAGGACAACAGCGACATAGATGGGTGGACAAGAGATGGACAGGGACAAGCTTGGCCGAGTGTTCTAGGAAGACAAGAAACAGAACTGAGTGGAGATGCATTGCAGCCAAACTTCGGTGGCTTTTGGAGATGGCACGAGATGATGATGATGATGATGATGATGATGATGATGATGACGACGAAAACGACGACGATGATTAGGGGAGATAAGTAATATTGTTAGACAGAGAAGCTATTAAAGAGTAGCCAGCCAGGCGGCAGTGGAGTCTACACCTGGTCAGTAAAGAGGAAAGTATCAAAGTGAGAAACTGAAATCTCTCTCGGCCAGATCATCAGAATACCATCTCCACTGTGTTTCTTTTGAGCCTGTACAGTTTCTCTTAAGCTTGTTGAGTTTCTCTTGAGCTTGCTTAGTTTCTCTTAAGTTTGTTCTCTTCAACTTCTTCAGTTTCTCTTAAGCTTCTTGAGTTCCTCCTGAGCTTGTTCATTTTCTCTTAAGCTTGTTGAGTTTCTTCTCTTGAGCGTGTTCAGTTTCTCTTGAGAGTGTTGAGTTTCTCCTGAGCTTTTTCAGTTTCACTTGAGCGTATTCAGTTCTCTTGAGCGTGTTCAGTTTATCTTTGAGCGTGTTGAGTTTCTCTTAAGATTGTTCAATATCTCTTGAGCGTGTTGAGTTTCTCTTGAGCGTGTTCAGTTTATCTTTGAGCGTGTTGAGTTTCTCTTTGAGCGTGTTGAGTTTCTCTTAAGATTGTTCAATATCTCTTGAGCGTGTTGAGTTTCTCTTGAGCGTGTTCAGTTTATCTTTGAGCGTGTTGAGTTTCTCTTTGAGCGTGTTGAGTTTCTCTTAAGATTGTTCAATATCTCTTGAGCATGTTCAGTTTATCTTTGAGCGTGTTCAGTTTATCTTAAGATTGTTCAATATCTCTTGAGCGTGTTCAATTTATCTTTGAGCGTGTTGAGTTTCTCTTAAGATTGTTCAATATCTCTTGAGCGTGTTCAGTTTCTCTTTGAGCGTGTTCAGTTTCTCTTTGAGCGTGTTGAGTTTCTCTTAAGCATGTTCAGTTTCTCTTGAACTTAAATGGTTTCGTTCAGTTTTCTCTTGAAATTGGTCGGTTTCTCTTTAGCGTGTTGAGTTTCTCTTTAGTGTGCTGAGTTTCTCTTGAGTGTGTTGAGTTTCTCTTGAGCTTGTTGAGTTTCTATGAAGGATGATCAGTTTCTCTTGAGCGTGTTGAGTTTCTCTTCAGCGTGATGAGTTGTTCCCTTGAGCGTATTGAGTTTCTCTTGAGCGTATTGAGTTTCTCTTGAGCGTGTTGAGTTTCTCTTGAGATTGTTGAGCTTTTCTTTAAGGTGTTGAGTTTATCTTGTTCGTCTTCAGTTTCTCTTGAGCGTGTTGAGTTTCTCTTGTTCGTGTTCAGGTTCTCTTAAGCTTGTTCAGTTTCTCTTAACCTTGCTGACTTTCTCCTGAGCTTGTTCAGCTTCTCTTAAGCTTGTTGAGTTTCTCTTGAGGGTATTAAGTTTTTCTTAAGCATTATCAGCTTCTCTTGAACTTACTGAGTTTTTCTTTAGCGTGTTGAGTTTCAGTTTCTCCTGAGCTTGTTGAGTTTCTCTTAAGCATGATCAGTTTCTTTTCAGCGGGTTGAGTTTCTCTTGAGCGTGTTCAGTTTCTCCTGAGCATGTTGATTTTCTCTTGAGCATGTTCAGTTTCTCCTGAGCATGTTGATTTTCTCTTGAGCGTGTTCAGTTTCTCCTGAGCATGTTGATTTTCTCTTGAGCATGTTCAGTTTCTCTTGAGCTTGTTTAGTTTCCCTTCAGCTTGTTGAGTTTCTCTTTTTCGTGTTGAGTTTCCTTAGAGCGTGTTGGGTTTCTCTTGAGCGTGTTGAATTTCTCTTGAGAATGTTGATTTTCTCTTTAACGTATTGAGTTTCTCTTGAGCTTGTTGAGTTTCTCTTGAGCTTGTTGAGTTTCTCTTGAGCATGTTGAGTTTCTCTTGAGCGTTTTGAGTTTCTCTTGAGCTTGTTCAGTTTCTCTTGAACATGTTGAGTTTCTCTTGAGCATGCTGAGTTTCTCTTGAGCGTGTTGAGTTTCTCTTGAGCATGTTGAGTTTCTCTTGAGCATGTTGAGTTTCTCTTGAGCGTGTTGAGTTTGATACGGACTTAATGCATGAAAGTCAACGATTTAACATCTTACCTGTGCCGGTTTAGAGAGCCGATTGATAATTCTGAGGTCATCATGAAAGTTTTAACTACTTATTATTGCTAGCATTTAGTGTTTGAAGATGTGTTGAAGTGGCAATGACTACGTGTATTCTTATGTATAACACAGTAGTGGTGTAGCAGTTAGTCCACTCGCCTGCTGATCAGAAGTTTCTTGGTTCGATTTCGCATTCGGATGGATGGATGGATGGATGGATGGATGGATGGATGGATGGATGGATGGATGGATGGATGGATGGATGGATGGATGGATGGATGGATGGATGGATGGATTGTGATCTATCTTCTTTATGTACTAACCAGGTTATAGGCAACTACTTCTCTGTTGGAACTCCTGCTTACTTGAAGGATGACGGTTACAGAACTGTACGTGGGGAGTCTCCTACTAACTTCTATGAAACATTCATAGATCACGACAACCTGTACAGGTGATAACCGTTATATTTAGGTTGTGTGAGTCAACAGTTGAGAACTCTCGTATTTAAGTTGTATGAGTCAGCAGACAAGAACTGTTATATTTACGTTGTTTGAGTAAACAGTTGAGAACTCCCATATTTAAGTTGTGTGAGTCAGCAGACAAGAACTGTTATATTTACGTTGTGTGAGTAAACAGACAAGAACTGTTATATTTACGTTGTGTGAGTAAACAGACAAGAACTGTTATATTTACATTGTGTGAGTAAACAGACAAGAACTGTTATATTTATGTTGTGTGAGTAAACAGGAAAGAACTGTTATATTTACGTTGTGTGAGTAAACAGAAAAGAACTGTTATATTTATGTTGTGTGAGTAAACAGAAAAGAACTGTTATATTTACGTTGTGTGAGTAAACAGAAAAGAACTATTATATTTATGTTGTGTGAGTAAACAGAAAAGAACTGTTATATTTATGTTGTGTGAGTAAACAGAAAAGAACTGTTATATTTATGTTGTGTGAGTAAACAGAAATGAACTTTTATATTTACATTGTGTGAGTAAACAAAAAAGAACTGTTATATTTACGCTGTGTGAGTAAACAGAAAAGAACTTTTATATTTACGTTGTGTGAGTAAACAGAAAAGAACTGTTATATTTACGTTGTATGAGTCAAAGGAAAAGAACTGATATATTTACGTTGTGTGAGTAAACAGACAAGAACTGTTATATTTATGTTGTGTGAGTAAACAGAAAAGAACTGTTATATTTACGTTATGTGAGTAAACAGAAAAGAACTGTTATATTTACGTTGTGTGAGTCAACACACAAGAACTGTTATATTTACGTTGTGTGAATCATCAGACAAGAACTGTTATATTTACGTTGTGTGAGTCAAAAGACAAGAACTGTTATATTTACGTTATGTGAGTAAACAGACAAGAACTGTTATATTTACGTTGTGTGAGTAAACAGACAAGAACTGTTATATTTACGTTGTGTGAGTCAACAGATGAGAATTCTTATATTTATGTTGTGTGAGTCAACAGACGAGAATTGTTATGTTTACGTTGTGTGAATCAGCATACAAGAACTGTTATATTTACGTTGTGTGAGTCAACAGACAAGAACTGTTATACTTACGTTGTGTGAGTCAGCAGACAAGAATTGTTATATTTACGTTGTGTGAGTCAACAGATGAGAATTCTTATATTTATGTTGTGTGAGTCAAAAGGCGAGAATTGTTATATTTACGTTGTGTGAGTCAGCATACAAGAACTGTTATATTTACGTTGTGTGGGTCAACAGACAAGAACTGTTATACTTACGTTGTGTGAGTCAGCAGACAAGAACTATTATATTTACGTTGTGTGAGTCAGCAGACAAGAACTGTTATATTTACGTTGTGTGAGTCAACAGACAAGAACTGTTATATTTACGTTGTGTGAGTCAACAGATAAGAACTGTTATATTTACGTTGTGTGAGTCAGCCAGTAGAGAACTCCTATATTTAAGTTGTGTGAGTCAGCCAGCAGAGAACTCCTATATTTAAATTGTGTGAGTCAGCCAGCAGAGAACTCCTATATTTAAGTTGTGTGAGTCAGCCAGCAGAGAACTCCTATATTTACGTTGTGTGAGTCAGCCAGCAGAGAACTCCTATATTTACGTTGTGTGAGTCAGCCAGCAGAGAACTCCTATATTTACGTTGTGTGAGTCAGCCAGCAGAGAACTCCTATATTTACGTTGTGTGAGTCAGCCAGCAGAGAACTCCTATATTTAAGTTGTGTGAGTCAGCCAGCAGAGAACTCCTATATTTAAATTGTGTGAGTCAGCCAGCAGAGAACTCCTATATTTACGTTGTGTGAGTCAGCCAGCAGAGAACTCCTATATTTAAATTGTGTGAGTCAACCAGCAGAGAACTCCTATATTTACATTCTGTGAGTCAGCCAGCAGAGAACTCCTATATTTACATTCTGTGAGTCAGCCAGTAGAGAACTCCTATATTTACATTCTGTGAGTCAGCCAGTAGAGAACTCCTATATTTACGTTGTGTGAGTAAACAGACGAGAATACCCGGGAAAACACATAGAAACAAAAATAAAACCGTGTTTGTTCTAACTCAGAGAAATAAGAAAATGTCAACAAACGAACCAAAATCTTAAATGTAAAACGAACCAAAATCTTAAATGTAAAACGAACCAAAATCTTAAATGTAAAACGAACCAAAATCTTAAATGTAAAACGAACCAAAATCTTAAATGTAAAACGAACCAAAATCTTAAATGTAAAACGAACCAAAATCTTAAATGTAAAACGAACCAAAATCTTAAATGTAAAACGAACCAAAATCTTAAATGTAAAACGAACCAAAATCTTAAAGATAAAAAAATCACTATGTTTATATGTCATGAGAAGACAGAAAGTGTCACAGTTATCACTGGCAAAAAAACTCAAGGGAAAAAGAAAAAGAGGAAGATCAAGAGAAATAAGATCTTAAGAGGTTGATCAAGCGTAAAAGGCAACTGATATGATTACTGGACAGCACAGAAGTTAAGAAGACGACGGCCAGATCTTACTGATAAGGTATCTGAGGTCAAGAATATTTCCAAGTCATGTTTCCTAATCCAGATATTAAACAGTCATGGAGCGTAATTTGAATTTGTAACTACGGGAACTAATCTGCAGGCAGCTGCTAGTGTCCAGCATCGGGAAATGTCTAGCTCCCTTTAATATCTTTTGCGTTAAAAACTTTTGCATATATATATATATATATATATATATATATATATATTAGACAGTATATATATACTGTCCAAGAAAATAAACGCATAACTACTGATGACCCTATTTTAGCCATAATTTTGATATTCTATAGCTTTTTAAATTGCATGAATAAAATGTTCAAACTGAACACAATAATACCTAAGGGTTTAAGCACTCACTTGACAGTTTCTTGCATCTGTTGACGAGAATTTGTTAGTCCCAGGGGTTCTCAAGTTAGTATGGTGTGGCCTCTGCTTGCATCGATCAGCGACTGGCATCTCCTGGGCATAGATGCGATCAGATGTCTGATGTGCGACTGTGGGATGGCTGCCCACTCTTTCTGAAGTGCCTGTCACAGATCACGACGATTGGCAGGAAAAACGTTTCAGCGACAAACACGTCTTTGCAGCTCATCCCATAGGTGCTCGACCGGATTCATGTCTGGAGACAGGGATGGCCAGGGAAGGGCGAGAATATTGTTGGTAGTCAGGAACTGTGTGATGAACCATGCAGAATGGGGTCTGGCGTTGTCCTGTTGAAACATAGACCTTTGTGAGGCCAAAAATGGAATAACATGGGGTGGAAGAATTTCACTGACGTATCGCTGCGCATTCAAGCCTCCTCCAATCTGCACCAACGGATTCCTTCCGTTGAAATTGATCATTCCCCACACCATTACACCCCCACCATCGTGTGGCGGAGCTTCATCAACGAATTTTGGGCAAAACGTTCATTTGGCCTACGGTAGATCCTTCTCCACATATCATGGTGGTGCAACAAAAAGGAAGATTCGTCACTAAACCAGACACGTCTCCATTGCTTGTCACTTATCCGACGATTGTTGACCCAAGCAAGTGGATTTTGGCGATGGTGTCTCGTTAAGACAGGACCTCGGTGAGGTAGTCGTGCCACCAGTCAAGCTTCATGCAGTCTATACCGGACAGTTTGATCAGACACACGACGTCCTGCAAGCATTGATTGGGCACTTGAGGAAGCTGTTGTAAACCTGTTTCTGAGGTGATGAACCAGAATAAAGCGATCATCAGCTGCTGTTGTCACTCTGGGTCATCCACTGTGGTGCCGGACTTCAGCTGAGCCAGCGGTCTGGAAACGGTGCCAAAGTCGACTGATGGTGCTCTGCTGCACGTTTAAATGCCTGGTAACCTGTCTTTGACTTTCGGCTGCTTGAAGGAGACAAATAGCAATGTTTCGTAAATTTTGCGATAGACGAGCCATAATTGTCGGCTTGAAAATTAAGTGAATTTGTTTGTGTAACCTCATCCTTTTATAGGGTTTCATTTGCGTGGGAAGTGAGTTGTGCTCACCACAAAAATCACGACTTTTCCATAAACGCAACGTCAGTTGTGGTACAAAATGCGGATTAGCAAGGGCAGCTACTGCGTTCTAAGTACACATGACAATAGCAAAATTCACGCTAAATCATGGACCTGATATCTTGGTGACAATTTTTGGTTTGATTTGAGATACAAGGAAAACATTTTTGTCATAACATATAAAAAAATGAAGCTTACATAAGCTATGTGTTTCTTTTTTTGTGTGGACAATATATATATATATATATATATATATAACAGCATTTTGGACGATCATTCATGATAGGTTCACGAGAATCCTTGAAAATTAATGAACACAAAATTCACTGACAATATTATTGAAAGCCTATAAAAGATTGACGCTCCTCGAATCAATTCATTTGAAGATAAATTCAACACTCAAGTATGGCTCATCTCACAACAGAACGACTCAGCATCATTGGACGTTTACAGACTCGGCAGTCACAAAGTGTAGTGGCCAGACAATTTAATGTGGTTAGAAGCACCATTAGTCGCCTTTTGGAGACGATTTCAAGAAACTGTCTCAGTTGCAGACCGGCCGCGCAGTGGAAAACCCGTAGTCACAACTTCTGCCGAAGACCGCTTCATTCGGCTGCGTCACCTCAGGAATCGATTTGCATCTGTGTCCTCAACAGTCCAGTCAATGACAGCAGCTTGTCGAATTTCAGACCAAACTGTCAGGAACCGGCTGCACGAAAGCTGGTCTTTGGGCTAGAAGACTATACAGAAGTCCTGTTCTTACGGACCAGCATCGCCAGAATCGACTGCAGTGGGCAAATCAGCATCGTCAATGGACCTTTGCGAACGATTGGAGAAGGGTTTGGTTTAGTGATGAATCATTCTTTCTGTTCCAGTGACACGATAGACGGAGAAGAGTTTACCGCAGAGTCCATGATCGCTACGTCAAGAACTGCTTGGATGAGGCTCTTCTACGTGGTAGTGGAGGAGTACTGGTATGGGGGACGATCATCTTCATGGGAATAAGTGACCTGGTGCAGATTGAAGGACGCCTGAATGCCCAACGATACGTCCCTGAAATTCTTCGTCCTCACGTCTTTCCACTTCTGGCTGCACCAGGGTCGATTTTTCAGCAGGATAATGCTCGACCTCATGTGGCACAACTCACCACCCAGTTCCTCGCTAACAACGTCCAGACCATTCCGTGGCCATCCATGTCATCAGACATGAACCCAATAGAACACTTATGGGATGAATTCAACAGACAAGTCCGCCAGCGAGACGTGGAGCCAACCAATCTCCGACAGTTGTCTCTTGCATTTTGGGAAGAGTGGGCAGCCATCCCACAACAACAGATCCAACGGCTAATCGGATCCATGTCAAGGAGATGTCGTTCTCTGATACAGGCCAGAGGAGGCCATACACCTTATTGAAATGGAGGCCTCAGTCGCAAAGAATAAAAGTCCAAACCAAATTTAATGAACATCATTTCATTGATAAAGTCTTAAAGTTTCTTCATGCCAAGATTGAAACATTAATTCCATAAAATATAATTTTGATACAAGTTTGAAAGTTGGTGTCCATTACGACTACAGTAATGTTGCGTTTCTTTATTTTTTGAACTGTATATACGGGGGTTGATTGATAAATTCGCGGACTAAGGTACAGATACCTGACACGCAGTTGATATTAGGTGCATTTGTGGATCAGGTTAATTTAATATTAAAACCCAAGTTTCAAGAAATTAACTGCAATCAATTTTTTACAGGTTACTGAAGTGGTAAGGGGTGGCAGAACTTGAGAAAATAGATAACATTTTTCATCGAACAGTCATTCGCTACCAAGGGCTTATCATCGAAAGAGATCCATGAGGAATATAGTAGAGACTCTATGGGAGATTGCCCCTTCTTACAGCACAATTCAAACATGGAAGGGAGATTCTGAAAGATGATCCCTGTCCAAGAAGACCAAGAACGGTAACCACCTATGAAACCACAGACAGAATCCATGACATGATAATGGAGGATCGACGACTAACTGAACGGTACATTGCTACTGAGTTGGGCATCTCCCAGGAACGTGTTCATGCCACTATTCAAAATGATCTTCAAATGACAAAGATCTCTGCTCGATGGGTCCCGAAACTTCTTGGAGCTGATCACAAACGACAGCGCCTCAGTATGTCAAGAGACAATCTTGGCCATTTTTCTGCAGATCCTGAAAATTTTCTTCATCAATTTGTGACTATAGGTGAGATTTGAGTTCATCATTTTCAACCAGAAACCAAAGAACAGTCAAAGCAGTGGACACATCATGGATCTCCACCTCTAAAGAAAGCAAGGGTGGTTCTGTTTGCAAGCAAAGTGATGGCTTCCATCTTTTGGGATTAAGAAGGTGTGCTATTGGTAGACTATCTTCAAAAGGGTAGAATGGTCACCGGAACCTATTACGCTAATCTTGTGAAGCAACTGCGGGTCAGATTGAAGGAAAAGCATTGAGGGAAATTGACAAGAGGAATCATCTTTCATCAAGACAATGCTCCAGTTCACAAGTCGGCGGTGGCAAAGGCTGCCATTCATGAATGCGGCTTCCAGCTTCTTGAACATCCTCCTTATTCCACAGATGTAGCCCCTTCGGTCTATGACCTGTTTACCAAACTCAAAAAGGAGCTCAGTGGTGGCAAATTTGCTTCAGATGATGACGTCATTCATGCTGTACACCACTTTCTACTGGCACAATACGCTGACTTTTACAAAGAAGGGATCCGTATGCTCCAGTATCGCTGTATTAACTGCATAAACTTTGCAAGGGAATTATGTTGAGAAATAAGCCAAAAACGCTGTCCACAAATAACCCGTTGTACCTTAGGCCGCGAACTTATCAATCAACCCTTGTGTGTATGTGTGTGTGCGTGTGTGTGTGTGTGTGTGTGTGTGTGTGTGTGCGTGCGTGTGTGTGTGTGTAGAGCTCTCAGGTTCATGCAAATGCTAGGTTCTACAAATAATACATCACATTTGAAATGATATTTCATCTGAGAAATAATATGGTGATATGAAAAACTGTACCAGAAACACATATAAACATAAAACTGTACCAGAAACACATATAAACATAAAACTGTACCAGAAACACATATAAACATAAAACTGTACCAGAAACACATATAAACATAAAACTGTACCAGAAACACATATAAACATAAAACTGTACCAGAAACACATACAAACATAAAACAAATTACGGATATCTCGTTCCCTGCTAACGTCCACAAACGAAATCAAACTCACCACCAAAAAAAAAGGTCTACCTTGGGGAAAATATAAACAAAGAAATAAAGACAATATACTGTGGACAAAGAGTACTTGCGGTCATTTTATGACTGGAATAAAATATCAAACTAAAAGGTTAAATCAGGGGAGCGAAGCCTGTGGCAAAATATTCAGCAAACAAATGTAAGGATTTTGTTTGCAGTAAAAAAAATATATGAATATTTTGCCCCTGCTCGCTTCCCGTAAACAATTTATTCGCCGCGATAAACAAAGGCGAAACGATGATATGAATTATGGAGTTCTTGGTAACCTTTAGGTTGGAGAGATGTTTTACCTTTTGTCTTCAGAACAGCTTGATAAGTTCAGTTTATTAAGTTGATGAGGAATTTATGAGAACTGTGAATTCAAGAGCTGAAAAATTACAAGTCCAAATCTAAGTGTTATATGTATGATTTGTGAGACAAATCTTCATATTTATCTGTGTATATGTTTGCTGAGAAAGCGGGGAGTTCGTTAAAGTTATCGTTTGTTGTTTATATAATAAACTCAACCCTGTGCCGTTGTGAATAGGCCTCCAAGTTGGTTATATACGTACTATGCACTTTACTCGTAAATTTATGAAATGAAAAATACTGTTAAACGAAAAGAGTGATGAGACAGACATACAGACGGACGAACGAACACACGAGTGGATGGTCGGATGAATGGACAGACGGACACAGAAAGAAAATTATTTGTCCGAATAAAACATGTATATTATCTGCACTGTATAAAAATCTGATTTTTAGAACAGTAGGTACTTGTATATTACAAATCTTTCTACGTGCTAGATTTGAACCTTTAGCAGAACCACACGATGGTACTGTTCTGTGTACATGAACTTCTAATTAGCGACCTCCATTCTCACAGCCAGGTATCTGAGGAAATCCCTGCACAGTTCCAGTACTTATACCAGAACTCCTTTGCTACGAACGACTTATTCTGCAAACAAAGAGCCCCCGAAGCGTACGACGCTGTCTGGGCCATTGCCTTCGCTCTCAACATCACGCTCACCTCTCTCCTTGCTAACAGTGAGTTACTTTCGTCATTATTTTCTTCTTTTGTGAGTTACTTTCACCATTATTTTCTTCTTTTGTGAGTTACTTTCACCATTATTTTCTTCTTTTGTGAGTTGCTTTCACCATTATTTTCTTCTTTTGTGAGTTACTTTCGTCATTATTTTCTTCTTTTGTGAGTTACTTTCGTCATTATTTTCTTCTTTTGTGAGTTACTTTCACCATTATTTTCTTCTTTTGTGAGTTACTTTCGTCATTATTTTCTTCTTTTGTGAGCTACTTTCGTCATTATTTTCTTCTTTTGTGAGTTACTTTCGTCATTATTTTCTTCTTTTGTGAGCTACTTTCGTCATTATTTTCTTCTTTTGTGAGTTACTTTCGTCATTATTTTCTTCTTTTGTGAGTTACTTTCGTCATTATTTTCTTCTTTTGTGAGTTACTTTCGTCATTATTTTCTTCTTTTGTGAGTTACTTTCGTCATTATTTTCTTCTTTTGTGAGTTACTTTCGTCATTATTTTCTTCTTTTGTGAGTTACTTTCGTCATTATTTTCTTCTTTTCTGAGTTACTTTCGTCATTATTTTCTTCTTTTCTGAGCTACTTTCATCATTATTTTCTTCTTTTGTGCGTTACTTTCATCTTTATTTTCTTCTTTTGTGCGTTACTTTCACCATTATTTTCTTCTTTTGTGAGTTACTTTCATCGTTATTTTCTTTTTTTTTTAATCGCTTTTCTTTGTTAGCTGTAAAACTCGTTATAGCAGTATTTTTAACTAAGGGATATAATCCATGATAAAAGTTAGGAATTTGTCCAAATTTTAACGCCTTTGATTGACGTAGTTACGGTTCGATTAAAGGTCAATCTTGACACTTTAAAAATCCCGAGATTTATCATCATGTTTGATTAACTGTACCTTGACATGTTTTTTTTTTACTCACGCTAAGTTAAGACTTTGGAAAATATCGGAGAGTAGCGAACTTTATCCTGACATGTTTTTTATTAAAAGTTAAATTTGGAATCTCCAGTTAGTTTTTCACTGAGGTCATTTTTGGACGTTGAAGTCCCGAGATTTTGATTGTACTTTCTCTAGGCTTGCTTCTTATGGCTAGCTAAAATTACGTTGTTTTCCAGAGACTAGTCCAAGGTCTGTAAACAGGCGATTTACAAAAGTTCAGGGCATGAGTCAAGTTTTGTGAACTCGCACGGACTTAGGAATCTCGTGCTATAGTGAGGGCCATAACAAATACATTTTGCGTGAGTGTGAATATCACGGAGAGATAGTTCTGGAAGGATAGCACAGAAAATGCCTGCTATATAAAAAAGAACTCAGAGCTGAGTTGAAGAATGATGATTATGATAATTATTATTATGAGGAAAGTTAGAGAGTCGTGTAGAAGTTGTGTTTGAGTTTTTTTTTTCTAGAAGTCGCTGTTGAGTCCTCTCTCTATTTCTTCGTCCTGTATGTTTTTGTATGATTAAGGCTCACGCCGAAACGTCACAACTTTGTAATTACTTAAGTAATAAAGCTGCTCCTACTTTTTCCTGTTTTATACATTCTTGTATCACAGCTTTACTGCAGTGCTTCGTGTATAGTTATATACTTATACACTAATTATTGTGTGTTATTGAGTAGACGTTTTCCAGTTATGCCTTAGATTCATTGCTATAGTAATTGTCCTGAAGGACAAAAGTTTTCTTAGCAATAATGTAGTCAGTGTAGTAATATTGTTATTGACTAGACTGAAAGTGTTACAGTGGTTCTCACCTTTTTGAAGATGTGTGGTATTGTGAATGATTTTTGGAGTTTCATAGAATTGTAAGTTGTGCCTTCGTTTGTAACTATTCTGATGTTGGTTATTATTTCCTTCCCAATGGCATTGATCTTATGCCCGGGAAGTACAGTGTACTTTTGTGATCACACTGCCATGTTGGCAGCTCTTTGTTTTGCCTCATCCACATAGTTCATCCAACATTCTATTCATTCAATAAATGTTGACTTTGTATTGTAACTTGAACTCTTACTTCTTTCATGAGTTCAGATGTGAGTCTAGTCGGGTGTGTGGAAAGTTCTGTGACACTCTGTGGTTAGTGTAAAGTTGGTGAACCTGGTTTTGTTGTTGTGTCACGTGGTGTATAATAATGTGACAGTCTTCCACTTGGTTTAACAACAAGTACCAAGCTTACGGCAACAACAACATGTAATGATTCAGTACAGTAGTTTTCAAATCTTTAATAGCAACAGACCACTTTAAAACAAGTGTCATCTTTTCACACTCGTTTTCTCCTAGTAGCGGCGCTCTAGAGAGAGACAGTAATACTATCTGCAGCTGATGATAAATTATTCCACCAGCTAATTGAAGAGAAACAAATACTGGTTTAATTGGTGGCGTGTTGATGTGAGAAGATAGAACAATAACTGAGGAGATAAAACAACAACCGAAGAGATAGAACAAGAACCGAGGAAAAAGAACAGTAACCGAAGAGACAGAACAACAACCGAGGATACAGAACAACAACCGAGGAGATAGAACAAAAAGCGAGGAGATAAAATACCAACCTAGGAGATAAAACAACAACCGTGGAGATAAAACACCAACCGAATAGATAAAACAACCGAGGAGATAGAACAACAACCGAAGAGATAGAACAACGGCTACGACCAAAGACGCTGATATAAACAGTAACCAAATAGACAGAACAACAGCAGCAGTTTATGCAGCTAAATTTCCTTTTTTTAAATCATTTTTTAAACTTTGACCGTTCTCGTGTCTCTAAGCAACTGTCAGCTTTAGCCCATTCTTTGTTGCTGTTCCCGGCTAATGTTTGATGAATATTGGAATGAAAGTGTGTCTTTACTACAACAAGAGTCATTTAAACGGCTTAAACGAAAATAAAAACATAATAAGCACAGTCACGTGCCTTTATTTTTTAGTTGGAAATTCTTTCTTTTAATCTTCCGTTTACGCTAAAAATTTACATCACGTCATTTCCTAGTTAAAATATGTCATATTTTAAAGCAAAAATTGTTCGTTTTTTGTTTGTTTGTTTGTTTGTTTGTTTGTTTGTTCGGTAGTCTAGATTTATGCTATTTACACTTCACCACCACATGAAATGCGTTAGTAAATTATGTTTAATAAAATACTTATCTCTTATTGTTGTCCTAAATCCAGACAGCGATAAGTGCCTGGAAGACTTTACATACGGAGACGAGACCTTCTCAAAAATGTTAAAAGACGGCATGCAGAATGTGTCCTTCAACGCAGTTTCCGGGCCCTTTGTGTTCGGTGACAACGGAGAGAGAACCACTGGAATTGAAATATGGCAATATAACAACAAGTCTGCAGGTTTGTCTTGCGTCCCATCAGCTAAAAGTGGTTGCTGTTATCTATAACATTATCTGTAGTATGTTGTTTATGGTCAGTCTCTGAAAGTCTGCAGGTCTGTCTCGCGTCCCATCAGCTAAAAGTGGTTGCTGTTATCTATAACATTATCTCTAGTAGGCTTCTTGTGGTCAGTCTCTGAAAGTCTGTGGGTGTCTAATATGAGGTATTTTGACTCTTCCGATAGAGAATTTTGCTATAGGGTATTGATTAAGCTGTACATCGTGTCTTGTTTTCCATCTTCCAGCTGGTGCTCTTTGCTGCCGATGTTGTGAAGGTGTTGAGGCAGAGCGTAGATTCGGCTTGGGAGCGGGTTATTCTTTCAGTTTTAGAGTGTAGCTAAAAAGCAGGTGCTGTGCACAACTTATTTAGCAGACTGTACCACAGTGGGAACCATGGCGATCTCTGCCCCGAAGCCAGGTTAGGGCTGATACTATGGGTACCAACAAAGAGGTGGAACAGGGTCTTGGTCAGATATGGTTTGCTAACACTGACCCTAGGATGCCAGTTCTGGTTCGCTAACCCTGGGGCTAGCGTGCCAGTTCTGGTTCGCTAACCCTGGGGCTAGCGTGCCAGTTCTGGTTCGCTAACCCTAGGGCTAGCGTGCCAGTTATGGTTCGCTAACCCTGGGGCTAGCGTGCCAGTTATGGTTCGTTAACCCTGGGGCTAGCGTGCCCGTTATGGTTATTTAGCATGACAGCTTTGGATCTCTAACTGTCAAAAGGGACCGCGTACTGGCCTCCCCCTCCCATCCCCCATACACAAGCTAAATAAAAAATGCTTTACTGGACTATCTATCTATCTATCTATCTATCTATCTATCTATCTATCTATCTATCTATCTATCTATCTGTCTGTCTGTCTGTTTATCTATCTATCTAGTCTTTTATCTATCTTTCTGTCTGTCTATCTGCCTGTCTATCTATCTATCTATCTATCTATCTATCTATCTATCTATCTATCTATCTATCTATCTCTATCTATCTATCTATCTGCCTGTCTGTTTATCTATCTATCTAGTCTATTTTATCTATCTTTCTGTCTGTCTATCTGCCTGTCTATCTATCTATCTATCTATCTATCTGTCTGTCTGTCTGTCTGTCTATCTATCTATCTGTCTGTCCGTCTGTCTATCCGTCTATTTAAATGCCTATATATCTATCTATATATCTATCTGTCTGTCTGTCTATCTATCTGTCTGTCTGTCTATGCATCTATTTAAATGCCTATCTGTCTATCTGTCTGTCTGTCTGTCTATTTATCTATCTATCTATCTATCTATCTATCTATCTATCTATCTATCTGTCTGTCTGTCTGTCTGTCTGTCTGTCTGTCTATATATATATCTGCCTGTATTATTTATTTCATTTTTGTCAGTCGTTGCTGATTTGGCGTACAAACTTTAAAAAAACCTGTTGCCTCATATTCTCAGAGCTGGTATCTTCTTCTTCTTATATCTTATATCCTTCCCGTGCCGTTAGACGTCACATAGGGCTCGCAAAGTAGTTCGCCAATTTTTCCTGTCTTCGGCGAGTCTTTCAACCTCAACAAAGGATTTTATGCCTGTTAACTTGGCCTCTCTTAATAATGTCCTCTTCAGAGTTTCACGCGGTCTGCACCTTTTTCTTCGGCCTGTTGTGTTCCACTTGATAGCTTGTTTTGGGACTCTCTGCTTACTTCTTCTCATCAAGTGACCAACATATGTCCATCTCCTTTTCCTGATCACCCATGAGACTGGTTGTTGTTCAGTCATCTGTCTTATCTCTGCATTGTTCTTGAATTCATTCCACTTGATGCCGAGTATTTTCCTTAGGCATTTGTTTTCAAAAGAGTCTAATTTCTTTTCTATTTCTTTAGTTGTTTTCCAGCTTTCGCATGCATAAATGAGGGTGGATATTACATTTGAATTGAATAGTCTTAACTTGGTTTTTGTGCTTATAACTTTTGAATTCCATATGTTCTCAAGATTCTTGAAGATTGATGCTGCTTTTGCAATTCTGATCCTAACTTCCTTTCTAGTATCACCATCCTGGTCTATGTAGCTGCCAAGGTATGCAAATTGATTGACTTCTTCAATATCTGTCCCTTCTATGTGTATTTTTCCATTTTGATTGATGGGAATTTTCATTATTTTTGTTTTGTCCTTGTTAATTTCAAGTCCTATTTTGCTAGCCAGTGAAGATAGGCTATCTGTTTTTTCTTGCATGGAATTCACATTATTACTGATTAGAGTTATGTCATCAGCAAAATCAAGATCTTCTAGTTGGGTCCCATGTACCCAGTCAATACCTGTGTTACCTATGCAGCATTTTGTCATTATGAAGTCTATTGCAATCCCAAAAAGTAAAGGAGACAGTATACATCCTTGTTTCACGCCTGTTTCAATCTGGAACCATTCACTCATCCCTTCTTCTGTCTTGACTGCACGACCATATCCATTGTATAAGTCCTTAATGATGTTGACAATTTTAGATGGTATTCCATATAGACATAAAATTCTCCATAATGAATCTCTGTGTATGCTATCAAATGCCTTCTTAAAATCTATGAAATTCAGTATTAATGGTTTCTGCTTTTCAATATGTTCTTCAAGTATTATTCTGAGAGTAAAGATCTGGTCGAGACAGCTTCTCCCTTTTCGAAATCCTGCTTGTTCTTCTCTCATTGCAGTATCAACTATATCTTTGAGTCTATTCAAAATGACCTTGCAAAATACTTTTGACACAACTGATATTAAGGTTACTCCTCTCCAGTTGTTACAGTCACTAAGGTTGCCCTTTTTTTGGTATGCAGGACAAATAAATAAAAGCTTGGGAACCGCTGGTCTAAGCTCCACCACTTTGAAGTTTAAAATTAAACCTTTTCTTCCAGTAGAATTGAGTAGACGCTAATTCCAGCTTTTTGGTTTCTAACATCTTTAGACAACATGACAGTGGTTGGCTTGTGTCGCTTCTTCGAGGGAGACAACTGGAACTGCACGTTAAATACAACCCAAGTACAGTGGCGCAATGGTAAGCGTGTTAAACAGTGAGGTATAAGAGATGTGGCCACTGCTTCTAGTGACAGAGGTAGTCAGAGGTGCAAGGTTCAGTTTTACAAAAAGAGATAGAGAGAGTAACGAAAGTGGGCTGGAATGAGAGAGGCAGAAAGTAAGATGAGCACGTACATACGTGGGGCGTTCAGAAAGTAATGCACCACATCGTTTTTCTCAGGAACTGTTTATTCAAAAAGCATGAAATTTATACACAGTATATATGTCATGTAAACATCGGTATTATTCAACATAATCCCCATCATCCTGTACGGCTTTACGCCAGCGCGAAACAAGTGCATGTATTCCTAGCCCGCATCAGATTTTCTCTTGATTATGGCTACATAAATCACTCCTTCGTCATCTTCAAATCTTATCCCTGGGATAAGTGGACCATACAAATGGAAATCAGAGAGTGCCAAATCGGGACTATAGGGTGGATGGGATAGTACAATCCAACCCAATTTGATGATTGCTTCCCGTGTTGTCATACATGTGTGAGGGTGCGCTTGCCTTGAAGGAGAAGCAGGTCTGCTGGATTCTTGTGCGGCCGAACTCTGCGAAAACGTTGACTGAGTTTTATTCAATGTCTTAATGTAAGCTTCCGAATTGATTGTCTCTCCTGTTGGCATAACATCCACAAGAATCACACCTTCAATGTCCCAAAAGACAGTGATCATGACCTTTCCAGCTGAAGGAGTTGTCTTGAATTTCTTTCTTCGTGGTAACTGCAGATAATGTCACTCCATTGACAGTCTTTTTGTCTCATGTTCTTCTTCTTCTCTTCTTCTTCGTTCGCTTCTACCACCAAGACTCCCCCCCCCCCCCGAGATCCTACTGAATTTACTCCTGTGGGACCACAAGAGGTCCCCGAAAGGACCACAAAAGATCCCCGGGAGGACCACAAGAAGTTCAAAATATCGCTGGGCTTGGGCCTATATTCTCAGTGGGTCGCAGAAGCGGGATTGCGTGACACCATGCTTTTCATTGCACCAGTTTAGTCTAGAGTTGGACTTTCTCACCGGAAAACCTCGACGTGGTTTGGATATCATTATATCCCCGCCGGGTGAGAAGTGGTTGCCCATCCAGTCCAGAGTTGAACTTTCTCACCCGAAAACCTCAGCGTGATTAGCATACGCATACATCCCCGTCAGGTGAGAGGTGGTTGCCTATCTAGACTGCCCTGGTCCAGTGTCTCCGACTTCAGCATTTCGTGGCCATGGCCGCTACCCTTCCTAGTTGTGACCAGGATGGAGCTTTTGTCCAGGAGGACGAATCCTCGCCACTAGTAAGTTTCACCCCGGGTTAAGCCGGTTTAGGCATATTTCACTAATTTGGGTTTATATAGGACGTAACTGGATTCTAGAGTAGAGGTGCCGTGGTATGAGTAGCTCTCGCCGCAAGACTACTGGACATACCAATTAAACTTCACTTTATCCTTTCCATTACATTTTTCACAGCGGCGCCGCATGGCAACCCTAATCGTATTTTCGCATCTTCTTCATTGATCACGAGTAGTTTCACCCCACGTGCGGCAGCCGAACAATTTCGCCAGTAGTGTATTAGTTTAACCCCTGGAGTAAGCCGGTTTAGGCAATCTGCCCCAGTAAAGGTGTGTGCAGGACGTGGCCAGCCTCTAGAGCAGAGGTGCCGTGATTTGAGTAGCCCTGACTGCTGGTTACTTCACTTAATCCTTTACTTTACCTTTTCCACTGCGGCGCCGCACGGCAACCCTAATTGCATTTTTCTTCATTGGCCGGTAGGAGTTTCACCCTATGCGTGGCAGCTGAAGAATCTCGCCAGCAGCGGGTTTTAAATAAGTTTTCCTTCTCCTAGATGAGCTACCAACCAAGACTCTCATCTACCGGAAGCGTCTGGTTTTCAGGCGCCAGATATTCGCCTTTCCTCCTTTCTCCTGTCAGTTTAAACACAATAATTAGTGTATAAGTATACAACTATACACGAAGCACTGCAGTAAAGCTGTGATACCAGAATGTATAAAATAGGATTTTCTAATGTTTGCGCAAGATGGGTTCCTCGAAGTCTCACAAATGACCATCGATTGCAAAAGAAAGCAATGTCTTCTGAATTGGTGGAGCATTTCAATGCTGAGGGAAAGAACTCTTTGGCTAAGATCGTAACAGATGACGAAACCTGGGCACATTATTTTGAACCTGAGACAGGTTCTAAGACTGTTATAGCCGGAGGTGGGGAATACACTCTCCACCCCAATTAAATATCTCAAAGACTCAAATAGCCTCTGACAGTCCAAGTTCAGCTCCTGGCCTTCTCGTGGCGGAACTGTTTAAACTGACTGTATAAAATAGGAAAAAAGTAGGAGCAGCTTTATTACTTAACGATTACAAAGTTGTGACGTTTCGGCGTGAGCCTTAATCATACAAAAACATACAGGACGAAGAAATAGAGAGAGGAGATAAAGTATAGATTCACATGAATACTAAAAAAAAAAAACTTTTTTTTAAAAGAGTATTTAGCTGCAAATTGCAAGGTGTGACTTGTCCGGCGGTGTGTGTCAGGAATGGGTCTAGTGGGACGTGAAGACTGTTTAAATAGAGACTTGTGATATGTGGTCAGTGGGTTATAACTGGGGGTGGTGGATGGGGAACCGGGGAGGGGAGAGAGAGTGACGCAATACCGACCTAGCTGGGAGAAATTGAAACAGATGATTGGGGAAGAGGGGTTGCAGAGAAGAGGGGTTGCAGAGAAAATAGCGGGGTTGCAGAGTGATGCTGTGAGGAAGTTTGAAAAGTAAGAAGCGGTGGATTTAGTGGAGAGGTACTATAATGATTGAAGAAGATGATGTTACGTGTAACTAAACAGCGAGTTTAACCCATGTGGTTCCAGCGTCCCATAATTTTGAATGCAGCGGTTCTCAAGTGCCAGGCGGCTTGTGTCATCTGCATGATATTGTTTAATGGCTGTTACCATAAACACACACACACACACACATACACACACATATATATATATATGTGTGTGTGTGTATGTATATATCATCGTTTGCAAAAGATGCAGGGTAACATATATCGGTGAGACTGGCCTCAGATTAGGGGACCGTATGCAAAAACATCTGTACGACATCGCCCAGCATGCTTCGAAACCAGTCCCAAATCATTTCAATGGCCCCAACCACAGAGGCAAATCTGATTTTCTGGTAACAGCCATTAAACAATGTCATGCAGATGACACAAGCCGCCTGGCACTTGAGAACCGCTGCATTCAAAATTATGGGACGCTGGAACCACATGGGTTAAACTCGCTGTTTAGTTACACGTAACATCATCTTCTTCAATCATTATAGTACCTCTCCACTAAATCCACCGCTTCTTACTTTTCAAACTTCCTCACAGCATCACTCTGCAACCCCGCTATTTTCTCTGCAACCCCTCTTCTCTGCAACCCCTCTTCCCCAATCATCTGTTTCAATTTCTCCCAGCTAGGTCGGTATTGCGTCACTGTCTTTCCCCTCCCCGGTTCCCCATCCACCACCCCCAGTTACAACCCACTGACCACATGTCACAGGTCTCTATTTAAATAGTCTTCACGTCCCACTAGATCCATTCCTGACACACACCGCCGGACAAACCACACCTTGCAATTTACAGCTAAGTACTCTTTTTAAAAAAGTTTTTTTTTTAGTATTCATGTGAATCTATACTTTATCTCCTCTCACTATTTCTTCGTCCTGTATGTTTTTGTATGATTAAGGCTCACGCCGAAACGTCACAACTTTGTAATCGTTAAGTAATAAAGCTGCTCCTACTTTTTTTCCTATTTTATACAGTCAGTTTAAACAGTTCCGCCACGAGAAGGCCAGGAGCTGAACTTGGACTGTCAGAGGCTATTTGCGTCTTTGAGATATTTAATTGGGGTGGAGAGCGTATCCCCTACCTCCGGCTATAACAGTCTTAGAACCTGTCTCAGGTTCAAAATGATGTGCCCAGGTTTCGTCATCTGTTACGATCTTAGCCAAAGAGTTCTTTCCCTCAGCATTGAAATGCTCCTCCAATTCAGAAGACATTGCTTTCTTTTGCAATCGATGGTCATTTGTGAGACTTCGAGGAACCCATCTTGCGCAAACATTAGAAAATCCGAGAGCTTTTATAGCTGCATTTGCACTATCATTGCTGACTGACAGCTTTAAGGGCAATTGTTTAGTAGTGATACGCCTATCAGTAAGAATACTGCCCTCAGCGCATTTCAACATTTCTGCCTTGGTGGCTATGGGAAGACGTCCACAGCGCCACCGATCATGAAACTCGTTATCTCCACTTATTGATTCTTTGATTCTCTTAACCCAGCGACTGAATGTACTCCTATCGACTGCAAAAGTTCCATGCTCATCACACAGATGCTTGTGAATGTTCACAACAGTTTCCTTCTCTGCAACGAGAAATTCTATCACAATTATATATTGCTTATACCGCAAGTTGCTAACACGCTCAACGGTTAGGGCAGACATATTTTTTGGCCGGTTGCGGTGCAATTTAGTTCACACAATCGGCACATGCAATATTTAAAGTGTGCAAAATTTCGAGCTTCTGTCTTCATTATTCCCCCGTGGGGTATCCGGGATCTGCAAAGAATAGGGCCACAGTACCATTCCACGCATGATCGTAATAGGCGATTAAGGAGGGTTCGGCATAGGGCCAGTAACCCTATCTGGTAAAAAAAAAAAAAACTATAAGACTGCTACAGAAACAGAAGCAAGGAAAAAAACAAATGCAAGTGGAAGGAGAAATGCTTATCAGGAAACTGAGCTCATGAAGGTTGTGGATGAAAGCCAGACATTGGAAGTAGCCAGCCTGACTGCAGACCTCCTGGAACCTAAACACAAGATGCAAATAGGCAGCTGGAATGTAAGAACACTTAATCAGACTAGAAAACTGGCACAAACCATCAAGGAAATGCACAGATACAAACTAGACATATTAGGAATACAAGACGCAAGATGGACAGGACAAGGCAGAAGGAAATTAACAACACAGCACACAGAAGATACAATAATATGGTCAGGTAAAGAAGATCATCATGAAGGAGAAGTAGCATTGATTATAACAAAAGAAGCATCAACAGCATTGGTGAAATGGACCCCTATAAATGAGAGATTATTATATAACCGGTTCAACTCAAGATTCACGAAGCTGTCTATTATAGTTTGTTATGCACCAACAGAAGCAGCTGAAGAGGAACTAAAAGAACATTTTTACAACAGCCTCCAAGACACAGTAGAAACAATACTCAAGCATAATATGCTACTCATCTTGGGCGACTTCAATGCAAAAGTAGGTGAAGAAAATGAAGATAGCAGAATAATCATGGGAAGAGAAAGATTTGGAGAAATAAATGAAAATGGAGAAAGACTTACAGTTTCTGTGAAGAAAGCATTATGACCATCGGAGGGACAATTTTCCAACATAAAAACATCCATAAAGTTACTTGGAAGTCTCCAGATAAAACCACAGAAAACCACCAAATCGATCACATACTAATAAACAACAAATGGAAACGGTCACTACAAGATTTGAGAGCAAGGAAAGGAGCAGATGTAGGAAGTGATCACAACCTTCTGGTAGCAAAGTTAAAACTAAAATTAAGGGAAACCAAAATCGGAGAACACAGAAAGATTCGTTTTTATACAAGAAAACTGAAAGACCAGCAAACAAGAAATGAATTCTCAGTAGTACTTAAGAACCGCTTCAGTGTCCTACAAGACGAAGCAGAAATGTCCATACTAGAGTTCAATAAAACACTACAGGAAACAGCTAAAGAGGTGCTTGGATATCGGAAACGGAGAAAATATAAAATGGATAATCAAGACCACATAGGAGAAGATAGAACAAAGAAAGGAAATCAAGAAAAAATTACTGAACATCAAATCACAAAGGCTAAAAGAAGAAGTTTTAAATAATTATGCACAAAAAGACAAAGAAGTGAAGGAATCATGCCATCAAGATAAACGTCAATACTATGACAACTTAGCAGAAGCAGCAGAGAAAGCAGCATACACAAATGACATGAAAACCATTTACAAAACCACAAACCAGATGACAGGTAACTTCAACACAAGATGTGAGGGTGCAATAAGGACACAAAAGGGACAAGTAATAAGTGGAGGAAGAGAAAACATTGAAAGATAAATGAAACACTTTAACACCCTACTAAACAGAACACAAACAAATGACATACCTGAAGTAAAAACGGAACTAAACATCAATACAGGACCAATAACAATAAGTGAAGTAAAGGAGGCAATAAAATAGCTAAAATCAGACAGGGCACCAGGTGAAGATGAAGTGACTGCTGAGATGTTGAAACCAGAAGAAACAGAAACACCAAAGCAGCTTTGCCGGATAATACAACAAATTTGGGATCTAGAAAAAGCTCCAGAGGAGTGTAAAACTGGCCTTATAGTAAAACTACCAAAGAAAGGTGATCTCAGAGATTACAGGAACTGGAGAGGCATTACTCTACTGCCACTCACCAGTAAAGTATTTTGCAGAATAATCATTAACAGAATTGTACCAGCACTTGAGGGAAAACTTCGGAACGAGCAGGCAGGATTTAGGAAAGGAAGATCATGCATAGACCACATATTTATACTTAGACAAACATTAGAGCAGGCAAATGAGTGGAGTAGCACAACATACGCTCATGTGTTTATAGATTTTGAGAAAGCCTTTGACAGTGTCAATAGAGATGCACTGTGGAAAATCCTAAGATGGCATGACCTCCCCCATAAGATAGTGAATATAATTAAAGCCCTATACGAGAGTTTTCAGTGCAAAGTGATCTTTGGAGAACATACCTCCAGCAGCTTTATGGTATAAACAGGAGTGAAGCAGGGACGTGTACTATCACCAACATTATTTATCTTGGCAGTAGACTGGCTAATGAAGGAGGCAACATCAGACAAACGCAGAGGAATACAATGAACCCTTGACACAGTGCTGGAGAACCTTGACTATGTGGACGATATTTGTCTATTATCAGCCAGCCACAAAGATATTCATTCATTCATTTGCATGTCCCTTGCGGAACTCTGCCTCCCTAACAGCACTCCTGTAGGCCTCTCGGTTGTGAGCAAGATGGCCTGTTGCTGATGCCTCCACATGCAGATCATCAACGATGTCTTGCAGCCATCTTCGCCTTGGTCTTCCTCTTTTTCTTTTTCCCATTATGTACCATTCCAAGACGGAGTTCTCTAGATTATCACGACGTTTAATGTGTGTTTTCATTAAAAAGACATGCAAGATAAAATAAACAAACTAACTCAGAATGCAAACAACATAGGACTAAAGATCAGCGTAGGAAAGACAGAGTTAATGAAGCAAAATGTGAACAACAGAAATGTACTCAGAGTAGATAGTTTCTTCTTCTTCTTCTTCTTCTTCTTCTACTTCGTACGCTTCTACCACCAAGATCGCCCCTTGATCCTACTGAATTTTACTCCTGTGGTCCTCGAGGTTCAGAATATCGCGGGGCTTGGGCCTATATTCTCTGTGAGTCACAGAAGCGGAATTACGTGACACTGTGGTTTTCGTTGAACCAGTTTAGTCTAGAGTTGGACTTCCTCACGGGAAAACATCGACGTGTTTTGGATATGAATATGTGCCCGCCGGGTGAGAGGTGGTTGCCCATCCAGCCTAAAGTTGGACTTCCTCACCGGAATACCTCGACGTGTTTTAGATATATCGGTATGTCCCCGCCGGGTGAGAGGTGGTTGCCTATCTAGACTGCACTGGTCCAGTGTCTTCGACTTTAGCATTTTGTGGTCGTGACCGCTACCCTTCCTAGTTGTGACCAGGACGGAGCGTTTGTCAGAAGGACGAATCCTAACCACTAGTAGATTTCACCCCTGGGTTAAGCTGGTTTAGGCGTAATATATCAGTATGTGTGTATAGGACGTGGCCAGGCTCTAGAGCGGAGGTGCCGTGATATGAGTAGCCATCAAGTTTCACCCCTGGGTTAAGCCGGTTTAGGTATATTGCCCCAGTATGTGTATATATATATAGGACGTAGCTGGCCTCTAGAGCAGAGGTGCCGTGGTATGAGTAGCCCTGACCGCGAGACTACTGGACATACCGCTTAAACTTCACTTAATCCTTTCCATCATCTTTTCCACGGCGACGCGGCACGGCAAACATAATCACTTTTTTCTTCATTGGCCAGGAAGAGTTTCACCCCACGCACGGCAGCTGATAAATCTCGCCAGCAGCGAGAGTAGATAGCAAGTTAGTGGAGGAGGTCAACAAATTTGTAGATATTGGCAGTAGAGTAGTAGGAAATGGAGACAGCAGAGAGGACATCAACAGCAGATTTACTAGAGGAAAACCAGGCTTTTGCAATACTGCAGACTATATGGAAATCTAAAAAACGAACCATGAAGACGAAAATCAGGATATTTGAGAGTGATGTTTCTAAGTGTAGTATTCTATGGAAATGAATGCTGGAAAATCATCAGAACCACAGAAAACAAGTTGAATTCTTTCCAGACTAAATGTTTACGAAGAATTAGAAAAAATATTTAGACCAAACACCATCTTGTTGGCAGAAATGCAGATGAAGCCACTGAAATCAATTATTGAGGAAAGACGCTGGCGATGGTTGGGACATGTGCTCCGAATGACTGACAACTCACTACCAAAAATAGCACTAAATGGACACCACAGGGGAACAGAAGTAAGGGAAGACCAAAAGAGACATGGAGAAGAACAACAGAGAGGATGTTGAGCAATAGAGGGCTCACCTGGGCAAGAGCGGAAAAATGGCAAAAAATTTGTGGAAAACATGTGCCCTGGACTCTTAAGATTCAGAGTGAGAGAGAGAGAGAGAGAGAGAGAGAGAGAGAGAGAGAGAGCAGAGGGAGAGGAGAGAGAGATCTTCATTATTAGCTGAAAAAAAAACGATGTGGTGCATTACTTTCTGAAGGCCCCTCGTATTAAAGGATATATAACAATAATATTTTGGCTAAAGCCTTTTTCAAAGAGCATGTATAAAAACAACACAATAGATAAAGACGACCAAAACACAAATTAACAGATAAATAGTTAACTCTGTTAGTATCCTCCATGTAACAAAGACAGGTACAAAATACTTTGACTTAGGAGTTTTGTGCCTCTCTCTCTCTCTGTCTCTGTGTGTGTGTGTGTGTTTGTGTGTGTGTGTGTGTCTGTTCCCCCCCCCCCCCCGTCCGTCCGTCTGTTTATAATTGTTGTGTTTCTTTCGTAAATGGTCTTTAAAAAAAAAAAAAGAATTTGCCGAAATATTGTATTTTGTTTGTCCTTCACTTATATGTAATCATCTTACTTTCTGCACTTTAATTTCTGACCAGTTTTGGTCTACTATTCAGGTGGTACCTGGTTCAAGTTCCAGCAGTAGTGATAATTTTTTCTGGTACCACCACGACCAAAACGGCCCCAGGGCCCACTCAGCCTCTAAAACTGGGTACCAGAGAAACCTGGGAAGATAAATGCTGCCAGGTGTGATACTGTCCACATCAGACTTTCATCTGCCGGAAGTTCTGGAAATTCAGGCCTAACACCGTATCCTCAATATGCCTTAATGGCACGGAAACGGAGATTTTTTTTTCTTTATTACCTGTCTTCTCATTGCTGGAAGGTCACTCATCCTACAAGAGAACAAGGTTCACCTCTCACTCTTTTTTCTTCTCATTCGTTTTTTGTCAGAGAATTTTTATAGGCGCCCCTACCTTCTGTATTCCAGAATTGGCCGTAGGAACCTAACATCTTCCAACAATGAATTGCTGTGTTTTTTTTTACTTCTGTCCAGGAAAAATCCCTGTAGACGGCATCCAGAGCATGAACCATACAATAATGATTGACATAAGGATTGTCTGCACTTTGTCTACTCTGTCTTGTCTCGGGATTATCCTGTCGTGTGGTCTACTTGTATTCAATGCTGTTCACAGAACTCATAGGTAAGTGATCAAAATGTTCTAGAACAATGTAGGTCAAGTTGGATACTGTATTCTAGAACAGTGTAAGTCAAGTTGGATACTGTATTCTAGAACAGTGTAAGTCAAGTTGGATACTGTATTCTAGAACAGTGTAAGTCAAGTTGGATACTGTATTCCAGAACACTGTAGGTCAAGTTGGATACTGTATTCCAGAACAGTATAGGTCAAGTTGGATACTGTATTCCAGAACAGTATAGGTCAAGTTGGATACTGTATTCCAGAATATAGATAATATACTCCAGAACTTTGTAGGTCAAGACAGATGTAAGTCAGAGTTGACGCATTTCTAAACGTTGTAATATAAGGCCCAGGCGATATATTCTAAAACATCATAAATCAGCGCAGTCAATATATTCCAGCACAGGGGAATCATATGATTCTCAGTATGCTAGAAGCACGTTTCTCCGTAATTCCTTCTCACCGTATGCCTGACTGGCTAGTCCCTTCAGCCACAAGCCAATGGCGTACAACAGTAAGAAATCGTCGTACAATGGAAGGGAAACAACCGAAAATAACGTCTCACTTTCCTAACACGTTATCAAAGAGTTACAGTTACTGATTTAAATCATAAAGAACAAAGTAATTGGAAAGTGGGGACGTCGCGACAAGACAGATTAACAAGGCAAGCAATAACTGGCAATATCTGTTAGTATTGATTGATTGATTGATTGACTGAACGAACTTTATTTACAACAGAATGAAGAATTGGGCACGCAGTCCTAGCTCACATTCTGCCCCTCGTCATACAACTTTCTGTCTATTCCAGACATTCTACTTTAGATAGTACAAATATGTTATACATGTAACAAGCATGATTAAGTTTGAAATAACTTCAGATAGTACAAATATGCTATACACGTAACAAGCATGATTAAGTTTGAAATAACTTCAGATAGTACAAATATGTTATACATGTAACAAGCATAATTAAGACTGAAATAACTTCACATAGTACAAATATATTATACATGTAACAAGCATAATTAAGTTTAAAATAACTTCACATAGTACAAACATGGTATACTGTACATGTAACAAACATAACTAAGTTTTAAATAACAAAACTGAAAGTTTAAAAAAAAAACGTTGCAATGACAAATCTATTACGTTTCACACTTGTCCAGGCGCTCAATACAAGAAATAACTACATACATGTCACAGATTTACCCGCTTTTCCTTGTCTTGTCTCCATCATCTTAGGCCTTTCAGTGTTGAGATGACAACAGACGTCTCGATAATGCTCGACGATTTCCTTCACATAATGGGATATTTAAGTCTTCTGTAATTTCTGTCTCCATCTTTTTCTTGCTCTGGCTCTTGTCTCTGTGTGAATGTTTTCGGTGGAATACCGTCTGGTGACAACCGCGTAATGTAGCCAAATATGGCTTGGCGTTTCTGGATGTACTGGTGTTACTCCAACCTTTGCCCTGATGGTGTCATTTCTTATTTAGTCTCTTCTTGTCACATTTAGTATCCTCCTTAAACATCTCATTTCTGTCGTGATGATTTTTCTTTTGTATTTGGCTGTTAGTGTCCATGTCTGATATTGATATCATAGAGTCTGGAGGAAAATTGTGTTGTGCAGTGCTCTTTTTGTTTCAGATGTGGTGTATTTGTTTTTCAGTAAAGATGTCTCGGACAAAAATATATGTCTACCAGTTTGCTATACAGGAGAAGAATTCAATATAAAATCATATCATTTACGTTCAAACAGAGAGAGAGAGAGAGAACGCACAAACAGACTTTAGTTTGAAAGGGTTAAGAACTGGAGACGCATGAGCGGCTAACATTCTGCCCTTCATCATACAACTTTCACTCAGTCACAGACATTCAAAGTTTGTTAATGAGCATAATAAGCATAAAGAAGAAAACAAATAAATAAATAAGTAAATAAATAATAAACCATCTCTTGTCCATACACTCCACACTCTGATTTATGCAGTTCCGTGAAACAGACGCAATTACATTCTCAGAATCATTTTAAACTAACAAATTTATAGAAAATCAGTATAAGAAATACAACAATCAATCCATACTTTAAACTAATTTATACTTTGACCGTAAATATACCTATATTTTTCATATACGCAAGTGCATGCAGATACATATATTCACACACAAGTGCAAATACATACCACAAATATACACACATACATGCAAATATATATATATAGATAAACATATGCACACACGAGAGAGACAGAAGACAGAAAGAGAGAGAAAAATATCTTAACGTTTTGACATAACTGGGATACAAAATAATTGATGTTATATATTTCTTGTACTAATCTTTAGTTCTGTCTGTGCTGGTAGCTTAGCTTTGCGTCGTACTCAGATGGAGGTAGTTATTCTCCTCGAGTTCGTAGAATAAAGTAAAAAAATCCTCCTTGAAAGTAAACATATTTTATTTTTGATGTTATAGAGATAAATAGAACACATGGGAGGACAAAAAATCCCGGCAGTCCGGGAATAATGAATTCCGTGAACATCAAAACCCATGTATCTGTGGTCGCTTCATGAAATATAATCAACTCCCTTAAAACCTACCCCAAATGGGAAGATGGCGCTGTCGTGATTTATGCAGCAATGACCGACCCCCGACGGCGCCGACCCATGACAAACGACTGGCCAGTATCCCATGGCAACAGAGTTCGTCCAATCATTTGGTCCAGCTATGATTTGAGGACATACAAGAAATCTTTCTGAAAACCTTTTAATTCTGTTCAAAACATGCAGTCAGTTGTCTTTTATTCTATTTATTTTAAATAAAAATAAACACAAAGCTACAAATGTGTATTATCTTTATAAAATTATACTTAAAAGATGAATTATCTTTGCTTCAAGAACATAACAGATAAAAATAGATAAGGTTATTTACATTTTACACGTATGAAATGCACTTTTATTTTATAAATATGAAATACACTTATGTTTTATAAATATGAAATACGCTTCTGTTCTATAGATATGAAATACTCTTACATTCTATAGATATTAAATAAGCTTATATTTTATAAGTAGGAAAACCGCTTATGAAGTGCACAACAACGTCTCTATTGGAAACTGAGGTCCAAGCCTATTGCCTATTGGCTGGTTTCGATCTTCCTCGCATACTGAGGACTAAGACCATTGGCTGGTTTCGTTCTTCCTCACATATTGAAGTCTAAGACCATTGAGTGGTTTCGTTCTTCCTTGCATACTGGGGACTAAGACCATTGGCTGGTTTCGTTCTTCCTCGCATACTGGGGACTAAGACCATTGGCTGGTTTCGTTCTTCCTCGCATACTGGGGACTAAGACCATTGGCTGGTTTCGTTCTTCCTCGCATACTGGGGACTAAGACCATTGGCTGGTTTCGTTCTTCCTCGCATACTGGGGACTAAGACCATTGGCTGGTTTCGTTCTTCCTCGCATACTGGGGACTAAGACCATTGGCTGGTTTCGTTCTTCCTCGCATATTGAAGTCTTATTGCTACACTGACCAAGTGGAACATGCGTAGGAACGGATCTAATTTTTTTTAAAAAGCATGCTCCACACAGTATGAAGAAGCACAATCATTCATGTTCATTAGTACAGGACATCTTAATGTTACTGAGTTAATAGTAAACAAACTATATTTATGCTGAGATATCAGTAACTACATATAGCAGCATTCTATAGCTGATAGAAAACCAAAGATATTTGGGCGATATTCCCATCACGCTATCAGAAGCTACAGACAAATACTCAAAGATGTCTTCACAGCAATAATAATAATAATAATATGAGATCTAAGGTGGGCGTCAGACAATTCCCATATCATACAATATAGGTTAAATGCCTGCCAATGTAAGGCGGTTGACAATATTACATGGACCTATCATGCTTACTGTCGGTTTGGGTGGTCCGGGGAGGTTAAAGGTTAACGGGCTAAGCTGTAAAGGTAAAAGTTTAATTAATGAAACTTACAATATTTCTATGCATTTTCTGACACCGCTGTCAAATTGTTATCAATTTCCAAAAGTATGAACATTCTTTCTTATTGGGCTGATATACAAGTACTGTATATGTACAGTGCCCAGAATTTAGTTTAACTTGGACAAGACACGTTCTCTGCCCAGAGTTTAGTTTAACTTGTGCGAGACACATTCTATGCCCAGAGTTTAATTTAACTTTGGCGAGACACATTCTCTGTCCAGAGTTTAGTTCAACTTGGGCGAGACATTCTCTATATCAGTCGCTCAGTGGAAGCAGAAAAAAAAGCACTCATTCTTGCTTCAGTATTACATTCCCGAAAGAGAAATATCCATTGTAACAAGCGTTTGAAATAAGTGATAGCTGAAATATATACTATTTTGTTTTGTAGAGTTATCAAGATGTCATCGCCTCGACTGAACAACATCATTTTGGTGGGATGTATACTTTCGTACAGTACAGTCCTGATACTTGATGTCAGGGAGAAGACCAATGACACCGTCTGTGTGGTAAGTTCAATGGTACAGTCTTTGTGGTAAGTGCAGTGGTACAGTCTGTGTGGTAAGTTCAATGGTACAGTCTTTGTGGTAAGTGCAGTGGTACAGTCTGTGTGGTAAGTTCAATGGTAAGTCTCTGTGGTAAGTTCAATGGTACAGTCTTTGTGGTAAGTGCAGTGGCATAGTCGTGTGGTCAGAACAGATCAATGACAGGCTCTGCGTTGTTTAAGTGGTACTGCTGACCACTGTGTTATCAATTTAAAAAAGTTAAAATAAGGTTCTGTGGTTCGTGTCCAAAGTTTTTCAACCTGAGCGCAGAAATTTTCTCGACAATATTTTGTATGCAGAATATCCATCACAACGTCAACTTACAATGTACAATTTAAAGTTCTAATAGATCAAAAATACTAAAGTCCAAATACGTGTTAGCTTATCATATTATTTTTGACCGCTGTAAAGATTGAACAAACAAAAAAAAAAAGAGCAGCGCTAGGAAATTCAAAAATAAAAGTAGTAATTGTGTTTTATTTTCGTTTATTGATTTACTTGCATAGAATATAAAATTTCTCGCGCGGTGCTCTCTTGCACCACAGTTTAGAGGGAACATTGGTGCAGACTATAGAACTGAGCAACAAATGATATTGTGAAAAAGAAAACAGTGAATTCTTCACTGCTGTAAAATCCTTACAAATCATCATCATCATCATCGCCTTTCACTCCTTTGGTAGCATAGGCCACGGATAAAGGCGCTCCAGTCATCCCTGTTCTTGGAATTATTCTCAACATCCTCCCATGTGTATCCCTTGTCTCTGAGCACTGTCATAATTTCTCTTCTCCAAGTAAGTCTAGGTCTTCCTCGTTTTCTGTTTCCTCGAGGATTCCTTACAAACACACTGAGGCTAATTTCTTTTTTCCTTCACTCGTCGTGGGCTGGAAAGAAATGCCTTTATATGTAGGGTTGAACTTTGCCTGTCACTGACTGTGAGCCTTGTCTGCAGTGTGTCCCGTGGGGTCCCCTATTATGTCCGTCACTCAACTCCATCCGTCACTCAGCTACACGGCTGGGGTAACTGGGAGCTGGCGATAGCAGGTTCTGAAGTTTTCCATGTCAGACAACAAGCTCGCAGTGAGACAAGCCCTACAGATGATGAAGTCAGTTTTAACTGAAAGAACTACTACGAGTAGCAGCTGATGTTAGCCATTACAGATCTAGGGAGAGAGCTGGCAGATTAATGTAGCTGATGAAGTCCGTAGTAATTTCAGGTGCAAATATTTATTTTCATTTGAAAATGTTCCTTTACATCGACTACCTTATTCATCAACTGTTTATGTCATCCCGCATATATATGGAGCCCACCCCCCCCCCCTTAGAGTGTCAGGAGTTTAAAGGGCCGAAACACTTGTCTGAGGGGGGGGGGGGGTACTTCCTCTGATGATCTGAATGAGTTGTGTTGTTGTTCCGCTCTCTACGGTTGAGAGTTTCCTGCATATATATATATATATATATATATATATATATATATATATATATATATTGCTCTTCAGAAAGTAAAACAAATAAAGAATCTGTGGAGAGGAGCAGACAGAACCACAAAAATAAAATTTTTAAGGGCGTGCATCTTTCCCATCGCAACATATGCCTGTGAGACCTGGACACTTAACAAAACAGCTGAGAAACACATAAATGCCTTTGAATGTAAATGCTACAGAAGAGTTCTCCAAATATTGTGGACACAAAAAAGAACAAATATATCTATACTACAAGAGCTTAATATTGAAGAAGGCTGGCTAGTAAAGAGGATTAAAGAGAGAAAACTTAAATATTTTGGACACATTAAACGCCACGATAATTTAGAGAAGACCGTATTGGAAGGATACATAATGGGAAAAAGAAAAAGAGGAAGACCGAAACGAAGATGGCTGCAAGACATCGTTGACGATCTGCAAATGGATGCCGCAGCAGCAGGCCATCTTGCTCACAACCGAGAGGCCTACAGGAGTGCTGTTTGGGAGGCAAAGTTCCGCAAGGGACATGCAAAGGAATGAATGAGTGTGTGTGTGTGCGTGCGTGCGTGCGTGCGTGTGTGTGTGTGAGTGAGTGAGTGAGTGAGTGAATGAGTGAGTGAGAGAGAGAGATATATGTTCTGTTCATGTAGAAAATGAACCTTTCTTTTATCTAACCAGTTTCAGCTTTTTGTTTCTAACTTAATCAGCTTTACTGTACGTGAGAGGTTGAACTTCCTACTTGTCTCCGTTTTGGTGAGCAGATTTCAAGCTATTCGTGTCAGGGCCCGTAATTTTGTCCACATTTCTGTGTACTTTTCCACAGCTGCGAACCTTCACTGTTGTGTTGAGCTTTTCGCTGGCGTTTGGCGCCTTGTTCGCCAAAACTTGGAGAGTGTATGAGATTTTCACGGCTGGCACCAAAGTTTTGAACACTCGGGTAAGTTTCATGCTTGTCTGTATCAGGAGAGTTATAGAAGTCTAATACAGCATTCTGATATCGTGATACATACTTGAAACAGTTCTAATATCGTGATACATACTTGAAACAGTTCTAATATCGTGATACATACTTGAAACAGTTCTAATATCGTGATACATACTTGAAACAGTTCTAATATCGTGATACATACTTGAAACAGTTCTAATATCGTGATACATACTTGAAACAGTTTATCTCTGTTAAATGAAAGAAGAAAGGAATAGACACAGACAGAAATGGTAATAGGGAGAAAGAGAGAGACAGAAAGGGAGATAAGGGAGAAAGAAAAAGAGGGAGGAAGTGAGAATGAATGAATAATCTTTATTTTTAAAGGGTAAAGAATTGGGCACGCAGGCCCGTCTTACATTCTGCCCTTCATCACTCCATCTTTCATTCTTCCCACACACTTGATTTAGTACATAAATACAAATTAAATTAGGAAAAACATATCAAAAGAGTGTAAGATTTAACTACTACATTCAAAGTAAAAGAGAAGAAGTAATTAACCTAATAAAATAGCACTCACGCACACATACACACGCAGACATATACATAAATAAAAATACATTGTAAATACAGCTCTTCTAACATATATTTTTTTAACAAACATTAAAATAATTTCTAACAATATCTAACAAGTTGTTTTTCTAACTATGTCATTGAAGTACTTGATGGTTTAATGATGGAGATAGAAAGGAAGAGGGAGAGAGAGAGGGAGAGGGGGGGAGAGAAAACGAAATAGATGGACATAGTAGTTTTATACAAATGAACAAACAGTAGTAAATGGACTCAGCGGGACATAAGTTTTTATGACTGGATAAAAAGACAAGCAGACATGTAGTTCATACATATGCAAATATCTATAATAGTCAGGAAGAATTATTTGTATTTTAGTTCCTAGATAGGCAAATGTCTATAGTAGTTCGAAGAATTATTTGTATTTTAATTCATTTCTCTCTCTCTCTCTCTCTCTCTCTCTCTCTCTCTCTCTCTCTCTCTCTCTCTGAACCTTAAGTGCCCAGGGCACATGGGGCTTCTGCAAGGGTTTTCCACAAATGCTTGTCCTTTGCCTTTTTTTTCTGCTCTTGCCCAGGTGAGCCCTCTATTGCTCAACATCCTTTCTGTTGTTCTTCTCCATGTTTCTTTTGGTCTACCCTTATTTCTGCTCCCCTGTGGTGTCCATCTTAGTGCTATTTTTGGTAGTGAGTTGTCAGTCATTCGGAGCACATGTCCCAACCATCGCCAGCGTCTTTCCTCAATAATTGCTGTCAGTGGCTTCATTTGCATTTCTGCCAACAAGCTGTTATTTCTTATGGTGTTTGGCCAAAATATTTTTCTACTTCTTCGTAAACATTTAGTCTGGAAAGAATTCAACTTGTTTTCTATTGTTTAATTCATAGATAGGAAAATATCTATAGTAGTCAAGTATTGTATTTGTAACTACTATTTGTAGCTGTGAAGAATTGTGATAGACAGACGGAGTGAGATGAATGGAAAGATAGCTAACACTTGTTATGTCAAACTCTGACAGATGTTACGAGACAGTAGCCTCTTTCTGATTGTCAGCATTCTGATCCTGGTGAACAGCGTGACACTGGTGGGTTGGATGGTGACCTCACCCCAGAAGCCTACTTATGTCAACATCAGCACAACACAGGTGAGTATGCCGCTGTTGCTATAACAACTGTAGTGGTCGTGTTATGTATACATAGGAGACATTTTGAAACATCACACACCGCAGCCACACACGTACGAGATATCGTTCGCTTTAGCGTTTGCTGTCAACAGAAAAGATAGGAGAGGGGAGGAGGAGCTGCAGAAGACAGTCTATGCAGAGAACGAGAGGGAAAGTATTGAGAAATTATTTTTCAAACATTTTTTTCTAAATATTACAACACATTATATATAAAAGTACATAAGCCACTGCGTTGTTTATGGGGGGGGGGGGGGGGGGGCACACAAGGGACTAGAGAAAGGTGGCTGATATTTGCTTGCTTGAATACACCAACTTAGCCCTGTCTGTTTCTCAACTTCTCTTAGCTTTTTATCTCTCCGTCATTATCTGTATAGTGTGTGTGTGTGTGTGTGTCTCTCTTATTTTCTGTCTTTCTGTCTCTCATTCTTTGTCAGTCTCTATCTCTCTGTCTTTCTGTCTCTCCCTCATTCTCTGTCTCTCTCTTCTCTGTCTCCATCTCTCTCTCTCTCTCTCTCTCTCTCTCTCTCTCTCTCTCTCTCTCTCTCTTGCAATGTCTTCTACACAGGACAATAACATATAAGAAAATTAAAATAAACATTAGATTTTTTTACGGAAACTCTCGTCCACAAGACTAGTTAAGTTATAGAATGTTGGCCACTAACATTCCTTATATACACATCCGTTCCTGAGTTCCTACCTTGCCATCACATCTCTCTGTTATAACTTCTGATAACGTCTCTTCCACTCTCTTTTACATTATACCATCTGATAACATCTCTTCCACTCTCTGTCCTCTCAGCCAAGCCACGACAGCGATGTCACGTATAACAACGTATTCCTGAGATGTGACTCTGCCCACAGACTCCCCTTTACTTGGGCACTTGTGGCCATACAGGCCGTGGTCATGCTTCTGGGCACCTACCTGGCAATACAAACTAGAAAGGTAATATTGTAAGTGCAAGCACATCATAATGATACGTGACAATGTTCTTGTATACTTTTCTATCAGTAAGTCGGCCATATGCATGTCTCTTGCAGAACTTTGCTTCCCTAACAGCTCTCCTGTAGGTCTCTCGGTTGTAAGCAAGATGCCCTGCTGCTGATGAGTCCATTCGCAGATCGTCAACGATGTCTTGCAGCCATCTTCGCCGTGGTCTTCCTTTCTTTCTTTCTGTGTATTCTTTTTTGTGTACGCTCTCTTTCCCTTTCTTGCTTTTGTGTACATTTTTAAGTAACACAACCAAGAACTGTTGTTGATTTCAGGTTGTTTTTATTTTATCTGAAAAAAAATGTGTGTGTCTGTGTGCCTTTGTGATTTTGCAGAAAGATGCCACACACCCGTGTCAGACACAACAACAATTGAACTAGTTTTCAAAGTTTCAGAACAACGAAAACTAGTTAAAACAACAGGAACAAGTCAACGAAAATTAGTTGCTCATGTCTTGAGAAGAAGAAGAAGAAGAAGGAGGAGGAGGAGGAGGAGGAAGAGACCAGAATGGCACGGGATAAGAAGAGTATGAATGGAAACACCAAAGACCACACAAGATGGAGAACCATGATCACCAACGCTGTCCTGTACGGCACGCAATGAACGAATAATGCACAGATTAGTGTGTGAGTTGACAACCAGCTGGTTAGCTTATCTTTCTTCACAGTTGGTTTTTTTTTAATGAAAAAGTTGATGGTTAGAAACGTAGTAAAGATTGCGGTGCTAGACTGACATCGGACCCAGACCACTTAGTAACACGCTGACCTGCTCATTCTGCCGCCCTCCACTTAGTAACACGCTGACTTGCTCATTCTGCCGCCCTCCACTTAGTAACACGCTGACCTGCTCATTCTCCCGCCCTCCACTTAGTAACACGCTGACCTGCTCATTCTCCCGCCCTCCACTTAGTAACACGCTGACTTGCTCATTCTCCCGCCCTCCACTTAGTAACACGCTGACCTGCTCATTCTGCCGCCCTCCACTTAGTAACACGCTGACTTGCTCATTCTGCCGCCCTCCACTTAGTAACAAGCTGACCTGCTCATTCTCCCGCCCTCCACTTAGTAACACGCTGACCTGCTCATTCTCCCGCCCTCCACTTAGTAACACGCTGACCTGCTCATTCTCCCGCCCTCCACTTAGTAACACGCTGACCTGCTCATTCTCCCGCCCTCCACTTAGTAACACGCTGACCTGCTCATTCTCCCGCCCTCCACTTAGTAACACGCTGACCTGCTCATTCCGCCGCCCTCCACTTAGTAACACGCTGACCTGCTCATTCTGCCGCCCTAACTGGTAACTTTGCTGGTGGAATCTGCAGGGAGGCTGAGTTCTTGGCTCCAACGTTAATCGAACCATTGTGCCCCCACGGCTTATGCGGTATAGCGCCTCCTCCTCAACATCATCACAACGTTCCAGGCATAGAACAACATTCCTCATTTAGAGGGATAAGAACCAGATGTGAGAATAACGGATCTTATTTCTAATATAAATTAGACAACAAATAAATAAAAGTAAAAATAAAATATATACCATCGGGAGCTTTACTCCTGGCAGGTCCAGCCAAGATGGGGAGGTCTGCGCGGGTTAGGGGTCAGACGAAACTTGCACCCTGGTTCTCCAGGGTGAGGGTTGGAGCATGGGGTCAACGACCCCATCTCCGTAAAAAAAGATTAGTGTTTTGGAACAGATAGAGAAGCCTCGAAATTAATGGAGGCGAACTTTATCTGCAGCATTGGGCCTTAATGGTTCGGAAGAAGAAGAAGAAGAAGAAGAAAAAGAAGAAGAAGAAGAAGAAAATATAAAAACCAGAAACAGCGGAAAACATACGAATCAAACAAGGAAATATTTTTGGCCGTGTCAAGAAACACGATAATAAACTAAAAGTAAACAATGACAGCGAGGAAATATTAAACGAACGTATCAGAGGATGATATAGACAAAATATAGTTCTACTTTATCAGATAGGAACCTAGACGATGGGGTGTCACTGTCCCGACTTTCCTTGACCTGGCGTCACACAGGAGGTTGATGTAGCCACTCCCTTTCTTGTCCCAGCTCCAGAAGGAGCTCCGTACCCATTTCTACAACCTGTGTGACTGGGACATTTCCAGGTGGGTTTGAACCAGTAACCTCCACGCTACCCACTGCCCCACTCGGACGCAGATAGTGTGGGAAGACACGAAAAATGACTGTGTGCAGGTGCTAGCAACAGACAAAAAAACCTGGAAAACCCATTCTAGACAACCATCGTCTCGAGATACCACAGAATAATGATACTAGTAAGTGTTAGCCATGATGATGATGATGATGATAGCATACAGGACACTTATTTAAAATAACCTATTTCAATAGGTGGCTTTTCCCGAATTGAACGATTCCAAGTGGATCGCCCTATGCATCTACAATGTGGTGGTACTTGGCCCAGTTGGCGTCATCGTTGTCATGGTAACCGAAGATAAACCGGAAATCAACTACGCCCTGGAAGCTGGTATCATAATTCTAGTCACCACCATGACTCAGTGTCTAATTTTCGTCCCAAAGGTGAGTCTCAGATGTCAGATATTCCGGATATAGAAAAGTCTTATAATCGAAGAGTGTGGGTTTTGAGATGTGTGCAGAATCTGGTACCTGACACTTTTGGGTTGAGAAAATTGCCTTTCAAAACTAGAAAATCTGCCTCATAGTAAAGGTTTATGTCCATTCAGGATGTGATCATCATTGTGAAAACATATCCAGCAAAACAACATCAGCTACAAGGTACAAAGTGATAATATTTCGGGGAAGATCATTAAAAATTGATAAATTTCTTTTACCGTTTGTTGTACATTTGTTTAATAAGTGAACATCGGCTGTAAAATTCCAGTGAGAACACAGTAATTCGCGTGAATTCCAGTCTTGGGAATACGGGATAATGCTAGTGTCAACAACGAGTGAACACGAAATACACGTACAAATTAAATCTCAAATTTCTGTGTGCCTTATCTGAATGAAACTATCCAGTCACCTGTTTTTTTTTGTTTTTTGTTTTTTTTTGGTCACAGAATCTAGTTCATTTTATCCACAGACTTTGCATTTCGTTTGTTTTTCTTTCGTCCGTGACGAAGGTTTGTAGCTGAAATATTGATTGCATGTACATTATTTGTTGGATTTTTCACTCAGTTCACTTAAGATATTCCTATATTTTGTTAAACAAAAACTGCAAGCTTGCAAGCATCCACGCTACTTCTGAATTTAGCTGGCATTTCTTTTTTCTGTTCACAGCTCATAGCCTACAGAAAACACAACCGTAGTCACACAGAAAGATTGGACATCACGCTCAAACTTCGTAATATGAACGAGATTCTCGGCGTGTTCACCCTTGACCCTGGTCTTCTGGGAAGGAAATCCAAAAAGGTTATACAGCACACAGAAACCTCAAGCAGCTGTGAGGCGTCCCAGCAGACTGACACCTGGGACCTAACTCGTCTAACCCGTTGTCCTTGTACGCTGAGAGAAACAACCATACCTTTGGATGAGTCCAGATCGTACAGAATTCTGACTAATTGTGAAGACAGTGAAATAGACAAAGGGCATTTCATCAGTTCTCAGTTCTCTAGTAACCTCAACAATCCCACGAAAAATGAACAAAAGACACAGAAATCAATAACCAATTTTGACAAAGTTCGTCGGTCAAATGTTGGGGTTACCAGCACACATAAACACTTACACAAATCAAGATCCGAGTCCTGTCTTACCGAATTTTTAAAATATGAGTCTCTGACAACATGGGTTGTGCCTCAGTCTCAGGACACTAAGTTCAAGGACGAGAGACAGACCGCTCCTTTTGGGATTTCAGCTCCTGGTGAGAAGCATGATAACAACAATCGCGAAGATTCGTCCAGGTTTATCTTCAACACACTGAAGGTCAAGGCCGACCTGAAAGTGTCCTCTACGCTGGGTCTGACGGCCAGTTGGAAAGAAGGTCGAGGCCACATCAACAATGCTGAGCAGATCTGCGAGCTTTTAGACAGACTGAAGCAAGCAGTCGAGGCTGACGAAGAGGGAACTAAAGTTTGCATGTAGCAGATAACAAATGCCTGGAATGTTGTAGTATAACAAATACCTGGAATGTTGTAGTATAACAAATGCCTGGAATGTTGTAGTATACTACCTGTGTTATTTTACTGGTTCTCTGTTTATGTTTTTTTTTATAAATGAAAATTATTTTTAAAACGAAATTCTGTGTGTTATATACTTTTTTAAAAGCATCCATTTATTTACACTATCTAATAAACTGGTATCAATGTCTAGCTGCATCCGATAAGTTGATTTTCCTTTCTGTTTAGGGACCTGTTTTTGGTAGCGGAGACAAAAGACATGATCAATTCCTCGTCGGCTATTATGAACTCAAACGACAATTTTTTTGTTTAATAGGTAAGAAAAACGAGGCTTTCGAAGAGTAAACTAACAGAACACAGTGTTGTATAATTAGAACACAGCGTTGTATAATTAGGCTTTGACAAAAAAAAATCATAGACAAAGCACTTCTATGCGTAAAGGAAATAAAAGTGACATGAGAATTACCTGGGGGTTGAACCATGGACTCCGGTAGAACAAGCAGCCGTCTAGCCACGAGAGCACAGCGCTTTAATAAACTTCGCTATCTTGCACGCCCAAAAAATGTGTCTGATAGCGAAGCCATCAATGCCTGTCTGGTCGAAAATCGTGACACCCGGAAAGGAAACGAGGTCATAACCAGTGATCGCGCTAGGACTCATGGAAACTGGTACAACTGCACTTACCTTTCACCCTGCATGAAGTACTTTCCGAAATATCGGTTTCTCACTACAACATTTGCTACTTTAGACTTTGTTTTTAAATGTAAAATTAAACACAAAAATAACAATGGGAATTAAATGTTCGCGAGAACATTATTTCCTGCGAGATTTAACCTTTAAAAAAAAATGCTCACATCCTGAACCAAAGTCAGAACTGTCTTATTCTCCTCCATGCATACTGAGCATCATCATCATCATCATCATACTAGACTGATTTTGCTCCTATCGATTTGCTCGTTGCTTTTTACCAGGTTTTTCTTATAATATAAACCGGTTACAGTAACTGACAACATCCAAAAGTTTCGGTTTTTATCTTTTTTAATCAGTAATTTACCAACAATTTCCCGTTAACTCAACCACTGGTCGTAACACTGGGGACTGAGTCTAAGCGACGGACTTCACTTTAGAACGTAGCTTAAGGAATATGAAGAATCTTCAGTTTGAGCGCATTTCTTTTACTCAGTCACGCAGAACGTTGTCCTGGTCGGCTATGGTTCGCCCACCTTGAAGCAAGCAGCCAGGTCTGGGTCGCTGAATGACACCTCGTGCTGCGTCCTCATCTTCACTTTGATGGACTTGAACATGCACTGCCTCTCTAACATTGTTATCTCCGCTCCTTTTTTTTTAAAACTTCTTAGACAGTAAAACATTTCATCAATATTTTATCCAGGTGGAAATATCACCTACAAAATGCGATAAAAACGTCCAACACTAAAAATGACGGGAAGATATAACTGAACGTCTTTTTTCACTCATGAAGATAAATTATCATCAAAGCTTGTATCGTTTCTCCTTCTAAAAATAATAGGACAACATTACTGGGGCTAGAAATAAGCTGAGAAGGAGAGAAAATGTGTTTATATTCGGTCATTTGAGGGCATATTTTGCTGTATGCAACAATTTCAAAGAAAGAAAGAAAGGAAAAGAAAGAAAGAAAGAAAGTTTTTTAACTACAAGAAACGAAATAGCATTATCACAATAGACTACATGACTGTTATGACCTGAGCAGTCAAGATTTCAAATTGAAACGAAGAGCATATCAAACAATTACTATACTACACTAAACCTCATGAAACAGATGAACTCAGTGTGTGCGTGTGTGTGTGTTTGTGTGTGTGTGTGTCGGACATATTCGATGTCATACGGGTTTAGAGAAGAGTCTTGGAGGAGTACATAATGGGGAAAAGAAAGAGAGGAAGACCAAAGGTGAAGATGGCGCCACGACAATGTTCATGAATTGCGAATGGATGCATCAGCAACAGCAGGGCATCTTGGTTACAAATAAGAGCCTTTTAAGCGAGATGTTAGGGGGCCAAATTTCCGCAAGAGACATGTTAATGAATTTTGTGTGTGTGTGTATGTATATATATATATATATATATATATATATATATATATGTTGGGGGTAGAGTTATAAAATGGAATGGAAAACAGTATTTCCATGTACTTCCGTATACTTATTATGTTTCAAAGTATAACTAAATGAATGAAAATTTCATAAATGCAGAGTTTTTTAGGAAAAAAAGAATAATGTGATGTTTTTAGACAATGACTGTGCCCAGCTCACCATCGGCTAGGTCTAGATATGCACTACTTACCATCTGAGATGTGTAGATCTACTTGTCGATCTCATATTCTGATTCTATGTTGCATTCTCACTAAATTAATGTCTGAAATAACCTTCTAACTACTTCTCCCGTCGTCTAATATGTCTAGATCTACTTGGGATACATTCAAGAGCAGTGGGGTGGTCACAGGCCATGTCCATACCCCTATCTACATCATCAAGAATTGAAAATTTTCTGTTTCTCTTCCTTTTTCTCGCTCGGCATCGCTCGTAACTAGGAACTCTTTTGCCATTTTGAAAAGTGTCACCGGAATCGCGGACGAAATATGTACAATCTAAATGTTACATCGGCTGTTTTATTGAAACAAACCAAAGATCACTAAAGCATCGGGAAACCGGAAGAGTCATAAAACTGACCAAAGGCACGGGAAGAGAGGCAGGTTTAGTTGGCATAACAAACCTTGATGAAGCTGAAAAGCTTGCCGACAACAGGAAATCTTGACGAACTACCATGCGAGCCCTATGTTACATTTAACGACACTGGAAGGATATAAGATGAAGCTCATGCTTTCTTCATTTAATGTCATATCCATCCACCATTGTCTATGGGTATGTCCTTAAATGTCAGATACAACTGGATCGTTGACAGATGGCTTCGTAATCTGTGACAGTAGACGCGAGAGTGATGAAAGAACCTGGGTATTGTTCTTCATGGTGTGCAACCAGTGTGATTACACAGCACAAATATCCTAGTATCTGTGATTACACAGCACAAATATCCTAGTATCTGTGATTACACAGCACAAATATCATAGTATGTGTGATTACACAGCACAAAATATCGTACCTGTGATTACCAGCACAAATATCATGGTATTTGTGATTACACAGCACAAAATATCATAGTATGTGTGATTACACAGCACAAAATATCATAGTATATGTGATTACACGTAGTGCCTGTGATTCTTATCTTATATCTTATATCCTTCCCGTGCCGTTAAACGTCACATAGGGCTCGCAAAGTAGTTCGCCAATTTTTCCTGTCTTCAGCGAGTCTTTCAACCTCATCAAATGACTTTATGCCTGTTAATTTGGCCTCTCTTAACAATGTCCTCTTCAGAGTTTCATGCGGTCTGCCTCTTTTTCTTTGGCCTGTTGTGTTCCACTTGATAGCTTGTTTTAGGATTCTCTGATCATTTCTTCTCATCAAGTGACCAACATATACCTGTGATTACACAGCACAAAATATCATAGTACCTGTGATTACACAGCACAAAATATCATAGTACTTGTGATTACACAGCACAAAATATCGTAGTACCTGTGATTACACAGCACAAAATATTGTAGTACCTGTGATTACACAGCACAAAATATCATAGTACCTGTGATTACACAGCACAAAATATCATAGTACTTGTGATTACACAGCACAAAATATCATAGTACTTGTGATTACACAGCACAAAATATCATAGTACCTGTGATTACACAGCACAAAATATCATAGTACCTGTGATTACACAGCACAAAATATTGCAGTGCCTGTGATGCAGTCTATGAAACAGAAACATTCAACAACAACAACGTAGAATTTTCTCATTAACCAATATTAACTCTAACAATATGATATAATAATATTTCATCATTACATCGGCTTTCCCTATCACTGTTTTGCTGACTGCGTCATTATGACTTTGTTGTTGGTATTTCCGTTGATATTTAGGTGGTGTTTAGTGTTCTATTACTGATCCACAACACATCTCGACATCAAAAATGTCGAAAATTGGATTTAAGATAAAACAAAAGGAAATAAACGAACTCATTAACAAACATAAAACTCCTGAGGACATAATCATTTATACAGAAGGATCAGTGAGCAGGGGAACTAGAAGAGGTTGGAGTTCTGCAGCATACCGAGAAGGTAAAACACTCATGGCTGGGGCTTGTACAAACACCTGTTCATGTATGCAGATGGAAATAGAGGCCATCACACAAATATTAAAATGGGTAGTGACACAGAAAATGCGCCACATCGCCATGGTTACCGACTCTCAAAATCTACCAATGAAAGTGGAACAAAAAGCCATCAGATGTGAATGACAAGAAGTAACTAATAAATCCCACATCAAAAACATCACATGGATGTACTGTCCAGGCCGTGCCTGAGTCAACAGAAACAGCAAACCTGACTAGCCGGCAGCAAGGGCCATACCAGAGAGCCTCATCAAACTGGACAAATCGGACCTATAGATATCCATCAAGCAACGTCCTCCAAAGTACATATCACATATGACGCAATGCATTACATGTAGCCAAAGGCAGTGGTTGCAAATCCTAACTGTATGCTAGATCACGAGCAACACATAAACAATACAACTTTGGAGTCATCTCCCTAAATACACTGAAGGAAATCCTGTTTCAAAGGCCGGGCACGTACGGGTGGGCCCCGAGTGTGTTGAAGCCACTTCCCACGACCAACAGCAGAGCTAGGCCTCTTTTTTTTACAGTTACAGAATCTCATCATGAATTCAGTTCATTATAAATAAAGTAATTCTTTCTTGCTTCCACAAAACAAAATCGAGGCAGGACAGTGTAAGAAACTCACATATGCTGCAGCTCGCTAAGCTTACATCAAGCATTCAACAGCAGAAGACTAGGATGGCTGAAACATAGTGCTGTAATGTCACACTCAATAGCAGAAGACTATGATGGTTGAAACATAATGCTGTAATGTCACACTCAATAGCAAAAGACTAGGATGGCTGAAACATAGTTCTGTAATGTCACTCACAACAGCAGAAGACTATGATGGCTGAAACATAGTTCTGTAATCTCACTCACAACAGCAGAAGACTATGATGGCTGAAACATAGTTCTGTAATGTCACACTCAACAGCAGAAGACTATGATGGCTGAAACATAGTTCTGTAATTGATGAAAGACATGTCCAGTAGTAAAAATGATGATAACTTCTAGAGAAAAAAATCTGAGATACAAGGGCACATGTAAAATATCCATGGCAGACCTCTCTGTCAGCCATGAGAACTGATAAAAACTGCTGAAAGACAACACAACATGAAGAGCAGGGCCTTCAAGTCACAGCAGAAGAAAACTAGACCCAGACCTTTTATTATGAGAAGCAGAAACAAAGAATGAAAAAACATGGGCTGTTGCTGGTATGACTGACTATGCCAGCCACATTTCTGTAAAATCATCCATAAGCAAAGCTGTACAGTAAATAACAATCAAATTCATTCATTCACTCATTTGCATGTCCCTTGCGGAACTTTGTCTCCCTAACAGCACTCATGCAGGCCTCATGGTTGTGAGCAAGATGGCCTGCTTCTGGTGCATCCATCTGCAGATAATCAGCAATGTCTTGTAGCCATCTTCACCTTGGTCTTCCTCTTTTTCTTTTTCCCAGTATGTACCCTTCCAAGACAGTTTTCTCTAGATTATCATGACGTTTAATGTGTCCAAAATATTTAAGTTTTCTCTCTTTAATCCTCTTTACTAGCCAGCCTTCTTCAATATTAAGTTTTTGTAGTATGGATATATTTGTTCTTTTTTGTGTCCATAATATTTGAAGAACTCTTCTGTAGCATTTACATATACAATCAGATATGAACAAAATAAGTGACATCTCCCCTGGTTCAAGTCCAGCTTAGACATGTAATCAGAAAAAAGGTGAAACAGCTTTATCCATTAACACAGCACACACACTGACACACTTCAGATGATATAAAAACATTCTGGACAAAGAAATAAGAAACAAAGAAAAATCTAAATTTACATAAATAGTATATAATGTAATGGGGTTACTTATCTCGTGGCTTGTATAAAGCTGTGTTCTAGAATGATTATATAAATCTGGCCATTATAAAGTACTATAATGATGGTGTATTATGCTGCAGCTGATATTTTAATATATGATTTCTTATTTTGGTTCAACAATAAGAGCACCAGTTTGGATGTTCATAGCAGAGTTTTTTTTTTGCAACATTCTTCTTCTGTGTACATTCTAAACTCATGGAAAAAACTGATGTGTGCAATGCTTTAAAAAAGCACCATGAACGTGCTCAGGTGATGACTGAAATAAAATTTGACACACATTACGTTTGATTATCCAATAATGATAACTTTCAGGCCAGTCACATGTCACAAAAAGGTGAAAAAAACTCACCTAATGTGGCTCACCACCCCAAGAAAAGAAAGTCAGGGTTTCAATATCGTATGTGTCCTCCTCGGGCAGTTATCACTGTTTGACACCGCCTTCTCATCAAACTAATGACACGCTGTATCAACTGTTGAGGCATGTTATTCCACTCTTCTTGAAGCATGTTGTTCCATTCTTCTTGCAATGTTTTGGCTAATTCTTGGTGGTTTCCAGGATGATTGTGTCATCTTCACAACCTGCGGTCCAGTTCATCCCAAATGTGCTCGATAGTTGATAGGTCCGGTGAAACTGCTGGCCGTGGCAAGACAGTAATCTGGTGCTGCTGAAAGTGGTCCATGACCACACGTGCGACATGTGGACGAGCATTATCCTGCTGCAGTATCACGCCTTGTCCATTAGCATCCAGAAAAGCCATTACGTGGCGTGTAATGATTTCGTTTCTATATTGTAAACCTGTAAGGCTGCCACTGAGGAAGACTAGGTTTGTTCAGCCAGCATAGGAAAGTCCTCCCCAAACCATTACACTGCCTCCTTTCCTCCTATCCACCTCTAACACACAATTATTCGCAAAGCGTTCTCCTCTTCACATGTACACTAAAACACGCTCATCATGGCCTTGCAGACAGAATCTGAACTCATCAGTGAATAGGATCTGTCTCCATTGATGATAGGGCCATGCGACGTGGTGCCTGGCCCAGGTCAAGCGGGTTTGTCTGTGGCGAACTGTCAGTACTGGTCTAACTGCAGGCCTATGAGGTAAGAGATTTACCTCTCTGAGTCTGTTCCGCACTGTCCTGCCTGACACACGTCTTAAACCTGGAATGTTGCTGGCAGTTCATGTTGCCTGGAGAAACCTGTTACGAAGGTGCATGAAGTGGATGCAGTGGTCTTGTGCAAGGGTGATAACTCGTGGTCTAACACTTCTATGGCAGTCAGCAACGGAACCATTTTGGTTAAAACGACTTTGAATGCATGATATTGTGTTTCTGCGAACATTAAAACTTTGAAATACTGCTGCTACTGTTGATCCAGCAATTAACAACACAATAGCTATTTCTCGTTGATGTTCGTTCAATCTTGGCATGATGAAAAAAGATGTTTTTGTTGGAATTCCGCTACTCCTTTCTTCAACGATTATGTGAAGAGATCTCTTAGAACAGAATTACACACTTACCCTCATTTTATCCATGGTCAGTAACTAATCATAGAATATTGCATATGATTTCACTGGAGCTGTGGTTATCTCCCCATGAATAGTGTGATCAACTTCATGTGCCATGGGAAAGTGGACAACAATCAGACAAAACTTTGTGCCAAATTTGATTTCATTTCACTCATGACAACATGATTGGTGCGCTTGACACCACTGCACACTTACTTTTTTCCATGAATATACATGCCACATAGACACTGTATGCTACTCCATCTAAAACGTTCGGGAATCTAACAGTGGAAACATCTTTCTTCCTCAAAGAGCAATGAGTAAAGACATTATAAATTTTACTCATCAGTCACAAAAGTGTATGACCATTGAACAAAATCACAGTTTACTCATCAGTCACAAAAGTGTATGACCATTGAACAAAATCACAGTAAACAGTACATTAATAAATTTCATCAGTAATGATAGTTCTCTGCACACACAAAAAAACAGCAGACAGCCAAGACAAACAACAGACAGAATTCCATCAGGAAAAAAAAAAAGGCCAAAGCAGACCAAAATGAACATGGGACTGAACCTTTCAGAAAGAAATTCAAAGTCCAATAAGGCCAGTATTTGACTCTGAAAATAAAAGTGCCCAAATTCAGGGAATGTTGGACTTTATGGCTGTATGTGTGATAATGAATGATAAGAAATTTCTTGTACATAATATTCATATATCAGCTTTGGTCTTATTTTATTTTCCAGACTTTTCCAGCTTTTCCCTTTCATTTTTACTCTGAGCTTTATTACAGTGAGCTCCCCTGATTTTCCTCCATGAGTTGTATTTCTTGGTTGCTGCATAAGTAGCCGCTGATCCCACAAAAGTTATAAGTAACATCTGTGAGGCGCTGAGTCCTGAGGAACCGACTGACTACACTGTGCTGAACACTTTAAAAAATCTGTTGGTACAAAGGTAAGATCATTCAAGACTTTTGTTACTTGAAAGAGGAAAACATTTATCTGACGTAAGTGGCATTAGTCTATCCTACACTTAAGTTACTTGAAAACATTTATCTGACGTAAGTGGCATTAGTCTATGCTACACTATGTTTTTTTTATCATTTATAACCTTTTCATATCCATTTCTTTTCAAATGAAAATCTTTAGTGGAGGAGTTTTCAACCAGTCGAGTTCCTCCATGTTGGTGGGGGGGGGGGGGGGGGGGGGGGGGGGGGGGGATTTTACGGATTTGGTGGGGAGATGAGGGGGAGGGGGAGATCACAGACTGACAGATTCAGACTGTTGGAATACTGATCTATCTTGTTAAAAACAAAGAAAAGGTTGGGGGGGGGGTGAACTCCCAAATAGTTTGAGAACCCTTGCTTTAGTGGAACTAATTTTTAACAGCTTCATTTCTTTCTTTTAAAGATTACAGAGATCTTGTTTATGCACCTTCATTTTAATACAGGATGGCACACAGAAAACTTGCTACAACATACAGTTTTAATATTATTTCTCATTTTGTAAAAATGCTGATAAATGCCTTGCATATACAAATAAATTGTTAAAGCCTTTAAAAGTCACAAAAACTGTTTATTTACCAAACCAAATGTGACTCAGACGTACAGCATCTTATGACCAAATAAAACTGTAACTGTATTTTGGAACTGGAGATGGTTTTGTGTGCAAGCCATGACCCCCTGACCCCCTGTATAATTATTATGTGAATAAATTATTTAATTATTGAAATTTTAACTAACTTGAATAAGTTATTTTTTAACTGAGCTATTTGCTTATAAACTTTAAGACAGGACTGAAACCCTAAAATAGATGCAGTTAATTGTTTTTTATAACTCTTTTAGAAAGGTATTAGAGTAAAATTCATTTTCTTTAACGTAATGTATCTAGGCTGGCTAGCAAAGAGGATTAAACAGAGAAGATTTAAATATTTTGGACACATTAAACATCATGATAATCTAGAGAAAACCATCTTGGAAGGGTGCATAATGGGAAAAAGAAAGAGAGGAAGACCAAAGCGAAGATGGCTGCAAGACATCGTTGATGATCTGCAAATGAATGCATCAGCAGCAGGCCATCTTGCTCACAACCGAGAGACCTACAGGAGAGCTGTTAGGGAGGCAAAGTTCTGCAAGGGACAAGCAAATGAATGAATGAATGAATGAATGTATCTGATTCTTTTTAACCTAATGATGGTGAATTATTTTTGTCACCCTACTATAGGGAATCTTACTCCTACCATTTTTTTTAAACCTTTAATTTACTCTCCACAACTTTGCAACAGTGTCTGTCTATTTTTGTTTACACATATGCATATAATATGTCCATATAACACACAAAATAAATAAGCACAGTTTTTCCTATATATATATATATATATATATATATATATATATATATATATATATAAGCAGCTTTGGTCACCACGATAACTTGCACCCTTTTATCTTTGAGCACATAAACATTGCTGTTATCCTGCTGCTCAGATTTTAAGAGCAGCTAATATGTACTTACCCAGTCCCTTGTGTGGCTCCATGCATTGACGCTGCTGGGGTACCTGCGACAATGCCACTTCGTGCAAAGCCAAGAGCGTTTAAAGCCAACTGTATCCCAAGAGTAAGACCAACACCTCCTGCAGCAATGACAGCAAATTGTTTCAACTTGGGTTTCCTGTCCCGTTTGCTTGAAGCAATGGTTTTGTCAGTGCCCTGTTTTGCTTCTTCCTTTCATTTAACAAGAAAAAGAAAACGTGTTTTTTGACTGCATTACTTGACTGCTGTTCATCTGACTGTAAGTCATGAAGGGCAACATTTTCAAGTTTGAGAAAGAAAAGCTTAAGTGTTTTCCTCCTTGTTGCTTTCTCAAAATAACAAACATCACATGATAGGACATTTTAACCAGCTCTGAGATAACAAATTTCCCTCCATGATCACAGTACTCAGCAACACTCAGAAGATTAAGATGGCTGAGGAATGTTACAGAAATGGATGACAGTTGTATCTGTACACAAATACTTGCATATGGTGAACTTCTCAAGGGAAAGAAGCCACAAGGTAGATCAAAACTATCGTGTAAGGCACCCATGAGAGATCTTTCTATCAGTCATGAAGACTAGCAAGAACTGGCAAAAGACAATGCTACATAAATGCTGCTGCATTTGATAATAAGAACAGAGTTACAAATGAAGACAGAAGATGCAAATACACAGAGTCTAGACTTCACAACATAACTATGGCTTGCAGTAACTGTGGCAGACTATGCAAATTAAATATTAATATGATCAGCTACATATCATTTCTCTATAATATGATTCTATCTTAATTTTCCTATGTTCATTTCTTATTTTTCTATTTCTATTATTTTAAAACAAAATCATATTTCTTATTTTTTGTTTTTCTCTTTGACACCCTCAACATATTTGACTTATATTTTTCTGTTCTATCTGGGCATACTTCATTATGTTTGTACTTCTTACAGTACACTTTTTACCTATGTAAATTGGATATAAAATCACATTAATGAATGAATTAATTAAAAATGTTAACAACTTATTAGGACGATCAATTACAGCACACTGGACAAGACCACGAGTGCTCTGATCTATTTAGAAAGAGGATCTCAGTACAGGTGCATGAACTCTGCTACAAAGGAAAAGTACTTATCAACTTCAGAAGTACAACCCACTGTTTTCACTCCATGAAACTCCACTACTGTTGATTTAGTTACTTCACCACGATTAATCAAATTATAAAACTGAAGTGGCTAGTATAAGAAAATAATAATAATAATAATAATGTTCCCTAACATCTGCACGCTGTAAGAGTGTGAAGTGTTAGCGTCTTCACATTTCTAGGCCACTGCAGTATTTGAAGTAGGGATGACAGCCCCTGTCTTCACTGCCTTTGTTTTTCTAAGGAAACCCCAGCTGCTCATTTTTTAGACTAGTTTAACCCCAATGCCAGCTGGTCCGAAGAAATTCTTCCTGAGAGTGAAAATGAACCAGGGACTTTGTGATCTGCAGGCAAGTGCACTAATCGTTACACCAGAGGCACCTCAGTAGGTCACACTTTTTAAAAAAAGAAAAAGCAAGCATTTTTCTAGATTTTTTACTCTGCCTTCACATGGTAAACTCTTGCTTGTTCTCAACAGAAAATTGAAGAACTATATGGAAAGAAAAGTTATGGCAGTCAATGATTGTCAAAGGACAGGCATAAACAAAGAAGTGTATGATTTCTGTTTTACAAAAACAAGTACGTCAATCTTCACTATACAGGTCTCTTAATTTTATTGTTAACTGACCAGACTGACAGCTTTCTCCTCTTTGTGATCGCTGCTGCTGTCACTATAGAACTTGAAGAGCTGATCTCTGCTAACAGTCTTTCTGGAATGGAGAATGGTCACACTGAACTAGAACTTGTGATGGGGTGAAAGATATTTTTATAGTTAATTTCTTTAAAAGACTGACACTCAGACAACATCGTGTACAGAACATTAAGGTATTTGAAGTCATCTTCATATAAGAAGATAATCTGAAGCTGATATTTACACGATATCCTGTTTTCTTTTCATATACTGACAGTAATGTATATAGTGTAACCACATGTGTCTCAACTTACAGGCATATGTTCTCAGTTTTTGTGGTCAGCTGACAATCTTCATGTGACAAGACAGATGACTCTCTGATACATCACTTCCATGCATGTTCATCCACCACTAACAAAGACTGGGGAGTTCTCTAGATTCAGCTCTTTAGAATGTTGTTTCCTGATCCTTTTCCAGGAATGCAAAAGGTGTGGGGGGGGGGGGGGGGGGAATTGGCTTGGGAGACAGACAGACAGGGGGCTGGTCCAAAAGAGTTTGGGAGCCACTGCTTTAAATTGTCTTCCTGGGGATTATTTACTTTCAAGAAGATATTCTCCCCAGCTTTTTTTTTAGCTTTTGTGCACAATGCCGTGCTGATAATTGTGAACTTCTCATTTAAGTACATCATCATCATTGGCTTTCACTCCCTTGAGAGCACAGGCCATGGATAAAGGCTCTCCAGTCATCCCTGTTCTTGGAAATAATATCTGCTTCCTTCCATGCGTATCCCTTGTCTCTGAGCACTGTCATAATTTCTCTTCTCAAAGTAAGCCTAAAGAGGACATTGTTAAGAGAGGCCAAATTAATAGGCATAAAATCCCTTGATGAGGTTGAAAAGCTCGCTGAAAACAGGAAAAATTGGTGAACTACCTTGCGAGCCCTATGTGACGTTTAACGGCACGGGAAGGATATAAGATATAAGTCTAGGCCTTCCTCATTTTCTATTTCTTTTATAATGCCATGTCAGTGCCTGTCATGCTATGCTGGTTTTGGGTTTCCTCAGAGTATGGTCAATCCAACTCCACTTCCTAGACATGATTTGTAGGTCCATAGGTTCTTGTCCTGTCCTTTCCCAGACCTCCTCGTTCCTGAAATTGTCCTGCCATTTAATGTTTAAAATCCACCTCAAACAGTAGTTCATGCATGTTTGTATCCTCTGTTGTATTGTTTTGTTCATAACCCATGTCTCTGTATAAGTACACAATTGTCTCATATACATAAAAAAAACTAATTTATCTACCACACACTTGCAAATGTTATAAACAAACACTTGCAAATGTGTGGTAGATAAATTATATGACTTTATTTCCAAAATAGTTTCAGACCTCTCATGTCATACTCATGTGATATGTTTAGGTTTAGATTAGTAATTGCAATTGTATGTCTTTAAATAGTTACTAATATACACAGTTTCACATTTAACAACAAAAAAATCAAGAGAGACTGTATATTTAATCTTACGTATACACAAAGTCCACTGCTGTAGACCTGAGTTCATCGACTTGGACTGTTGGGACTAGAGTCTTTTTAAGATGCAGCTTGGACTTGAATCAGCGGCGGAGAATAGCAACTAGGGTGCGACGTGCGATTAAGCATTTTTCAGTTAACTGACTCAGTATCATTACTTCAGATTTCAGAATCCGGCATCATCACATTCTGGACACTCCCATGCATGCTCTACTACATACTTCAACATCCAGCGAAGAGCCTATTTGCTAATGGTTTCTGTCAAATGTTGATTGTTTATTATACATCTTCAGCCACTTAGTTCAGATTTTCTTCCAGTACCCTTGCTCTGTCCCAACTTCATCAATCTCTGTATATGTACACTGTCTACCCACTCTCTCTTCACCCTCTTGAAGTCTGCCTGATACAGCCTTTGCAATGTCCTCCTTGTCCATTCCCAGCCTGCCTTGTATTTCAGCCTGTCCAGCCAGTCTATCTGCCAATTCATTTCCATGCACACCCGCATGCCCTGGACATAAGATCCTACTAGCTGTGAAAGTTCATAAATATTGTCAATCAATCAATCAAGTGCCGTGCCGTGTGGCGTAGGCGATCATTTCTCTCCCCAATTCCTTGTCTTTAGACTTGATTATGAGATCCGCCAGTGACTTTCTTCCTAGCCACACTGATAGCCCATCCAGTAACTTCTCTCTGTCTTCCTCTGTCTCTTCCATGTTCATTATTAATATTATAAAAATATTATACATATACTTAATGTAGTTAAACCAACCTGGTTGAATTCTGTTGGTATAATATGGATAAAGTTGGCCGCAACAGCAAAGAAATAAACTTGAGTCTTGTGTTTAAATGAAGCGCCATCTACCTGGTCTCAGTACATGCACTGTCGATGTATCAGTTGTTCTGTAAAAAGAAAACGTGCACACAGACACACAAATGAAACAGCAATGCCAGCTGATCGTGTTTGACCTAGAACTGCCTGGATAGATAATGTCAAAAATGACAGCTGTAAAATCAGTACAAAATAATCCATGATGAAAAAAACAAATCCTTGCTCCATATTTAACTCTTAAGAGACAACTGAGAACCACAGATGTCACGTGAAAATTTTTTTAATCATTCATCATGGAAGTCGTATTACTGGGCAGTGATAGTTTACTTCTTTCAAATAAGCTTTTACTGCAGTTAAACATTACAAACTCCTAACTATAGAATAAAGGTAAATGTACGAGTAGTGAACCAGCAACACTGCACTCTATCAAACCATAAGTGCTCTGCTGCCTAGTCAGCAATTGACCAACTATAGAATAAAACCAAGCAAGTGCAGTTATGTGGGTGTTTTGTAAGCTGTTAATATTTTTACCCAAAAAATAAATAAATAAAAATTTTTTTTTAATAAAATTTGTTTAATTTTGGTTCTTGTTAATGTAACTAAAATGCCAGATTTTTTTTTAGATGTGTTGTGATAATGTGATAATCAACAAATTTTAACAACAGTTTACATTTACCTATCCTTTTTTTTTTAACTTCAATATTATTACTTTATATTATGACAACTGTGCCTATTTCTTAAAATATTGTTTCCAGTGACTTGTATACAGTAGTTATAATATTCTAATCCCCCCAATGTAATATATATATATATATATATATATATATATATATATATTCGCTATAAATAACTTGTACAGAAGATAGATGAGGCCACAGACTATGAGAGTTTGACAACCACTCTGTCATAGGTAAATGAGGTCAAAGAATATAAGAGTTTGATAACTACTCTGACATAGGAGGTTAGAGTTCAAAAAGTCACAACGATTGTCGGGAGGGGGGGGGGGAATTACCCCCAGAATATCAAGTGCTAAGGGAAAAAAACACACACCTGCTATCTAGCGGATAGAATACTAATCACGAAGTATATGAGATTGTAGATTTCCTTCATCATAACCCATCGCCGTCAAATTCCCGTTGTCTGGTAAGTTTGTTTACGTAAGCCTGAAGAATAGACAACAGCGAAACTGAGACCAAATTCCAGGAATTTACAGTAGCAGATTTACCATTAGCTAGAATCCAGTATCAAAACAAAAGTGGACACCAATCTTTTCATTGTCGTCTTAGAAGACATTTGTGAAGCAATCAGATTTCAGCTGTAATGTTAGTTTCATACTGCTGCTTTGTCGAGCAGGTTCTCTCACGACTGGAGATACAATAACTATTTTATGTGCATAATCGGTTACAATAATGTCAAATATGTTTGTAATGTAAGATGGACAATTTTTTTTTACTCTTGAATCCTTTGTCTTGAAGCTTGACCTCTGTGAGGGCCACACATACAAAGTAGAAAATAAACAGACCGGTGTTTCTGGAGCATACGAAGGAAAGGTAATTAACTAGTAGAAAGTCACAACAATAAGGGCAACATGTGTACATTGGAATTACTTTGCCTCGGTAACGTAGAAGATAAAACTAGTTCTACATGAGAAGGTAGTCAAGCACCATGAAAGATTTCAGTAGTGAGAGATTTATGGTCAAGCATCAGTTCTCACTGTTAGAGCTTGGCAGGAACTGACTTAGGAACCGGTTGTTTCAGTTCTTCCGGTAAAAACACCACCCAGATTCTACAAACTAATGTAAATACTGATACAGACTGATTCAGTACATCAGATTCTACTAAATAATCTATAAACGCTAGATACAAACCAATTCCTGATACGGAGTAATACCAACTTGGAATCTCTTTATAAAACAGAAACCAAACTGAACAACGCCCAGTTCTATGTCACTGGAAACTTTAGGCGTACACTAGATCAGCAGTTCCCAAACTGGCGTCTGTGAAGGGCAAAGTGTGGATCGCTGTAGCACGTTTAGATTATAAAGAATGCTATAAATTTGTGAAGGTTTTTAGTTTGATATCAAGATTTCAAGAGATGGGGGGGGGGTGTATGTGACGGGATGCAACGTCATAGCATATTGTCACTGGCTTCAAGTGTCTGTGACCTGGAAAAAAAAAGATTTTGAGTCACTGGTTTAAATTACATGGGACTGATTTTTGTTTCTGCGCCAGTTCTTCAAAAATAGACCGACTGCCGCTGTGTTCAGTGCTATCCAGAACGCCTGGTTTTGATTGCAGAGAGTCCCTATTTTCTTAGGCTAATAACCGAATTTTCCTGCCCAGAAAGTGAAAGGCAAAAAGTGGCAAAAAAATAAATATCCCATCCATCCATCTGGGTCTGAACCTTGTATTCTTTGCTCAGTAGTAGCCACTCAGTTCCCACCCTTCTGCATACATAAAGAATGATGCTACTACAGAAAACTCTCTCTCTCTCTCTCTCTCTCTCTCTCTCTCTGAACCTTAAGTGCCCAGGGCACATGGGGCTTCCGCAAGGGTTTTCCACAAATGCCTGTCCTTCGCCTTTTTTCTGCTCTTGCCCAGGTGAGCCCTCTATTGCTCAACATCCTTTCTGTTGTTCTTCTCCATGTCTCTTTTGGTCTACCCTTACTTCTGCTCCCCTGTGGTGTCCATCTTAGTGCTATTTTTGGTAGTGAGTTGTCAGTCATTCGGAGCACATGTCCCAACCATCGCCAGCGTCTTTCCTCAATAATTGTTGTCAGTGGCTTCATCTGCATTTCTGCTAATAAGATGTTTATTTCTTATGGTGTTTGGCCAAAATATTTTTCTAATTCTTCGTAAACATTTAGTCTGGAAAGAATTCAACTTGTTTTCTATGGTTTTGGTGATTTTTGAAAACTAGTTACTCTTTAAAATGCTAACATATTTGTTACTCTGTTAAATTATAATACAACTTGTCATTTCCCGTAAAACTAATAAAAATATTATTCTATAAATACTGATACTTCTGTTATCTTAAAAGTATAGGACAAAAGGTTAGTTCTTGAAATATTGGTAAACTTAAACTGAAGAATTTCAATATAATGTATATCTGAAATGGTGAAACAAAAGTCATTTTCACAATTTCAGGATCCGATACAACTGTTAGTTTTGAACTCTTTCGGTGCCTTTGGCCATGGTCGACATAGCGACATTGGTTTGTTTCAATAAAACAACCGGTGTAACATTTAGAATGTACATATTTCGTCCGCGATTCCGGTGACACTTTTCAAAATGGCGAAAGAGTGCCTAGTTACGAGCGATGCCGAGCGAGAAAAAGGAAGAGAAAGACCGAAATTTTTCAATTTTTGATGATGTAGATAGGGGTATGGACATGGCCTGTGACCACCCCGCTGCTCTTGAATGTATTCCAAGTAGATCTAGACATATTAGACGACGGGAGAAGTAGTTAGGATGTTATTTCAGACATTAATTTAGCGAGAATGCAACTTAGAATCAGAATATGAGATCGACAAGTAGATCTAGACATCTCAGATGGTAAGTAGTGCATATCTAGACCTAGGCGATGGTGAGCTGGGCATAGTCATTGTCTAAAAACATCACATTACTTCTTTTTTCCTAAAAAAACTCTGCATTTATGAAATTTTCATACATTTAGTTATACTTTGAAACATAATAAGTACATGGAAGTATATGGAAATACTGTTTTCCATTCCATTTTAGAGCTCTACCCCCTACAAAGATCAGGACCCGCGCTTTTATTTCGACACCCAGCTGAACGTTTGCGTTTCTTCCTCTGGCACAGAAAGAGCTAGTATGTTAATAAAACTGGTTTTTTTCCCAAACTGGTGATATATTTGTTATTCCTTAAAATGTTGATGCAGCAACATAAGAGTTTGCTTAATTCAAACTATAAATAATTTATGTTTGGAAAAAGCTATGACTTATTTCTATCAATACAAGGTCATGTCTCATTTCAATCTAGAAAAAGTCATATATTATTTCTAGCTAGTAAAAGTCATGTCCCATTTCCATGTACAAAACGTTATGTCCCGTTTCTGTCAAGAAAAAAGTAATGTCCCTTTTCAGTCTAGAAAAAAAGTCATGTCCTAAATGTGAGTATGACAACATCAGCATAAGACAGAACACTTTCAGTGATTTAATACAGTACTTTATTTCCTTATTTACAAATGCAGTATCTGAAATCTTTTTGGAGGTCACTGATTCTTAACCTCTAGTTGGTAAGTAAATGTCAGAGTTATAACACATCTGTGTACAGTTTATTCAGGAATACTATATATGTACAGACTGTTTAAATATGTGTACAGATTGTTCATGTGTGTATGTATGAGCTGTTTAAGTGTGTTCATGTATTTGTTCACATAACTGTGAAATGATCATTTAAACTGTGTGTTCAGATTATTTAAATATGTGTATTGTTAAGTAAAAACCAAGTTAAGACTATTCAGTTCAAATGTACTATCCACCCTCATTTATGCATGCGAAAGCTGGAAAACAACTAAAGAAATAGAAAAGAAATTAGACTTTTGAAAACAAATGCCTAAGGAAAATACTCTGCATCAAGTGGAACGAATTTAAGAATAATGCAGAGATAAGACAGATGACTGAACAACAACCAGTCTCATGCGTGATCAGGAAAAGGAGGTGGACATATGTTGGTCACGTGATGAGAAGAAACAATCAGAGAATCCCAACACAAGCTATCAAGTGGAGCACAACAGTCCAAAGAAAAAGAGGCAGACCGCGTGAAACTCTGAAGAGGTCATCGTTAAGAGAGGCCAAATTAACAGGCATAAAATCCTTTGATGAGGTTGAAAGACTCGCCGAAGACAGGAAAAATTGGCGAACTACTTTGCGAACCCTATGTGACGTTTAACAGCACAGGAATGATATAAGATAAGATTGTTAAGTATATATGTATAATTTGTCATGGATGAAAAGATTGTTCAAAAATTTCATTCATATTATTTATATTTGTATCTGCACAGATTGTTAAAATATATGTGTACAGATTTTTCAGTTAAATGTGTACAGACTTTTAGAAATTGAAGGAGAGAGTAGGCTTTTCTGTGTGAGGCAACAAAATAGTTTGGGACTATTTGCTTGCATCATAAATAAATCTGGCCAACCACATGATCAGAATTTATGACAAAACATCGGCTTCATCATCAATACCAGCTTAATTGATCTTGTATCCATTAGCAGTATCCCTTCAGAAGACCAGTCATAAATCATCTAAACATTCACAACAACAATCTCCATGGAGCAGGCTTACATAGCATTACACATCATCCAAGCGTCTGAAGTAGTAATGACTTTAACTTGGCTTTTTCACCAATAACAACAACATCTAAACATAGACAACATTCATATCCAGACAGCCATACTTAACCAGCACAACATCATCTTAGTAACTATACCATTATTGACTTCAGGTATACCTGTATACAGGTAACAATGTACCAGGAGGTAAGAATATGGAGTCATTATTCCAGACTTTCAGCTCCAACTCTTGACTCCTGTATGTTTCAACTGCCTCACTCTGAATCCATCAAAAGTGTTACATTTCTAACAGCTCCACCTCCAGCTTCCTCTAAAATTACTTACAATTCCACCTCCAAGACTTTGACTCCACAGAGCTGCTAAAATCATTAGAAATAATGATGTGGTATTAATAATACAATATATAAAGGTGCCCGAATATGTGGTTATTTTCATGTTCATCAGCTCTGACTGAACTAATCATTTTTCTTACTTATCTGTTCTTTGAAATGTCAGGTTCTTCTCCGAGTCTGTCCTTGTTTGAAAATATTCTTAGTTTTTTTTTTTTTTTTTGGTTTGTAAAATGGTTATTTAATCAATTTATCTAATTATTTTTTTATATTGTTTCTTTGATTTTTTTCAGTATTGAAAGTTTGTTTGTGTATCTCTCTCTCTCTCTCTCTCTATCAAAGTGCCTGCATAGCAGATTATGTCCTTGCATAACCCTCATTCCCTTGTTCATCTTAACAGTCTTGTCACTGAGCATTTCCCGTGCCAGGATGCTAAACCATCAAACATTTGTTCTCTTCTACCGTTGATCTTTTTCCCTCAGGTGTTCTAGCCCACCTCTCCTCCAAACATGCCTCACAAAACTGGATTGTCATTTTCTGATCTTCATTATAATTTTCTTTGTTTCTTGTGCCTCTTTCAGAACTTCCTCATTTGATTTTCTCGCTGTCCATGGTACCTTCAGCATTCTTCTTAGGAACCACACTTCAGCTGATTCCAGTCTTCTGTGTATCTAGAAATTGTTTAAATCAGTTAAAACTAACCCAGTGAAATACTATTATAAATAAGCTAAATGACATAGTTGAATAGAAATACAAATATTGATACTGAATACATGCATTGAGAGAAGATAGCAATCTGTGTAGCAAAGACAGAGTTATATAAATGTCAGTGATTAAAAGTCCTCTGCAGTAACAGATTAACCATCACTGAAGCTCCAAGGCTAAACTTAGTAAGTCTCTCTCCTTTCCTCCTCCCCCCCCCCCCCCCCCCACACCCTGGACTTGTACTGTTCATTTCCTGATACATGACCTGAGTCCCTTCTAGTTGTAATTTCTGCTGTTACTACGTGACTTTGTTTTACACAGACCAAACACTGCTGATTTTGGATAGCTTTGCTGCAATATTAGTTATAAATGATTGTCACATGAAACAATCCTGTATCTACCGTGCTTTTTTTTTAAAACTTAACTCTGGAATCCCTGCCCTTCTGAGCCTCTAGGCTTAAGCTTGTTCAGCCTCTGAGAGTCTTGACCCAGGAAACAACCCCCACTCCTTCCCCTCCACTTCCACTTTCTTCAGAAAATTCGAAGTTTAAATGGTTGAAATGTTCATCTAAGAGTGATAATACAGAAAGCTGAAAGTTATTGTGCTACCTGTTTCAGGGTCTCACAGGTGATCAGAAAAAGGAGATGGACATACGTTGGTCATGTGATGAGAAGAAACGGTCAGAGAATCTCAAAACAAGCTATCAAATGGAACACAACAGGCTGAAGAAGAAGAGGTTGACCACGTGAAACTCTAAAGAGGACATTGTTAAGAGAGGCTAGTTTAGTGGGCATAAAATCCCTTGATGAGATTGAAAAGCTTGCCAAAAACAGGAAACTACCATGTGAACCCTATGTGACATTTAATGGCATGGGAAGGATGTAAGATGCAAGATTTCAGAGTGCTTCTTATCCACAGAATCTTTGTGTTGTTAGTTCACACTTTACACAGAATTTATCATGTTCACAAATGCTTCACATTTTAACTTTTCAGAAAAAAAATATCCTTACAGTAATGATGCAGCAGCAACCAAGGAGTAGTGAACTCTTGGCGAACACAGTATATGAAAGTGAAGAGAAACAACGAAGATGTTTTCTAGACAAGATGAAAGACTTTCCTTGTTCTTTTAATTTAGGATGTTCAAACCTTGATGTTGGGAGCAGAACATTCTCAGGCTCAACCATCCATGAACCAGACCTTAGCAAAAACACTTACAAGTACATCAGGCAAAGTTTAGAAGATGTTGATGATGATGATGATGATTTTGAAGATGTTATTTGGAGGAAAAATTTACTGACACTTGTCTATGCAGAACTGGATGAGCTTTCAGCTGCAGTGAAGTTAAACAGGGAAATTCTGAAAGCTTCAAAGAATCAGAATCTAGTTGCACTTGCTAATGCAGTGTTTCTGCATCACTACAGTAATGATTTTGCCAAAACTGAAAGTGGTCTTTCATATCTGAACAAACTTAAACAAACTCCAGAATTCAGAGATCTAAAAGTTAAGTCAATTTTTGAACAGGCATATGCATATCGAAAGTTTGGCGGTGCAAAGCATCTGTTATGTTCAATAGCTCTTCTAAACTTTGCTTTACCACAGTATCCTGAAGATGAACGGGTACAATTTATGCTCGCTATGGTGTACAGACGATGCACACATACTGGAATATATGCTGAAGATCCACAAAATATTAATCCTCATAAGTTTGCCATGGAAGCAGCAAAAGAGCTGTTTAAACTTAGTAATGATGCTAGAGACAGAACCATCAGATCAGCAGCCTTGATTGAGTTAGCTTATCTGAAACATGCCGATGAGGCATCTAAAAATAAAACAGATGGGCCAAGATTAGATGAAAAACAGTGGTCTGACATTATTGGAAATCTGGACTGGAAATCACTGTGTCATAAAGCAATTGAAGCTGCAGGTGATAAAATAAGTGAGAAGGTGTTGAAAATTGCTGGTCAACTTTTTCGATACTCTGGGAAAGAAGAAGATTTGAAAATGTCAGAGCATTATTTGAAGGAAGCAATTATCAAGAGGAAATCAAACAGATCGTATCATCAGCTGGGGCTAACTTACAGAAAAATGGCAGTTAATTTTGAGAGAAAATATCCTATTGCACAAAGAAGTGACAGGCAGTTTGATCATGCAGGGAGAGGTCAAAGATGGCATGGTCGTGAAGGTAGAGGAAGAGGTCAGAGACAGTTTGATCATGAAGGTAGAGGTAGAGGTCAGAGACAGTTTGATCATGAAGGTAGAGGTAGAGGTCAGAGACAGTTTGATCATGAAGGTAGAGGTAGAGGTCAGAGACAGTTTGATCATGAAGGTAGAGGTCAGAGACAGTTTGATCATGAAGGTAGAGGTAGAGGTCAGAGACAGTTTGATCATGAAGGTAGAGGTAGAGGTCAGAGACAGTTTGGTCATGAAGGCAGAGGTCAGAGACAGTTTGATCATGAAGGTAGAGGAAGAGGTCAGAGACAGTTTGATCATGAAGGTAGAGGTCATAGACAGTATTATCATGCAGAACAAGCTCAGAGATTGCAAGAGTCATCACTTGGGGACATCACTCAGCACCCTCCAGCAACACCTGAAAATAAAAAACCCCAAGATTTGGAAGCCAGTCTTAAAAGCATCTTTAAAATACCTAGAGAAAAAATGAAGTTTTTCAGTGAGAACAATGAGAATGCCCGTAAAGCAATAGAACAGTTTAAACGTGCAGTTAGAGTTAGCCATAACCAGAATCCTGGAGGTCTTTATGATCTAGCAATGACGTGTGCTCAGATGAAACAGTTTAGTGATTCAAAACAAGCCTGTTTGTCTATGATTAAGGAAAGCTGCAAAAATTCACCAATGCAGTCCCCAGTATACCTTGTAAAAGCTTACAACTTGTATGGCTTGTGTTGTGCTATGGAGGCTGAGGAAGCAGATAATGATACCGTAAAACAGAATCTACTGAAAGAAAGTGAAGAAATGCTCATACGGGCTGTCAGAGCAGCATCCTGTTTGGCAGCAGATATTCCAGAGCTGGCCACAGCAGCTAAAGACCTGTGGACTGCATTTAGAATGCGGCAGCAGAAATTTCAGTTTGAAGGCAATGCTGATAGCAAAGAAAGACTTTTCAGCCTCTGTGAACTTGTTCATGATTACCGCTGTTTAGAGGCAGTTGACAGCATCTTCTCACAGGATGAATCAGTGTGGGAGAATGATGAAGCCTTGGAGTTGTGTTTGAAGTGGTACATAAATCTAGGAGATTTAAATGGGGCTTTGCTGTTTTTTGACATGATTCCGTTTCGACAAGGAAACAGAGAGAGACATACAAGGCAGAACAGTGCAACAGTTCAACAACTTTTGCTTGAAGTTGCAAAACGCACCCTCCTTAGATCACATGTGACATTGTCTGATCCAATATGGAAGCAGATTTTTCAAGAAAGTTTTAACACAAATCTGAAGCCACAGAAGTATGACATTGTAATTGTACAAGATGTTTGTGATGACTATGATTCAAGGTCAGAAAATGCAGCCAGATACTTCAAGAAGATTCTGAAGAAAATGTGTGGTCTTAATGTTGTTCAAAGTCATAAAATAGAATCAGCTGGCCATCCAGATTTACACCAACAGATAGATGTAATAAGCAAATCTCATGTTATTATTTTCATTCTGTCAAAGCAGCAGAATGAGTCAGAGTCATTGGAGTCACGCTTGGCAACAGCACTCACACTAGGTGAAGCAGCAGTTGACTTGGTTGCCAGTTCTGCACAAGAACCAAGTTCAGGAGGTCATGACCCAGCTCACAGAGTAACTGCATCAGATGAACAGAACAAACAAACAAGAGGTGAAGAATACATGACAGAATGGTTCCGGTCTATAATAAGTGCTTGTGTAAGTACACATACAAAACTGCAGAAGCCAGCCAAAATTTTGCCTGTTTGTCTTGGGGATCTGCAAGACCATTGTCTTCCAAATGTTTTTCAAGGACTGCCGGCATTGCATATTTCAGACAGAGATCTTGAAATTCTGGCCTCATCTACACAGGATGATAGAAATGATGAAAAAGCTCATCTCATCTTGAAAATTTTCAGTACAATTGTCAGCAAAGATTATAATGCAGAAAGTATACAGTAAGCACAGTTAATTATTTCTAGACTGGAATATAAACACATAAAATTTTACATCTGGATATAAGCACTTAACATTCTAGATTTTAATATAAAACAATAGTAATATTGTAAGCAGCATCAATTTTCAAGAATCTTGAGAACATATAGAATTCAAAAGTTATAAGCACAAAAACCAGGTTAAGATTATTCAATTCAAATGTAATATCCACCCTCATTTATGCATGCGAAAGCTGGAAAACAACTAAAGAAGTAGAAAAGAAATTAGACTCTTTTGAAAACAAATGCCTAAGTAAAATACTCGGCATCAAGTGGAACGAATTCAAGAACAATGCAGAGATAAGACAGATGACTGAACAACAACCAGCCTCATGGGTGATCAGGAAAAGGAGATGGACATATGTTGGTCACTTGATGAGAAGAAATGATCAGAGAATCCCAAAACAAGCTATCAAGTGGAACACAACAGGCCGAAGAAAAAGAGGCAGACCGTGTGAAACTCTGAAGAGGACATTGTTAAGAGAGGCCAAATTAACAGGCATAAAATCCTTTGATGAGGTTGAAGACTCGCCGAAGACAGGAAAAATTGGCGAACTACTTTGCAAGCCCTATGTAACGTTTAACGGCACGGGGAGGATATAAGATATATAAGAATAGTAATATGAGTTAAAAACAATAAGGATATAAATTCTAAAGATTCCAGATACAAAGACTGAATATAGAAATGGATTATTTGCTAGAAATTTTAAAACTAGATATCAGCTGAAGGAATTATGTACTATAAACTTTGTAAATTCTGAATCACAATCAATTGTCAGCTGTGGTTCACTGGCTGCCAAGTCAGACAGTGTCTTCACCTCAAAGTCATGAGTTTAATCTTTCTCGTCATCATCCAAGCCTTTAAAGTGATAAAAGTGCAGCTGAGGAGCTTCACTTTTTTCAAGTAACTCATCAGAAACTGCCTTCAGGTTGTGAGTTCAGAAGCTACTCTTCATCTCACAAGTCAAGTCCAAGTCGCGTCTTCAGAGTGATCCAAGCAAGTTTGACGTGAGACTGCAGCTCTGTCAAATAGAATGCAGGAGAAGCAAAATTTACTTGTCGTGTACAACAGCAAGGTGAAACAGTGAGAAGCAGAAGACCTACATGCCAGCATTCAGATAATATCTCTGACCTTGAAAAAGTGGTGAAAACTTGTAGCCCTGAGAGTCAAGATTTAGATCTCTTGAGAAGGGTGTATGTGCAGTTTTTGTTATGTTTTTGTTTTATTTTGGTTTTTTTTTTGGGGGGGGGAGGTTTCTTGTGGGTTTTTCTGTTTGGCTATCCTTAGTGGATAAAAACATTTAAAGCAATGGTTAAGGACTGAAATTCTTATCAACAAGAGTTGGTCATCACAAGAAAAAGATTTGTATAAATAAATATATTTGTTTTGCTGTAAGGCACAGATTTCTTCTTTTTAAAAGTTCACAGTACAAAATTAGACCTTGCCCCAAATTAATTATGGCCTCTTTTAAAAATTAATTGCGAAAGTTGTATTTTAACTGTTGTTAAAATTATTCAGTACATCATTTACATTTAGTAAGTATTTACTAAGTGATGGCAATATGCTAAATGATCATCAGTATCAGGCAAGCAGCTTTTAGTATTCCAATTGTTGAAAATCCTCATCTGTTAGAAACTGGTGTCTGAAACATGTTGACACACATGTATAAAAAACATGTAGTCAAATAAAAAAAAAGATGTGGCGTTTAACCACAACAACATATGTGATCATCCAAACATATACATAGATCACCTTCACCTGTGTTGCCACCCTGGCATAGAATTATACACCCATGTTTCATAGCTCTTATTCTCATAGTTTATTCCGTGCAGCCTTTAATATGACTGTTTTTTTTTTCTAATTACATTAGTTTTAAATGATTAGCCTGCAATACAGAAAAAATTGTTTTGATTTTATGTTAGGATATAATGCTGATTTTCTGAGAGTTTTGTGTTTATTTCTTACATGTCAAGTGCATGTAATACATTTTGATTTCAATAATGGAGTGTTCTGTACAAAGTTTTGCTGATTGTGTCATGACTACCACTCATGCACAGATAAATATGTATGTTTTTATCACCTTGGAGAATTTGTATTTGTAAAGATAAATAACATTGCATTTGTAAATTATCTTTTTTTATAATTAGTAGAGAAATGTGTGTATGCATGTGTGTTTGTTTTGCACTGATAAATATTTCTAAAATATTTCTAAAACATTTGTAAAACATTTTATCATGAAGCAGTTATGTTGTTCCTTGCAGTAATAAATGTCAGGCTCCTACCCCTCTCTCTCTCTCTCACTCTCACCCAAACACACACATCTGATGGATGAATAACTACAAAGAGTGGATGAATAACAACAAACAGTGGCCAGTTTAACTGTCCAGCACCAAGTGGCACCAGAATTCCATGCCATTTAACCAGACCAAAGCAGCATAAATAGATAACCAAAACAGTGTGAAGAACACTAGAACAGTGTTTCCCAAAGTGTACAAAAATGCCCCTCTATAGGTGTTGGAAAGGACCAGGAAGTCAGTGAAAAAAAAAAGGTTGGGGGGGGGGGGGGGAAACGGGTGGGACAGATGGCATTGAGGTTTGAGGAAAAACAAAGCAGCAAACAGAGGCAGTAACACCTCCTTTCTTAGCACCTTACAACCTGATATCGAGAAACTTGTGCCCCTACATGAAACTCATCCACCACATTAAAGGTTGAGAAAATAATTCAGTAGGTGAGTTATAAGTGTACTCATTTATATTGTTTAATAAACTGGTTTGCTAGTTTAAGTTTATGGTTGTGTAATGCATATACTAGTTTAATAGGACATTGTGTGAATAGTACATGGATGAGGGGGTGGGGTGGGTGTGGCATTGAGGACATGACCTGGGAGAAAAGAGGGTGGTAGCCCAAATAAGCCTGGGAAATAATGTACTAAAAGAAGCACCTTTATTATATTAGGTCAGTAATAAGAGGCATAGTGGTTAGAATGCTCATCTCTCATGCTGAGTTTGGTGGTTAAAGTCTGGCCAGAGGTGCCCCAGTCAACCATTTTGTAGAATCAGGTAACCAACTCCTTTTCTATAGCTGAGGAGAGAAAGGCATCCAGGTTAACCACATTAACCTCAAGGGTGGCACCAGGTCATGAAAAATACAGGCACTAACATCATGCCCTGAGTGCCACAATGTCAGGATAGAACCTTTATGTGTTTTTAGGCCTGTAACAAAATATGCTGCTTTCTAATAATGAAATGTTTCATATTTTGTTACTGGAGTTTAAGATTATTACATAAAATGATTATTTTGTGTCTGGTCAAGTATTTTTGTAATATATCCATCAACTTTATATGGGATTATTTTGTGCCTGGTTAAGTGTATTTTTTATATATGTCAACCTAGTGTGGACTTATTTTGTATCTGGTTTAAGCGGTTTTTTTTTTTATATATCCATCAATCTAGTGTGGACTTATTTTGTATCTGGTTTAAGTGTTTTTTTTATATATCCATCAATCTAGTGGGAACATATTTTATATCTGGTTAAAGTGTTTTTTTTTTATATATCCATCAATCTAGTGGGAACATATTTTATATCTGGTTAAAGTGTTTTTTTTATATATCCATCAATCTAATCACATTAAACGTCATGATACTTTAGAGAAGACCGTATTGGAAGGATACATAATGGGAAAAAGAAAAAGAGGAAGACCGAAACGAAGATGGCTGCAAGACATCGTTGATGATCTGGAAATGGATGCAGCAGCAGCAGGCCATCTTGCTCACAACCGAGAGGCCTACAGGAGTGCTGTTTGGGAGGCAAAGTTCCGCAAGGGACAAGCAAAGGAATGAATGAATGAATCAATCTAGTGGGAACATATTTTATATCTGGTTAAAGTGTTTTTTTTTTATATATCCATCAATCTAGTGGGAACATATTTTATATCTGGTTAAAGTGTTTTTTTTATATATCCATCAATCTAGTGGGAACATATTTTATATCTGGTTAAAGTGTTTTTTTTTTATATATCCATCAATCTAGTGGGAACATATTTTATATCTGGTTAAAGTGTTGTATTATATATCCATCAATCTAGTGTGGATTTATTTTGTATCTGGTTAAAGTGTTTTTTTAATATATCTATCAACTTTGTTTGGGATTATTTTGGGTCTGGTTAAGTGTATTTTTTATATATCCATCAATCTAGTGGGAACATATTTTATATCTGGTTAAAGTGTTTTTTTATATATCCATCAATCTAGTGTGGACTTATTTTGTATCTGGTTAAAGTGTTTTGGTTATATATCTGTCAACTTTGTATGAGATTATTTTGTTTCTGGTTAGGTGTTTTATTTATATATCCATCAACCCAGGATGAGATTATTTTGTGTCTCAGCAAGTGTATTATAAATATGTATTAATCTAAGATTAATAAGAACTATATAAGTTCTATATAAGAACTGGTTTCAAACAAGGTGATACATTATCTCCATTACTGTTCAACCTAAAAGGTAATCAGAAATGTGAAAGAAAGCAGCACAGAAGAACAAGCTAAAATACTAGGATACACTGATGACATCGACCTGGTGGGAGAAACTATGCAAGAAGTCATCAATACCTGCATACACCTGAGGGATGTGGCACTAAAAGTGACCTTGACCATTAACCAAGATAAGATAGAGTAAGTGAAGATATCAAGAGATCAGAGGCAGAATGATCCAGATTATATAAATGTGGGCGATATGACCATTAAGAAAGCAGAAACATACAAATATCTAGGCACAACCTTCAACAGAAGCAACACAGTTCATTCATTCCTTTGCATGTCCCTTGCGGAACTTTGCCTCCCAAACAGCACTCCTGTAGGCCTCTCAGTTGTGAGCAAGATGGCCTGCTGCTGCTGCATCCATTTCCAGATCGTCAGCGATGTCTTGCAGCCATCTTCGTTTCGGTCTTCCTCTTTTTCTTTTTCCCATTATGTATCCTTCCAGTACGGTCTTCTCTAAATTATCATGACGTTTAATGTGTCCAAAATATTTAAGTTTTCTCTCTTTAATCCTCTTTACTAGCCAGCCTTCTTCAATATTAAGCTCTTGTAGTATAGATATATTTGTTCTTTTTTGTGTCCACGATATTTAGAGAACTCTTCTGTAGCATTTACATTAAAAGGCATTTATGTGTTTCTCAGCTGTTTTGTTAAGTGTCCAGGTCTCACAGGCATATGTTGCGATGGGAAAGATGCATGCCCTTAAAAATCTTATTTTTGTGGTTCTGTATGCTCCTCTCCACAGATTCTTTATTTGTTTTACTTTCTGAAGAACAATAGATGTCCTCCTTTTAATTTCCCTCATTATATCTCCATTATTAGTTAGTAGTGATCCAAGATATTCAAAACTCTCCACTTCTTCCAGTTTTTCCTCATTGATACATATTTCAGTTGCCTTGTTTGTTTTGTCAGTTGTCATCACTTTAGTTTTCTTTGCATTAAGATAGAGGTTCTGCTCTTCGCTGTTCTTGCGGACTGACATAATTAGTTTTTCCATTCCTTCTTGTGTTGTGGACAGCAATACTGTGTCATCAGCATATCTAATCTCTGGTATTTCATAACCTCCAACTGTTATGGCATCGTAATATTCTTTGTCTACATCTTCTCTAACATTCCTCATTATATTTTCAGTATACAAGTTAAATAAGTAGGGTGACAATATGCACCCCTGACGGACCTCTTGTTTTATGTCAAACCAAGTTGTTGTTTCACCATTTATTCTTACTGCTGCTTGTTGGTCTAGATACAGCAGTGATGTTAATTGTATCAGATGTGTTGGAAATCCCATTTTTTCCATTATTTCCCAAAGTTTCTGGTGTTGTACACAATCAAATGCCTTTGAGTAGTCTATAAAGGATAAATATAGATTCACATTAAACTCCCTGCATTTCTCTATTATTAATCTTAGATTGAATATATGATCTCTTGATCCTCTTCCTTGCCTGAAGCCAGCTTGGACCATATTGACTTCTTCTTCTATTTTCTTTCGAAGTCTACCCATTATGATTTTTAACAGAATTTTACTGGCATGACTGATCAGGGCAACAGTTCTGTAGTTGGTGCATAATTTCAGGTTACCCTTTTTTGGCAGTGGTATGAATACAGTTCTTTTCCATTCTTTTGGCCAAATACCTGAATGCCATATCTTTTTACATAGTGCATGATAGATTGTTGCACACTCCTTTCCTCCTGCTTTAATAAATTCAGCGGTTATCTCATCACATCCTGGTGATTTACCATTTTTCAGATTTTTTATTGCCCATAAAACTTCTTCCATTGTCGGCTCGGGTTCTTTCTCCTCCAATAATAATTCACACTGTTGATTTCTGCTTCCTCAGTCGGTTGTTTCATACATTCTTTTGCAATATTCCTTCCATCTTTCTAGAATTTCCTCTGTCTCTGTCAGGGTATTCCCCATCTCGTCACAAATTACATTTAGCTTAGGTGTGACATTTCTCGTCAATGTCTTCATTTCTTTAAACATTTCACTATCTCTTCCACACCTCTGATGTTCTTCTATACTTTCACAACAATCTTGTATGTATTGTTTTTTGTCTTTTCTTATGTTTCTTCGTACTTCTTTTGTTAAAGTTTTATATTTATCTATGTTGTTGTTTGTCACTCTCCACTGTGTCTTCATTTCTCTACATTGTTTTATCAGTTCTAGTGTACCTGCTGTGATCCATCTATTCTTTTGTGTTTTCTTTACTGGAACCATGTCTTTAGCTGTTGTTACTAAGATATCTTTGGCCTGCGTAGCCAATTCATCTGGTGTCATCTCTTCCTGTACAGCCATCAGGATTTCGAAACGGTTCTTCACTTCTATACCGTATTGTTCTGGTATATTTGTAAGGTCAAAGCGGAGTGGTCTTGATCCCATAACTATCTTTTTTATCTTTATCTTCATGTCTGCTATTAATAACTCGTGGTCCGTGTCACAATAAGCACCTGGTAAAGTTTTTGCTGATGTTATGCTTGACTTCCACCTTCTCTGCACTAAAATGTAATCTATTTGATTCCTGGTTTTCCCATCAGGTGATGTCCATGTGTAAAGTCTTCTTGGATGTTGTTTAAAAAGTGTGTTAGCGATCATTAGCAACACAGTAAGCAAGGAAATTAAAAGCAGATAGGGAACAAGCTATACTTTGGCTTGCAACACCTGTTATAATCCAAAATCCTGTCCCAAAACACCAAGACCAGCTGTCATGTATGGATCAGAAACGTGGAGTACAACAAAGAAAGATGAACAACAATTGCAGATCTTTGAGAACAAGATCTGAAGAAGAATCTTTGGGCCCATAAAGAATACCAACAGTTGAGGATGGAGAGCTAGAAAGAACACTGAACTGAACAGCTTATTTAAATCCCGACGAATTATAAATGTCTTGGAACTGAACAGACTACGCTGGCTGGGCCACATAGAAAGAATGGAAGAGAACAGACAAATGAAAATTATATATGCACAAGAGATGAGGGAAACAAGACCAAGGGGTAGACCAGGACAGAGATGAAAAGACAACATAGAAGAGGTTATAAAAGAAATTGGTGTCACCAACTGGAGAGAGAAGATTATTAGGAATAGAGAGGAATGGAGGCAAACTTTATCTGCAGCAATGAACCTTAATGGTTCAGAAAGCTGAAGAAGATGAAGAAGAAAAATGAATCTAAGATGTGATGACTTTATGCCTGTGACACAGATAATCTCAAGTCATGATACTGAGAAAATGACAAGTGTCAGGATTTGATATTGAGATACTGAAGATGGCCAAGCAATGATACTAAGACAGTGATTACTGTCAGGGTGTGATAATAATCAGGGTACCACGCATTATCGCTAGTGTGCTTATGTAGAAGAAGAAGAGGAGGTTTATGCAGTGCAAATGACTGAAGATAACAAGTTCAGATTCTGCATGTGCACTCAGGAATGGTTACTTCAACTCGTGCCTTGGCACCACTTCAGTGGTGTTAGTTTCCAAGAAAAAAATTCGGAACTTTGTGAATAGCCCTTGTATGTGATGACTGAGGTGGTGTGATATTAAACAATGATTATTGTCAAGGTGTGATACTGAAACACAGATGACTGTCATGACACATGTGGGCACTAACATTTAATAACAAGGACTAGAACTGTTATTTTTTTCTTGTGTTTCATATAGCTTGAATATAACGGTTTCATCTAGTTTTTTTTCTATTAGCTTTATTTTTTTTCTTTTGCTGTACTTATTTTTTTTTTTCAAATTTATTAAGCTGATTTCCATATTGCCAGAATTTGACAGCAACATTGAGCCATAACAGGCAAACCTGTATCGTCTGAAGGGTCCAGGACAATTTTTACGTAGTTTTAAAATCTGGAAAATTTCTGGATCAGGATGAGATTATATAGCAGGGATGGGCAACCTGGTCGCGGGGTACGTACAGCAGATTGGTCGTCTGGTGATGCAGTGTTTCCCATATACAGGGTCCTACAATTGTGTGTTTGTTAACTTATCATGAAAGTATGTCCCAGTGCAGCTTAAAAGAAATGTCTCAGTATTCCATGGACAGAAAAGAAAACAATGAAGAACTAAGTTCAAAGTGAAAAGAGAAATAATGAAGAACCAGACAGCTGAAGTATTTCAGTTGTGTCAGTAGGCACAGTACAATAATGAAAATAATATCGAAAGGAAAAGTTGAAGAGACAAAGAGAGAGATGACAATGATATACATAGATGGACAATATAAAGTGATGGATAGGTTTTAGCATAGTTGGACAACATAAAGTGATTGTATGGTTTTAGCATAGTTGGACAACATAAAGTGATGGATGGGTTTTAGCATAGTTTATGATGGATGGGTTTTAGCATTGTTGGACAATATAAAAGTGATGGATGAGTTTTAGCATAGTTGGACAACATAAAGTGATGGATAGGTTTTAGCATAGCTGGACAATATAAAAGTGATAGAAGGGTTTTAGCATAGTTGGACAACATAAACTGATAGATGGGTTTTAGCATATTTGGACAACATAAAAGTGATGGATGGGTTTTAGCATAGTTGGACAACATAAAAGTGATGGATGGGTTTTAGCATAGTTGGACAACATAAAAGTGATGGATGGGTTTTGGCATAGTTGGACAACATAAAAGTGATGGATGGGTTTTAGCATAGTTGGACAACATAAAAGTGATGGATGGGTTTTATCTTGACTTGGTGTACAGTGAAAAGAAGGGACAAAACAAGCTGATGGACTATTGCAGCATAACTTCTAGGAGGATGATGACATCTCAAAATTCTTTAGGAATGAATGTATTCTGTTACCAGAAATGCAGTCATTAAATACAAAGAAGGTCTCAAAGTAATGTTTCAGTTTGAACTCAAGTTTAAGAATGTAGCTGGTGTATCATTTTCTCTTGTAGACTTTAAACATTAAGATGAGAACTGCTACAAGTCTAAACACAGATCTCGGAATGTTGATGACTGTTTAGGTAATAGATATGCAGTCAGTATTTATACACTTTCTGAATGAAATGGTTAGTCAAATTTCACATTACATTTTATTCTGATTTTTTTTTTTAATTAAATTTTTACAATTATAACTGACAAGTGAATGTAAGCATGTTTTTAAATTTACCTCATTCAAACATTTCATAATTTTATTAAGTTTATTTATGCAATAGTTCTCTGTGTGATAAATTCAGCTTTTCTGAAAAGCTAAAGTAAGGTTTTGCCCACCCAGTAATTATATGAACATTTATTGTACTTGCTACTTTTTTTTTCTTTTCTAAACGTAGAAATAATAAAAAGTTCAGGTTAACCTTGAGCCAGCATTGTTCATTTATGTTTGAACATAAGTACACATCTGCATGTGTACATATATGTATGTATTTTTGCTCAGCATGTGTACATGTGTATGTATTTATGCTCAACATGTGTACACATCTGTATGTATTTATGCTCAACATGTGTACACATATATGTATATGTATTTGTGTTCAACATGTGTACACATCTATATGTATGTATTTGTGCTCAACATCTGTATTTAACTGACCAGTTTTAAGCATATTTTATTTTCAAAATGAGAAAACAGCTGTGAGAATCATTTCTGCTATAAAAAGTTACAGATTATAAGATGCAACCTGTCATGATTTTCTTTTATGCAAACCCATCCAAGTCCAAGCAAAGGTCAGTGTTTTCAAGACAGTGTATTCATTGTAAGTTTCACAATATGCATGTGAGGACAGTGCAACCCCTCTTGAGTACCATGCAAGAACATTTAACACAAGCTGAAGTGAGGCAACCGTGCCATGCCAAAAAAAGTACCGTCTGAATGACCACCTGAGATCTGCTGAAATATCACATGGAGACAGCATTATGTCAGCCACTAGCTAGGCATTTTTGTGTTTAGCATTCAGCAGTTTGTGTAAGGCAGAGATGATTCAAGAACAGTGCGAGCATCCATGAACTGCTTAGATTTCTTGTCTTCCACTTGTTCACTCATATCCAAATGTACAAACAGGTACTCAGCAAACTGTGTTGGGAACAAGTTGCTTCTACAGAAGAAGAATATCAGCCCACCCAGCGAGACACCCATGATCAGTGGTTCTCAACCGTGATCTTTGGTTGCATTAATGATTTGGTCTCGAGTGCCATCTGTCATATAAAACTAAAGGTTTGACATTGCAACATCACATATAAGACTAAAGGTTTGACATTGCAACATCACATATAAGACTAAGGGTTTGACATTGCAACATCACATATAAGACAGTGGTCCACAACCAGATATGTAGTTGGAAAAACGGTCTTTGGATGCACAAAGGTTGAGAGCCACAGCCGTAGATTACACTTCACACATAGTTTTCAGTTGATGACAGGCAAAACATTACATTATACATAACTCTGCCTTATAAAGAAAGCGAGCATTTTGATGAAGTCACAGCATGTGTTTCTGAGCTGGTGTACTTTTGTCAAAGCTTTTTTCTGCCCATTTCTGCTAATGTCCCCTTGCTTTTGCCTTTCAAACTTTCCCTGAGGGATTTGTGATAAAAGACATCACAAATGAAGTAAAGATGATAGTCATAAAATTATACAAGTGTTTACACGCAAGCTGACACCATATCCCTATGTGCCTCTAAGGCATGACAGGATCACCTTTTTTTACGCACAAGGTAAAATCAAGGGATGTAACCTTTAAGGTGGAATTTTGTTAAATCATTTATTTTTCGATGATTACATCCCTTGACTTGTAGTTTTTTGTTTTTTTTTAACTAGCTCTGATTATCAGTGCTTTTGTTGACCTCACAAAAAACATTTGACACTGTGAGCAAACCTTGTTTGTATACAGTATTTGTGTACACTGGGTGTCCAATATTGCAGCACACAATAGTTATATCATTCCTTGAGGATATGAAGACCACCATACCAATCAATTAGTAGGCATAAAATCTTTTGATGAGGTTGAAAAGCTCGCTGAAAACAGGAAAATTTGGCAAACTACCATGTGAGCCCTATGTAATGTTTAACACCACAGAAAGGATGACAGATGACAGTGATACCAGTCGATGTGAGTACAAGCTGATAGTTTTGAGGTCAAGAGTGGAGTTAATATAACTGTGCCCTAGCCTAGAAGGATGTTGAAGGTACCATGGACGGCTAAGAAAGCCAACGAAGAACTCTTAAGAGAGGCTGGAGTTAAAAGGCAAATTACAGCAAAGATCAGAGGCAGACAAGTGAGATTTGTAGGACATTTTCTGAGAAGAGGAAAACTGGAACACAATGTGGGAACTGGAAAAAACTGAGGGAAGATGAGACACAGGAAGACAGAGAGAGAAGTTACTGAATGGGCTGTCTGTGTGGCTAGGAAGAAATTCACCGGCGGATCTCATAATCAAGTCTAAAGACAGGGAATTGTGGAGAGAAATGATTGCCTACGCCACACGGTACAGCACTTGATTGATTGATTGTGTCCAAACCCATATCCTCTTCAGAATGTTTTGCTGTCCTCTTAAACTGTGCATTCAAACACACGGTTTGATGACCCATTATTTAACCTAGAACATCTTAGAGTCAAAACAACTGAAATTCTAATCTAGGAGCTTCTGTCTACTGATGAACCAGCCCTTGTGGCTCGCAGTGAGGAGACTTAAGCCTGTGATTAACAGCGTACGTACATACATACATATACAGATACATACTAAAACTGCTTTTGTTTTTTAATTCTCCTGAGCCAATCAGAACTGTGTCACACTTAGAAGACACAACAAATTTTTCAAAGTTACAGAAGACTGGTTAAACAGAGAAAACTTTAGTATTTTTGGACATTAAACGTCGTGAGAATTTAGAGCAAACTGCCTTGGAAGGGTGCGTAATGGGAAAAAGAGAGGAAGACTAAAGTGAAGATGGCTGCAAGACGTCGTTGATGATCTGCAAATGGATGCATCAGCAGCAGGGCATCTTGCTTACAACCGAGAGGCCTACAGGAGAGTTGTTAGGGAGGCAAAGTTCCACAAGGGACATGCAAATGACTGACTGACAAAAGAAGGCCTTTGCAATATGGACCCCCGTACTGACTGAGTCAAAAAGATGATACTGTGACTAACTTCCGTGTTTTCATGCAAGATGCAAGACCCCATCTCGTCTTCTCAAGCTGTTAACTGTGACCAACTTCAGTGTTTTCACGCAAGACCCATCTCGAATTCTCAAGCTGTTAACTGTGACCAACTTCTGTGTTTTCACGCAAGACCCCATCTTGTCTTCTCAAGCTGTTAACTGTGACCAACTTCTGTGTTTTCATGCAAGACCCCATCTTGTCTTCTCAAGCTGTTAACTGTGACCAACTTCTGTGTTTTCATGCAAGACCCCATCTTGTCTTCTCAAGCTGTTAACTGTGACCAACTTCCGTGTTTTCACGCAAGACCCCATCTCGTCTTCTCAAGCTGTTAACTGTGACTAACTTCCGTGTTTTCACGCAAGACCCCATCTTGTCTTCTCAAGCTGTTAACTGTGACTAACTTCCGTGTTTTCACGCAAGACCCCATCTCGTCTTCTCAAGCTGTTAACTGTGACCAACTTCAGTGTTTTCACGCAAGACCCATCTCGAATTCTCAAGCTGTTAACTGTGACCAACTTCTGTGTTTTCACGCAAGACCCCATCTTGTCTTCTCAAGCTGTTAACTGTGACCAACTTCCGTGTTTTCACGCAAGACCCCATCTCGTCTTCTCAAGCTGTTAACTGTGACCAACTTCCGTGTTTTCACGCAAGACCCCATCTTGTCTTCTCAAGCTGTTAACTGTGACTAACTTCCGTGTTTTCACGCAAGACCCCATCTCGTCTTCTCAAGCTGTTAACTGAAAACTAGCTTCAGAGTACTTCAACCTGGCCAACAGGAATCAACACATTACATGGTAGTAGACCTTACTGATAAGCTAGTTTATATCTTACCAAGAACTCACAAAGTCATTCTAGAACATTCCTCAAGGGATACTATACTTGTGCTCACCACAGCACATAAGGTGGAAAAACACCAGAAGCTCCTGAAATTTGGTGAGGAGAACTTACAAGTCTTGGAGTGTGTGAAAGAAGCAGGTTTTCTCGTAATCTACTATCATAACCGGCCTGGTTAGTTGAGTGGTTAGGCACTCGGTTTACTAATCAGATGGTACTGGGTTCATTCCCAGCAGTGGGATTCTTTTTTTTTCCTGGTACACACCAAAAAGGCCCCGGGGTTCACCAAGCCAATAAAAATGGGTACCAGAGAAATCTGGGAATGTAAAGCGGCCAGGCGTGATACTGACCACATCACACTTTCATGTGCTGAAGGTCATGGAAAATATGTGCCTAACACTGTATTCCCCAATATGCCTTAATGGCATGGAAATGGGAATTTAATCTTTACCTTTTACCATCATGAAGACCATGTTAAGTCCTAACCCATAAGCCACGCTCAAGGAGCACAACAGCCTGATAACAGAAGCCACACACACACAAATTATTCTGGGTCTTAGCCAGGTCTGCTACAGGAAGCCACAAACACCAACACATGATACTACACAGAAAGGAACAAGTCAACATTTTCCACCTCCGAACAGGACACAGCCAACTCCGAAGTCATACATATACAGAGTTTAAGGCTGGTACTACTACTCTTTGTATATGTGCCCATGTGCCCCAAACTGTGGGACATATCCTCCAAAACCGCACCAACTATGAGGCACTGAGAAGCAATTACTAGCCCAGTGAAACCACTAAAGATATAAGCTCTATGGTTCCATGCATGAATTACAAAAAAACAGTGAAATTTATCCAAGAGACAGGACTGCAGATATAGACAGAAAATGCATACAAAGAAGAAGCCAGGTCTGCTGTAGTCACCCCTGCTCCCTTTAGTATATTTTCTTTGACATAAGACAGGTAAGAGTTAAATTATTTACATAAGACAGGTAAGAGCTAAATTATTTACATAAGACAGGTAAGAGCTAAATTATTTACATAAGACAGGTAAGAGCTAAATTATTTACATAAGACAGGTAAGAGCTAAATTATTTACATAAGACAGGTAAGAGCTAAATTATTTACATAAGACAGGTAAGAGCTAAATTATTTACATAAGACAGGTAAGAGCTAAATTATTTACATAAGACAGGTAAGAGCTAAATTATTTACATAAGACAGGTAAGAGCTAAATTATTTACATAAGACAGGTAAGAGCTAAATATTTACATAAGACAGGTAAGAGCTAAATTATTTACATAAGACAGGTAAGAGTTAAATTATTTACATAAGACAGGTAGGAGCTAAATTATTTACATAAGACAGGTAAGAGCTAAATTATTTACATAAGACAGGTAAGAGCTAAATTATTTACATAAGACAGGTAAGAGTTAAATTATTTACATAAGACAGGTAAGAGCTAAATTATTTACATAAGACAGGTAAGAGCTAAATTATTTACATAAGACAGGTAAGAGCTAAATTATTTACATAAGACAGGTAAGAGCTAAATTATTTACATAAGACAGGTAAGAGTTAAATTATTTACATAAGACAGGTAGGAGCTAAATTATTTACATAAGACAGGTAAGAGCTAAATTATTTACATAAGACAGGTAAGAGCTAAATTATTTACATAAGACAGGTAAGAGTTAAATTATTTACATAAGACAGGTAGGAGCTAAATTATTTACATAAGACAGGTAAGAGCTAAATTATTTACATAAGACAGGTAAGAGCTAAATTATTTACATAAGACAGGTAAGAGCTAAATTATTTACATAAGACAGGTAAGAGTTAAATTTTCTGACATAGGATGGTAGGAGCTAAATTTTCTAACATAAGACAGGTACGAGTTAAATTTGTTTAAATAAGGCAGGTAATAAGAGTTAAATTTGTTAAAATAAGGCAGGTAATAAGAGTTAAATTTTGTAAAATAAGGCAGGTAACAAGAGTTAAATTTTTTGACACTAAACATCATCATCATCATCATCGCCTTTCACTCCCTTGAGAGCATAGGCCACGGATAAAGGTTCTCCAGTCATCCTTGTTCTTGAAATTATTCTATGCTTCCTTCCATGTGTATTCCTTGTCTCTGAGCACTGTCATAATTTCTCTTCTCCAAGTAAGTCTAGGTCTTCCAAGTTTTCTATTTCCTTGAGGATTCCACGTCAGAGCCTGTCTTGCTATGCTGGTGTCGGCACTTGACACTAGACAAGTAAGAGTTAAATTTTTGACATAGGTAAGAGTTAAATTTTTGACATAAGGCAGGCGAGAGTGTTTGTAACAAAACAGTGAAATTTAACGCCATTTGACAAAAGGTTAAGTAAGAAGTACTTCTTCTTCGTTTGCTTCTACCATCAAGATCGCCTTGTGATCCTACTGAATTTACTCCTGTGGTTCTCGCAACAGTCTCATTTAGGGTGGAAGCTCAGAGTATTGTGGGGCTTGGGCCTATATTATTGGTGGGTCACAGAAGCGCATTGCGCGACACTGTGGTTTTCGTCGCACCAGTTTAGTCTAGAGTTGGACTTCCTCACTGGAAAATCTCGACATGGTTTGGATATGAATATATCCCCGCCAGGTGAGAGGTGGTTGCCCATCCAGCCTAGAGTTGGACTTCCTCACCAGAAAACCTCAACGTGATTTTGGTGAGAGGTGGTTGCCTATCTTGACTGCACTGATCCAGTGGCTCCGACTTCAGCATTTTGTGGTCCTGGCCGCAACCCTTCCTGCTGGTGACCAGGATGGAGCTTTCGTTGAGGAGGACGAATCCTCTGTATTCATGCTGAAAATCAAAATCATGCGACCTTTTGCCCTTTTTGCAATATTTTGGACACATTAAACGGCATGATAACCTAGAGAAGACAGTCTTGGAAGGATACATAATGGGAAAAATAAAGAGAAGAAGACCAAGGCAAAGATGGTTGCAAGACATCATTGATGATCTGAAAATGGATGCATCAGTAGCAGGGCATCTTGCTCACAACCGAGGGGACTACAGGAGTGCTGTTAGGGATGCAAAGTTCTGCAAAGGACATGTGAATGAATGAATGAATGAATATATAAAAATGAAGTCCTTGTTATCACAATTGAAATGTCACCATTTATTCACAAATTATGTTACAGCAATCAATTTGCACAACCTTTTAAAGATAGTTAACTTTTCCATTCATTTATTTTTATATCATTCATTTCCAACTTGTTACTATTACCTTATAAAAATTATAATAATTATTATTATTATTTACTGCATATTTCCTACAATATTGTTTTGTTGGGGAAGGGTACTATAATTCTTTGTTTTTGAATCACTAAATTGATGACTGAATTGGGACCAAATGTCACAAAAACTTTTTTCTTTAATGCCAAAGAAGGCTATAAACTATAAGAGTTCAAAAACCCTTACTTTACAATATTTACATTACAAAAATAATAATTAACCAGGAAAAAAAAACATTAGGATAAATTGGTAAAAAAAGTATCTCTACACTGAAAATGATATACAGAAAAGTGAATAAAATAATTAACATTGCAGCATTTTGATCGGCAGGTGCTAAAATTAACGTTTCATCTCACCTATTTTCTGCGCAGGTTTCCTCAGGTGATCTGTATGTTCACCTCATATAAAACTCACACCAACAATTTTTCTTTTCTTTTCTTGTAACATCCTTGAAATACCAAGATGAATTATTCATATCCTCAAAATCTCTCTTCCCTCAAATATGTCAAGCACTTTAAGAATACCAACCACACATTACCCAATTTAATGGCCATAATAATATTCATAATTCCACCGAGAAACGTTCTGCCATCTACACAAAGTAAACAGTTCACATACTCGTCATTCTATTCAAGTCCGAGACAAAGTATGTAAACTAGGGATCCGGAGATATAATGTTTGCTGTCTGCGGGGCACAGTACGGAGCCCCTAAAAACTTGTCTGCAATACGGCCGGCCTCTCTGAAGCCACTCAGCAGGGCACCGTGGACCGTTGCTGGATAGTTTCTGATCGTGTGCTCTCCTGCGAAGAACAGGCGGGACGGTGCTCCAGGCGGCTGGGAGATGGGTGATGATAGCAGGTCATAGTCATTGCCTTTAGAAAAAAAAAAAGAATAAAAAGCCTCACTGACAGTGTGGAAAGTAAACAGGTGAAAACAAAAAATGGGAAACAACAGCAGGTACTACACTGATTAAATAAAACCCTCAACAGTCAATAATGATCAGTTATTGACAGATTACTAATCTCTTCGTCAATGTTCAACAAAGGTCGTTAACTGGGCGACTAATTAATTTTCTTTTGTCAGCTAAGGACATTAACTGAGTTATATGACCGCTGATCTCTGTGGAACTATAAACTTGGTATCCTTGAAGCCAGTACCAAATCCTGAAGCACCAATGCTGTTGGATGAGAAGCTAGATACAGTAACTTTCTTCAGGTTACTGAGTAGACTCAGCATGAAAGCTTCATAGCAGACGCCACCAACCTGAGGCTCACAGCAATCCTTATCCCACAAACAAGATGGAAGGAGCATGGTCCTTTTCTCAGAGAGTAAAGAATAATGTGCTTCATGGCCGAACAAGGGTGAGGCTGTTGCTCATCCTGCTGGAGTTCTGGGTTCAGCCGAATCTTTTTTTGTTTATCTTTCCATCTTACATAAGTGCTTTTTCTACAAGTCTTTATACTAATCAAACATACTCTGCTCTAACATTCTGCAATGTGAAAGCCATCATTTCCAATTTGCTAAAATCATTACTAGGAGCAACCATGAAGAGGCAGGACAGAATCTAGGTCAGCTCTGGATCATCAGCCCTGGTTCTAAGGACTGTTATTGCCGGAGGTGGGGTGGAGAATTCGATCTCCACTCCAACGGCATGTGTCTCAAACAGCCTCTGGCAGTCAAGTCCACCTCCTGGCCTTCCCGTGACAGAACTGTTTAAACTGACAGAAGAAGGGGCGAGGGCGAATATCTGGCGCCTGAAAACCAGATACTTAGGGTAGATGAGTGGCACATTTGGTAGCTCATCTGCCACTGTTGGCGAGATTCTTCAGCTGCCATGCGTGGAGCGGTGCTCCTCCCGGCCAATGAAGAAAGGTGCAAATGGGGTTGCCGCGCAGCATCACTGCGGAAAAGGTGGTAGAAAGGATAAAGCGAAGCAAACAGTCAAATCACGGCACCTCTGGTCTGGAGGTCGGCCACATCCTGAGTGCAGTCATATCGGGTGAAATGCATGAACTGGCTTATCCCAGAGGTTAAGACACTGCTGGCGAGACTCTTTGAATGCCGTGCGTGGAGTGAAGCTCCTCCCGGTCAAGGAAGAAAATGCGGAAAAGAAATAAAGGTTGCTGTGCAGCACTGATGTGAAAAGGTGAAGGAAAGGATAATGTGAAGTTTAATCGGTATGTCCAGTAGTATCGCTGCGAGAGCTACACATACCACGGCGCCTCTGCTCTAGAGGACGGCCACATCCAAAATACACCTACACTGGTGAAATATGCCTAAACCGGCACACACCAGGGGTGGAACTTGATGGCTAGACATGTCATGCCACCTTCGCTCTAGAGGTCGGTCACGCCTGATATACACCCATACTGGTGAATTATGCCTAAACCGGCTCACACCAGGGGTGAATCTTGAAGGCTACGCATGTCACAGTACCTCTGCTCTAGAGGTCGGTCACGTCCCAAACACGCCCATACTGGGATATGCCTAAACCAGCTCAACCCAGGGGTGGAAGTCACTAGTGGCGAGGATTCGTCCTCCTGGCCAAAAGCTCCATCCTGGTCACAACTAGGAAGGGTAGCGGCCACAACCGCAAAATGCTGAAGTCAGAGACACTGGACCAGGGCAGTCTAGATAGGCAACCACCTCTCACCCGGCAGGAATGTTTGCATATCCTAATCACGCTGAGGTTTTCCGGTGAGAAAGTCCAACTCTGGACAGGATGGGCAACCACCTCTCATCCGGCGGTGATACACGGGTATCTCAAAACACGTCGAGGTTTTCCGGTGAGAAGGTCCAACTCTGGCCTGGGTGGGCTACCGCCTCTCACCCAACAGGGATGCACTGATATCCTAAACACGTCGAGGTCTTCCGGTGAGAAAGTCCAACTCTAGACTAAACTGGTGCAACGAAAACCACGGTGTCACGCAATCCCGCTTCAGAGACCCACCAAGAATACAGGCTAAAGCCCTGCAGTACTCTGAACCCCTTGTGGTCCTCTCGGGGATCTCGTATGGTCCTTTCGGGGACCACACAGGAGACCACTGGACCTAACGAGGACCACAGGCGTAAATTCAGTAGGATCACAGTGTGGTTTTGGTGGTAGAAGCAAATGAAGAAGAAGATCACTAGCCCTGATAAATGCACTATCCCTCAAGTACAGAAACTGTCAACTCAGCTACTTAGTCACCAGTGAAATCCCAGAGCAATTAATGAATGAGTGTATTTCTATTACTAGACATGTCATCAACCATTAAATAATATTGCTCATTTCTGATTAAGCAAAAATCTGGTTCAACAGTTTCTCATAGAATGTTTCATTTCATTTTCAATTCACTACACCTGAGACAAGAAAGTAATTTAAGGGTGTTCACCCCCCCCCCCCCCAATTACACCTATTCTGGCTTTTTATATTAACCCAATCAACCCATAAAATCATATTTCAGCCAATCAATACATCTCAAGAATCCTGTTAACAGAAAACAACTACTTCTGGTTCTAAAGACAGCATACTCTTAAGAGTTTATGGATATTGCTATGAAATCTACAACAGAGCCAAGGTCTTGTTATAGTAAAATGTGTTAAGCAGCAACTAAGGAAAGAAATAAACAAAACAAGCACAGCTGCTAACATATGCCACAGATACAGTAACTTGACCAAGTGAATGTCTACAAGCCAAGCAGTTACTGGACACTGAGAAGACAAAAATCGTGTCTTCACGTATGTGTATGTGTACGTATGAGTAAATGAGCCTGACCTGAAGATCCAGCTGCCACGTAGGAGTATGACCCTCTAGCGTAAGGATCAGCCCGCCACCTTGAGACTAGAGTTTCCTTAGGCTGCAGTGAGATGAAATGGTAATATACATCTTGTTTTAATTTCAATACATCTTGTTTTAATTTCAATACATCTTGTTTTAGCTTCAATACATCTTGTTTTAGCTTCAATACATTTTGTTTTAGTTTCAATACATCTTGTTTTAGTTTCAGTTTCAATCCATCTTGTTTTAGCTTCAATACATATTGTTTTAGCTTCAATACATTTTGTTTTAGTTTCCATACGTCTTGTTTTAGTTTCAATAGGTCTTGTTTTAGTTTCCATATGTTTTGTTTGATTTCTTCATTGTTTATAATTATTTCCACATTAACTCATATCCTACCACTGGCCACTGTACATCTTTTTTTTAATTAAAAATGAAATATATATATATATATATATGCAGCTATGTAGTTCATATTTAGTAGCTGGAAGTTCATATTTTAAACTAATGTAAATACTAAAATAGTCATGACATCATTTCTCAGCAAAACATGGCATCTATAATGTTTGATTATTTAACAAAATCATAATATGCTGAACTAGAAGAAACTTTAAACTTAACCTGCGGGACGGCATTGGCTCCAAAGATTCCTCTCATGACTACGAGACAGCGTCCAATGATAACATCATCGCTAACATTTTCCATGATGGCTGCTGCTTCTCCCGCTATCAGGGCCAGCAGGACGGGAGCTTTGTAGAGATTCCAGAACAAAAACAACTCACCACGGCTGGCAGTTGTACTCCCAACATGGCCAAACAGGTTTGCACTGGGGTCCCAGAACACACGGTCAAAACACAGAACAACCTGTGACCGGAAAATGAACTGAAAATCCTTTACAAGTACAAAATTTAACCATAAATGATCTCGTTACAAGGACAAAATTTAACCATAAATTACCCCCCACAGAAATGTAGCTTTGTCAAGCTAGACAGGTACTTAGGGAGACAGTATCAGTGCTCATATCTTCCTTGACACACTACAGGGGGATGTGCTCAGCATCAAGTCTGGTCACATTTCCATCCCCACTTCCACTTCTAAAGCAGGCTGACTGGGGCCCCATTGGCTGGACTTGAACCCCTGGTCCTACCATGAGAGACTGAGCAAGCTAACCACTATGCCATTCAGGTGCCCACAAAGAACATGCTATTACTCCTCCACAAATCTCATTTATCCTGAAGATCAACTGCTACAGCTTGACAGTCTATGTTCTCTTATTGAAAGTTTCCAGACTGACCGTGCTGCCAAGAGAATCATTTCGAAAAGCTATCAGGACTTTAGCTGGCCATCCCTTTCTCTCTCCTCAAAGTGATTCAGTTTGCTGCATTACTTGTGTGGCCTTCAGCAGTGATCATTTTTCTTTGAGCAACAAGGACTGTCTATAATCTGTTTCTTGGGTTCGCTGTGAAAAATAAATTATAACTGAAGCGAGATGGTGGATCTCCCTGACAAAGCAAAACTGAAAGATCTTGGAAGTTGAGATCACAGTGTTACACTGTCAAACTTTCTGTCACAGTGAAGAATTTTTCTGTCTTTATGTCTCAGTGAAGAATCTGTATGACCTTTTTTTTTTTGTCACAGCGAAATCTGGGTGGGTTTTTTTTTTTTTGTCACAATGAAGAATTTGCTTTCTGTCATAGTGAAAAATCTATCTTTCTGTCAAAGGGAGGAATTTGCTTTTCTGTCACAGTGAAGAAATTTTGGGGTTTTTTTTCTGCCACAGATAAGAATTTATCTACCTTTCTGTCACAATGAAGAAATTTTCAAATTTTTTCTGTCACCGACAGGACAACAAAGGCAGTGAGGAGAGGTGCTGGCATCCCTACCTCAAATACTGTAGAAACATGAAATCACCAATACTTCATATCCCTACCTCAAATACTGTAGAAACATGAAATCACCAATACTTCATATCCCTACCTCAAATACTGTAGAAACATAAAATCACCAATACTTCATATCCCTACCTCAAATACTGTAGTGGTCTAGAAACATAAAATCACCAATACTTCATATCCCTACCTCAAATACTGTAGTAGTCTAGAAACATAAAATCACCAATATCATCAAGTGTGTGGGAAGAATGAAAGATGGAGTGATGAAGGGCAGAATGTAAGACGGGCCTGCGTGCCCAATTCTTTACCTTTTAAAAATAAAGATTATTCATTCATACCTCAAATACTGTAATAGTCTAGAAATGAAAATCATCAATACTTTATACTTCTAGGGCATGCATAGAACATAAATTTTGCCACAGATAAGAATTTGCCTGTCTTGTGAAGAATCTGTTTTGTAACTAAAGCCATAATTACTCCTAGAAAGCTCTAGCACAAAACAGTATTTCTATACCTTATTGAGATTTCCAAAACCAAGCCTCAGAATGGCATCCACTTTCCAATCTGGCAAGGGAGGGATAAACTGTGGCACATTTGACATGCTGCTGACGCTCTCTTTCAACACACCCAGGGGCAGAGTACATAAAACAGCATCGCCTTTGTACACTTGTTGATTGGCTCCATTTTTGTTTGTGGTGACAACTTCCACACCTGCTAATCAGATATAGCTTCAGAACATTTGCTTTCACTTTACACTTTACATATGGCAGAACATTCATGGCCACTTTAAGTAAATGTTAAAACTATTTTAAATAAAAGTACAATTTTATTAATTAACAAGCACACAGCTGTAACTTTTCAGTTTACACCTTAATCATACAAAAACATACAGGACAAAGAAACAGGAAAAAAAAAAGAAAATGTAAATTTACTTCAGTGATAATTTTACTTCTTATAACAAATAAGAATAGGAAAAAAAAAAAACAGCTGAAAAAAAAATGTTGCACTTTGCTGTGATTTGCAAGAAGCAGTCTGAGATTGTGAATGGTAGAGTACTGTGAATGTTTAAGTGAAGACTTGTGAGATGTGATACCAATCTGATTTGGTAGTAGTAAAGAGGAGGTTGAGAAAGGGGAGAAACTTCACACACACTCTTAAATGTAGATTGCTGTCACAACTAAATGCTCCCTTTTTTATATTATTTTTTTCTGCTCTTATTTGTTACATATCACTGAAGTGAATTTATATTTTCTCTTCTTTTCCTATTTCTTTGTCTTGTATGTTTTTTGTATGAATAAAGGTGTAAGCTGAAACATTACAAGTGTGTGCTTGTTAACGAATAAAGCTGTTCCTACCTCTTGTACATCGTCTAACATTTTGTTATCACAGCTTTACTGGTGTGGGTTTATGTATATTTATGTATTTAGTTATGTATACCTATATCCAAAAATTATTCAAAACGAAGAGCATGAGAGTACCACAGCTGAGAGTAAGCTGACTTTTACATGTTGCAGAACATTCATGGCCACTTAAACAGAAGTAAAGAGCACAGGAGTACTGCAGCTAATGGTGACATGACGTATGAAATTAAAGCATTGTACACTGGCTATGTCATTCTCCAGTCAACCAAAATTATCTGCCTGCAAGATTAGGCATACCAGAATAAACTACTCACATGGCTGTCAGTGTACTGAGGGAAAAGCATACTATTCATAAAAAAAATCAGTGCCATGTACATGAAACTATACATGTTAAAGACTGGTGAAAAGAGAAATGAAAATTAACGGAACATTACTTTTAAACCAAACACTAAAAACTACAATGAAGAGTCACATGAATGATCTTTACAAACTGTAAAAACAACTCAGTTCTACAAAGGTTCAAAATCAGACTCCGGCGTCGTTGCATTCAGGACAGCCCCATATATATTCTCAGTAGCATGCCGCAACATCCATCCAAGAGTGTGTTTGCTAACAGTTCCCATCAAGTGTTGGTTCTTTACGATGAAGTTTCTGCCACACAGTCAGATTTCCTACCAACACCTTTAACTAGCTCCAGCAATCTCTTCACGATTACACTGGTCTTCCACGCCCACTTCATTTTCCCACAGTCTATCAAATACAGTGTTAACAATGTCGCTCTGGTCCCTTCTCAGAATGCCATTTATTTTAGCCTGTCCAGCAAGCCTGTCTGCCATTTCATCGCCATGTACTCCTGCATGTCCTGGACAATAAAATCACATTAGGCTCATCACAGCTGACTGGCTTAGCAGATGAACCCATTCTTTTCAAAGCAATTTTTCTTAATCTTAAGAAGCATACTCCGTGAATCCGTCACAATGATGCCATGAACTACATCATGTGCGGCTATCTATTCCAATTCTGCCCACGCAGCAGCATTCTACATGTATGCTGCATAATATTTCTGAATACACCAAGCAAACACAAAATGTCCATCAACACCACCCAAAATTTTGTTGTGTGTTCTACATGCTTTCGCTGTCTCTCTTTTTATAGTTTCACTTGGTCTCCCCCCCCCCCCCCCCCCCCCTTTAGTTGTAAAAGTTAAAAAAAAAAAACAACACATACTGACTTTATAAGAGATTTCAGTGAAATCAGACAACTATGTACTCTTGGGTTTTTAGAGAGCGGAGTAAATGGTTGCATGCTAAATGAGAGATACGCCATTCTTTTTGTTTCTAAAACTAAAATGTCCTGTACAGAATCTGAACTTAGAAGTCCTCAGTGAAACAGAATCACTCCCACACATGACATCCTTCTGAAGACAGATGGCAATATTTATTTCAAACACCTGAAGATTTGAATACTAATGGAAACACTGGACTAAAAAATCATTTCTTTGGCATCACAGTTTTCAGTAAAAATAATTTTCTTCCCCTAAGTTTTCACGTGTTATAGTTAGTATTCAATAATTTGTTTTAGCAGATTTACTTAATTTTTAATTTTTAATGGTATTTCTATTTAAAGCAGATTTGGACAGGGCTTTTTGTCCATGATAGTCATCATCACTGTTCTGGATGGCAGAGCTGGTTATGTTATGATACCCAATGACCACTGACCTTTCTCCAATATTTTTATCTGTTTGACCACTGTATTCAGTTTATAGTCCAGCCCTTCAGACAAAGCCATGGGAACACACGAGTAGCCATTCCTTACTGTAAAAGAGGTCAAATGAAAAATATATGTTTTGATTGTTGTTTACTTTTTCTGTTTTGGCTAACTTTGGACACTTCTTCAACCTGAGCAATGTAGGTAGTTTGTCTCTGTAGTTAATGTCTAATCTAATAACATTTATAACATTTCTACTCCTTATCTTGTGTGTTTTGAAGAGACAGAGTTACCCGCCTTGACGCCACACCAATGAAGCGCAGCCAGACAAAACTATGCTTCTCTTCATTACTACAGGACCCATGAACAGGTAGTATAACAACTGCTGCCTGACAAATGAGACAGAGATGGACATGTGTAACAACTGCTGCCTGACGAATGAGACAAAGATGGTCATGTATAACAACTGCCTAACAAATGAGATAGAGATGGACATGATCCCTGTTGAGAAGATCATTACTGTAGTACTGTCCTGCTTATATATACCCCAGTATAATAATACTCCCTAAAAACAGCACTATAATGTTCTATATAATATTCACTGTTTCTAATACTGGCTATAATCATTATCATCATCATCAAACACACCTGTCAAATGACACCCTGAGAATTCATAATCATCATCTTGGTCCCAGTGTTTGAGAGAAAGGTTTGACAGAGGGGTGGCGTTGGCAAACTCCAGATTGGCAAAATGCCAGTCCAGAATCTGACGATCTCGGGATGACAAGTAGACATCACTGCAAAATATATGTCATGAGTATCAACCATCACTGAAATGACAAGCATTAAAAAAAAAAAACTTTTCACATAAAAGTTAAGCTTACAAGATTTAAAATAATTTGATCTGTTCAACTGACAATTTTCCCAATTTATTTATGTTCAGAAAGGGTTCACGTCTTCCTAGACAAAGGTTAAACATATTAGACCTGAAAAGCTAAGAATGACTGAATAAAGTGCTAATTATCAGGAGACTGGCACTAAATGAAGTGCTAATTATCAGGAGACTGGCACTAAATGAAGTGCTAATTATCAGGAGACTGGCACTAAATAAAGTGCTAATTATTGGGAGACTGGCACTAAATAAAGTGCTAATTATCAGGACACTGGCACTAAATGAAGTGTTAATTATCACTAAATAAAGTGCTAATTATCAGGAGACTGGCACTAAATAAAGTGCTAATTATCGGGAGACTGGCACTAAATAAAGTGCTAATATTGGGAGACTGGCACTAAATAAAGTGCTAATATCAGGAGACTGGCACTAAATACAGTGCTAATTATCAGGAGACTGGCACTAAATAAAGTGCTAATTATCAGGAGACTGGCACTGAATAAAGTGCTAATATCAGGAGACTGGCACTGAACAAAGTTCTACGAGGGGAAGTCACTAAGTAACTCACAAATTGAAATATTTTATCAGTGACAGTTATCAGGTAGTATTTAAATATATCCTTAGATAGTACCATCATCCAACTTTATAACAGTTGTATGTGGGGGGTGCTGGGAGTTACGTGCGCAAAGCAAAGCAATAACAAAATGGCTACCCAACTGTTAGTATGTACCAAAGAAGAACAGAGAAGTGTAGTGCGATTTTTGTGGGCTAAAGGACATTCAGTTGAGGACATTCATAAGGAAATGATTACAGTTTATGCTGAAATGTGTTTATCACATTAAGCAATCTATAACCGAGTAAAAGAATTTTCTCAGGGACGCACCAAAATTGTTGACAAAGTCCGACTTAGCCGTCCTGTTCAAATTGCAACAGAAGCGACTATGCAATGTGTGAATGAGATTATCAGAGCTGATAGATGAGTAATGACAGACAGTGTAGCAAGTGCAATCGGATGTTCGCATGGCTTAGCCTACAGAATAATGCATGAGCAATTGAATTTTCGGAAAGTTTGCTCACATTGGGTACCCAGAGATCTGAATGATGAACACAAAATGAACCGATTTGGTTTGTCTTTGCAGCATCTCTCTCATTACGCATATGAAGGTGAAGACATGCTCCAAAAGATTATTACTGAAGACAAATCTTGGGTGCACCACTACCAACCCGAATCAAAACGTGCCTCAATGCAATGGAAACACCCATCATCGCCATGCGCAAACAAAAAAAATTCAAGATTACGTCTTCTGCAGGGAAGGTTATGCTGATAGTGTTCTGGGATTATCAAGGAGTGTTGTTAACCAAGTTCCAGAAGTATGGTGACAGTGTGAATTCTGTATTGTATTGTGAAGTTCTGTCGATGCTATGGGATGCAATTCGAAGAAAACTTCATGGTCTGCTGACTAGAGGTGTGGTTCTCCTTCATGACAATGCCAGAACAGATACGGCTCGGTTAACCCAAAAGAAAATTAGCCAGTTGGGTTGGGAAGTTCTTGAACATCCACCCTATAGTCCTGACTTAGCTCCAAGTGATTTTCAACTGTTTGGTCCACTGAAAAACCACCTTGGCGGGACAAGATTTTCGAGTGATGAAGAGGTGGAAACAGAAGTAAAAAAATGTTCAGAAACCGGACTCCCGATTTTTATGCCATGATTACACAATGGGACAAATGTATGTGGCGATTACGTTGAGAAATAGGGGAATAATGTAGGTTCAAAAATTAAAAGTTTTCAAATTACTGTCACATTTAGTTTTCTGTATCAGGCATTTGCGAGTTACTTAGTGACTTCCCCTCGTAATTATCAGGAGCAGCAGCCACCATGGAAAATGTTAGCGATGATGTTATCATTGGACGCTGTCTATAGTAGTCATGAAAGGAATCATACTAAATAAAGTATGAACTGTATTAAAATACAGAATAATGTTCTGAGACCAAAAAAAAAACATTTATTTAAAAACAAATAAGGATACACTGTGTCATATTTTGTGTGGCTGCTGGACAAAGAAATATTTCAAAATCCTAAAAAAAAAAAAAAGAGAGAAAATCAGGAATTTGCTTGCATGATTAGAACGCTGTGTTTCCATATTCTCAATTTCTTGGTATTTCTGATTAGATTGCCAGTTTTTCCTTTCCCATGCCATTCTGTCAACCTGCTGAGATATATTTTCTCCCTTTTCTCTCAGTTCCTTTTCTCTTTCCTTCAAGTTTTCCAGTGATTGTCAGGTATTATAGTGTCCCTTTTCTTTTGCCAAGTCAAAAGAACTTTTGATTATCTTCTCCTCATGGGTTTCTCCAGTTTTCTTGCTCTGAAACTTCTCTAAAACCTTCTGACACCCGGGTGTACTCAGTGGTTCTCAACCTTGTCTGTCCCCCTTCACCATGTCAGAGTGAAAGCTGGAAAACAACTAAAGAAATAGACAAGAAATTAGACTGTTCTGAAAACAAATGCCTAAGAAAAATACACAGTATAAAGTGGAACATATTCAAGAACAACGTAGAGATAAGACAGATGACCAAACAACCTGTCTCATGGGTGATCAGAAAAAGAAGATGGACATAAGTCGGTCATGTGATGAGAAGAAACAATCAGAGAATCCTAAAACAAGCTATCAAGTGAAGCATAACAGGCCGAAGAAAATGAGGTTGACCATGGGAAACTCTAAAGAGGATATTGTTAAGACAGGCCAGTTTAATGGGCATAACATCCCTTGATGAGGTTTAAAAGCTCACTGAAAACAGGAAAACTTGGAGAACTACCATGTGGGGCATATTCATTCATTCATTCATTTGCATGTCCCTTGTGGAACTTTGCCTCCCAAACAGCACTCCTGTAGGCCTCTTGGTTGTGAGCAAGATGGCCTGCCGCTGCTGCATCCATTTGCAGATCGTCAACGATATGTGGGCCATATGTGTTGTTATTTATTCTCCCTCTTCCCCAACAAAACTGTCCGACTTGAAAATTGCATTCAAAATAATATACTCCTCAGTCTTCTTTGATCCTAATATCCCTCCCTCCTCATGTGTGTCTGACTCCTCCCTCCTCATATGTGTGTCTGACTCCTCCCTCCTTGTATGTGTGTCTGACTCCTACCTCCTTGTATATGTGTGTGTCTAACTTCTCCTTCCTTGTATGTGTGTGTCTGACTCCTCCCTCGTAATATGTGTCTGACTCCTCCCTCCTCAAATGTGTGTGTCCAACTCCTCCCTCCTTGTATATGTGAGGTTCTAAGGACTGTTATTGCCAGAGGTGGAGTGGAGGATACATTGCTCTCCACTCCAATGGCATGTGTCTCAAATAGCCTCTGACAGTCAAGTCCAGCTCCTGGCCTTCTCGTGGCAAAACTGTTTAAACTGGCAGGAGAAGGGGTGAAGGCGAACATCTGGCGCCTGAAACCAGACGTTTCGGGTAGATGAGAGTCATGTTTGGTAGCTCATCTACCGCTGCTGGTGAGATTCTTCAGCTGCCGTGTGTGGAGTGGGGCTCCTCCCGGCCAGTGAAGAAAGGTGTGATTATGGGTTGCCATGCAGCACTGTGATAAAGGTGAAAGAAAGGAGTAACTGAAGTAATCAGTAGTCTCGAGGTCAGGACCACTCAAATCACGTCACCTCTGCTCTACAGGTTGGCATCCCATGTACACTCATACCAAGCAAATTGCCTGAACCGGTTTAACCCAGGGGTTAAGAAGCTGCTGGCGAGACTCTTCGGATACCGTGCGTAGAGTGAAACTCCTCCCGGCCAATGAAGAAAATGAGGAAAAGCAATCAGGGTTGACATGCGGCGCCGATGTGAAAAGGTGATGGAAAGGATAAAGTGAAGCTTAATCGGTATGTCCAGTAGTCTCGAGGCAAGAGCTACTCATACCATGGCACCTCTGCTCTAGAGGCCGGCCACGTCCGTTCTACACTCATTCATTCATTCATTCATTTGCATGTCCCTTGCGGAACTTTGCCTCCCAAACAGCACTCCTGTAGGCCTCTCGGTTGTGAGAAAGATGGCCTGCTGCTGATGCATTAATTTGCAGATCATCAACGATGTCTTGCAGCCATCTTCGCCTTGGTCTTCCTCTCTTTCTTTTTCCCATTATGTACCCTTCCAGGACGGTCTTTTCTAGATTATCATGATTATCTACACCCATTTCATTCATTCCTTTGCATGTCCCTTGCGGAACTTTGCCTCCCAAACAGCACTCCTGTAGGCCTCTCGGTTGTGAGAAAGATGGCCTGCTGCTGATGCATTAATTTCCAGATCATCAACGATGTCTTGCAGCCATCTTCGTTTCGGTCTTCCTCTTTTTCTTTTTCCCATTATGTATCCTTCCAATACGGTCTTCTCTAAATTATCATGACGTTTAATGTGGCCAAAATATTTAAGTTTTCTCTCTTTAATCCTCTTTACTAGCCAGCCTTCTTCAATATTAAGCTCTTGTAGTATAGATATATTTGTTCTTTTTTGTGTCCACGATATTTGGAGAACTCTTCTATAGCATTTACATTCAAAGGCATTTATGTGCTTCTCAGCTGTTTTGTGAAATATGCCTAAACCGACTTAAACCAGGGGTGAAACTTGATGGCTACTCAAGTCACGGTATCTCCGCTCTTGAGGTCGGTCACGTCCCAAACACACCCATACTGGGATAATATGCCTAAACCAGCTCAACCTAGGGATGAAACTCACTAGTGGCGAGGATTCGTCCTCCTGGACAAAAGCTTCATCCTGGTCACAACTAGGAAGGGTAGCAGCCATGACCACAAAATGCTGAAGTCTGAGACACTGGAACAGTGCAGTTTAGACATGCACCCACCTCTCACCCAACGGGGATGTATGCATATCCTAATCACGCTGAGGTTTTCCAGTGAGAAAGTCCTGGACTGGATGGGCAACTACCTCTCACCTAGCGAGGATACACGGGTATCCCAAAACACGTCGAGGTTTTCTGGTGAGAAAGTCCAACTCTAGGCTAGATGGGCAACCACCTCTCACCCAGCAGGGATATACTCATATCCAAAACACGTCGAGGTTTTCCGGTGAGAAAGTCCAACTCTAGATTAAACTGGTGCAACGAAAACCATGGTGTCACACAATCCCGCTTCTGAGACCCACCAAGAATACAGGCTCAAGCCGTGCAATATTCTGAACTTCTTTTGATCCTCTCGGGGATCTTGTGTGGTCCTTTCGGGGACAACACAGGGACCACAAGACCTATTGAGGACCACGGGAGTAAATTCAGTAGGATCACGGGGCGGTCTTGGTGGTAGAAGTGAACGAAGAACAGTATGTGTGTGACTGACTCCTCCTTCCTTGTATGTGTGTGTCTGGTTGTGAACCATTGCAGTAACACTGACTCCACTAAGAATGTTTATACCTCAAAATTTAGCCCCCCCCCCCCCCCAAAACAAAAAGAAAAAATAACCAGCAACAAACAGCAGCTTTCTCAAATTATAAAAGTGAAATACCAAACCTGGTCAATTTGTGATACATTTAGGAGTCAGTCTTCATGTTTGTTGTGAAATCTGAAAAACAATCTGAAAATTCAGCGTCTGCAATTTCTTGTTGCAACTTTGATTCTCCTCCTAGATCTCCTGTACATCTGGTTGAGAAACACTGCCAATGTGTACGTAACTCACCTCAGTGAAATAAAGAAATTCAGTGTGTACACAACTCACCTCAGTGAAAGAAATACAATGTGTACACAACTCACCTCAGTGAAAGAAATACAATGTGTACACAACTCACCTCAGTGAAAGAAATACAATGTGTACATAACTCACCTCAGTGAAAGAAATACAATGTGTACATAACTCACCTCAGTGAAAGAAATACAGTCAATGTGTAATTAACTCACCTCAGTGAAAGAAATACAGTCAATGTGTAATTAACTCACCTCAGTGAAAGAAATACAGTCAATGTGTACATATCTCAGTGAAAGAAATAATCAATGTGTACATAACTCACCTCAGTGAAAGAAACACTGCCAATGTGTGCTATTTCATTGCTGTGAGAGAAACATGGCTGATGTATGTATAACTCACCTCAGTGAGAGAAACATGGCTGATGTATGTGTAACTCACCTCAGTGAGAGAAACATGGCTGATGTATGTATAACTCACCTCAGTGAGAGAAAAATGGCTGATGTATGTATAACTCACCTCAGTGAGAGAAACATGGGCAGTGTGTACACACCTTAGTGAGAGAAACATGGCTGATGTATGTATAACTCACCTCAGTGAGAGAAACATGGCCAGTGTGTACACACCTCAGTGAGAGAAACATGGCCAGTGTGTACACACCTTAGTGAGAGAAACATGGCTGATGTATGTATAACTCACCTCAGTGAGAGAAACATGGCCAGTGTGTACACACCTCAGTGAGAGAAACATGGCCAGTGTGTACACACCTCAGTGAGAGAAACATGGCCAGTGTGCACATACCTCAGTGAGAGAAACATGGGCCAATATGTACACACCACAGTGACAGAAACATGGTCGATGTATAAACACCTCAGTGATAGAAACACGACCGATGTGTACACACCTCAGTGACAGAAACATGGTCAATGTATGTGTAACTCACCTTGGAGGATTTGCCTCTAGCTCATGGAGTTTGTCTTCAATTTCTTTCTGCTTGGCTGTCAGCTGATCATACTCCTGAATAATTACACAAAAAGATAAACATATGTTGCCTGAGACATTATCACTTAAATAATATTATGTTAAGAAAATTATAAAAATGAAAAGAATGTTTAAAAAAAATGAGTTAAACAGAGAAACAACATTTTACATTAACATTCAAAACAAAAACAAACAAAAAAAACATAAAAGAAGAAAAAGTATATTATACAGTGCATTCGGAAAATAACTGTGCAGTTATTGATTTTGGTATCATAGTGATATCTTAATGACTGCAATATCTAGCCACATCTACCTGCATACGTTAGTGTGCTGAACCCTGCTGCTGTGTAACATTCACTGTATTCAGTCTGTCTTTGTGTAGTCAGTTGTTAAGCAGTGAAGCAGTTATCGAACAGCACAACGGGCGAATTGTTTAAATCAGTTTATTCACTATGGTTCTTTCACTAGATGAGCATATTTTTCTTGATGAGCACATATTTCAAGACAGCAGTACATACACTGATTTATTGCAGGAGCAGACTGTTTAAAGATTCCCAGGACTCCCCTTACCTCATCGCAATGCATTTTATAAACTTAATTGGGAAATTTCATGAAAAAGGCTCAATGCCAGATGCACACCGTATCAGACATTTCTGACTCTGTGCTTCCGTGTCCATCAAAGGCTTTGTGTAAGTTGCCACAACAGGAAGCTATCGGACTTGCAACAGTGCATAAAGTGGCCAGAAAAAAACTTGAAACTCTAACTGAGGTCCAACAACTGCTGCCAACAGATCATGAAACACGACTCTGTTACTGTGAATGGTTTACAAATTTCATTCAAACTAAAACTGCTGATGTATTGATGTCACTTTTTTTACAGATGAGGCCTGGTTTCACCTCTAAGGCTATGTTAATGCACAAAAAAGACGATCTCAAGTTTATCAAAATCACCCACACATAAGAAACATTTCACCAGCAGAACTAAGAAAAGTGTTTGTGAATAAAATTAAACATGTTCAACCTTGCATAGATGCACAAGGACATCACTTTCAACATTTGTTATAAGGTACATGTCTGATTAGCTTATAATGTGTAACATTTTTTAATCAGCACGTTTAATTGGCGACTCCAGCCACGGCAGGTAGATATGGCTAGATATCACAGACATTAAGATATCACTACGATACCAGAATCAATACTGGGTTAGTGCACAGTTACTTATGGAACACCCTGTATATAACTTCATAATATGTAATTAAATTTTTTTCAAATTTCATAAAAAATAATAATTTAGATACCAGCTATGTGAGTTGCCAGTGGGTCAATTCATGCCTAAAGATAATAAATGGACATAGGTAAAGGCAAAAGGTGAAATTTCCATTTCATTGCCATTAAGGTATAATGGGGATATGATGTAAGGCCTGTACTTCCAAGACCTTCGGCACATGAAAGTGTGATGTGGTCAAGTGTCAAGCATGCCGGCATTTGCCTTCTAAGATTTCTCTGGTACCCATTTTTTGAGACTGAGTGAATCATTCATTCATTCATTTGCATGTTCCTTGCGGAACTTTGCCTCTTAAACAGCACTCATGTAGGCCTCTTGGTTGTGAGCAAGATGGCCTGCTGATGCTGATGCAGAGTGGATATATATATATATATATATATATATATATATATACACACACATATATATAGACATATATATAGACATATACATATATATATATAATAATTATAAAACATAAAACTATGAATGGTAGTTATTTGACTTACATAATACTGTGTAATTAAGACACCATAATTGTTGCCAAACTCTGCTGTAGAATAAGCAATGGAAAAGAAACCTTTAGGTAAATCTCCTGAGAAAAACTTAATCTTTTTTTTTTTTTCAAACGAAAATGGTAGTGGACACTTCAGCAGAACAAACCTTGATCTCGGCACTCAGATCTCTCAGCTTGCTCTTGACCAGAAACTCTGCAGTTATGTCCCTGGGAGGTTTGACATCCGATGCCTCCTTCCACTGTTTGTGCAGCTCCTGAACTCTCTCCTTCTGTACCAGCATCTACCATAAATACATCAACAAGTCAAGAGGGCCCCAGGGATGTTCATGATTAATGGATGAAGTAATAACAAGTGAAGAAAGTACTCTTTATGTCTATTTAATGGATGAAGCAATAACAAGTGAAGAAAGTACTCTTTATGTCTATTTAATGGATGAAGCAATAACAAGTGAAGAAAGTACTCTATATATCTATTTAATGGTTGAAGCAATAACAAGTGAAGAAAGTACTCTTTATGTCTATTTAATGGATGAAGCAATAACAAGTGAAGAAAGTACTCTTTATATCTATTTAATGGTTGAAGCAATAACAAGTGAAGAAAGTACTCTATATATCTATTTAATGGATGAAGCAATAACAAGTGAAGAAAGTACTCTTTATGTCTATTTAATGGATGAAGCAATAACAAGTGAAGAAAGTACTCTTTATGTCTATTTAATGGATGAAGCAATAACAAGTGAAGAAAGTACTCTTTATGTCTATTTAATGGATGAAGCAATAACAAGTGAAGAAAGTACTCTTTATGTCTATTTAATGGATGAAGCAATAACAAGTGAAGAAAGTACTCTTTATGTCTATTTAATGGATGAAGCAATAACAAGTGAAGAAAGTACTCTTTATGTCTATTTAATGGATGAAGCAATAACAAGTGAAGAAAGTACTCTATATATCTATTTAATGGTTGAAGCAATAACAAGTGAAGAAAGTACTCTTTATATCTATTTAATGGTTGAAGCAATAACAAGTGAAGAAAGTACTCTTTATATCCATTTAAAGGCTTTCATAATAACTCTGTGTGAACTCTCTTTTCTTCTCTGTATTAAAAAATCAAGAACACAATGTTACCATTGTGCAACTGTTATTACACATCCCTAAAACACTGAAAATAAGTTATTTGTTCAAGTGGATTGCTGTGCTATGTATGGATTCCTGAAGTTTCTTGACATGCTCCACCACCATGAGGAACTTTAGAAAATGTTTGATGTGTCCTTAATGTCAAAACGACCAGATCTATCTGAAGTTAAGTTTTATTCTGATACAGTCTCACACACTGGAGAATGACTATTATGTGAATATTTGTTATCTCTAAATACACTAACAGGCATATGTACTGTGTGTGTGTTGTCCTTTGTCTTTTAAGCAGATATCTTCAGTTTCTGAAACCTGACACCAAGTCTCTCTATCCTGGTGATCAGGGGAGGATGTGACACTTGTCTCTTGTGGTGTAACAAGTCTTCATAGCTATATAAAATTCAAACCAGTGTCTCTCTGTATAGCAGGTGCACACTTGTCTCTTGTGGTGTAACAAGTCTTCACAGCTATATAAAATTCAAACCAGTGTCTCTCTGTATAGCAGGTGCACACTTGTCTCTTGTTGTGTAACAAGTCTTCATAGCTATATAAAATTCAAACCAGTGTCTCTCTGTATAGCAGGTGCACACTTGTCTCTTGTGGTGTAACAAGTCTTCATAGCTATATAAAATTCAAACCAGTGTCTCTCTGTATAGCAGGTGCACACTTGTCTCTTGTGGTGTAACAAGTCTTCACAGCTATATAAAATTCAAACCAGTGTCTCTCTGTATAGCAGGTGCACACTTGTCTCTTGTGGTGTAACAAGTCTTCACAGTTATATAAAATTCAAACCAGTGTCTCTCTGTATAGCAGGTGCACACTTGTCTCTTGTGGTGTAACAAGTCTTCACAGCTTTATAAAGCTCAAGCCAGTGTCTCTCTGTACAGCAGGTGCACACTTGTCTCTTGTGGTGTAACAAGTCTTCACAGCTATATAAAACTCATGCCAGTGTCTCTCTGTACAGCAGGTGCACACTTGTCTCTTGTGGTGTAACAAGTCTTCACAGCTATATAAAACTCATGCCAGTGTCTCTCTGTACAGCAGGTGCACACTTGTCTCTTGTGGTGTAACAAGTCTTCACAGCTATATAAAACTCATGCCAGTGTCTCTCTGTACAGCAGGTGCACACTTGTCTCTTGTAGTACAACATGTCTTCACAGCTATAAAAAACTCAAGCCAGTGTCTCTCAGTACAGCAGGTGCACACTTGTCTCTTGTAGTACAACATGTCTTCACAGCTATAAAAAACTCAAGCCAGTGTCTCTCAGTACAGCAGGTGCACACTTGTCTCTTGTAGTACAACATGTCTTCACAGCTATAAAAAACTCAAGCCAGTGTCTCTATGTACAGCAGGTGCACACTTGTCTCTTGTGGTGTAACAAGTCTTCACAGCTATAAAAAAACTCAAGCCAGTGTCTCTCAGTACAGTCGCTGTACACTCAAGACCCTTGAACCAACCAAGCCTTCCTGAAGCAAGTGAATGAAGCTCCCATGATTCAGACACAGAAACATTTCTAAGAAAATGATTAAGCATGAATAAAATGTGATAAGAAAGTTAGAACATACAACTGGGCCTTGTCTCTCTCACTCACACGCCCAGAGACCAACCTGTGCCTGACACTTCCGAAGCCTCTCCTGCATGTCTATGATGCTTCTCTGATGTTCACACTGCTTATCCTTCACATGCTTCTCCTGCAGCCTGCCAACAAGATACTCATCTGTAAATGCTAACTGGCAGGTCACTTCAATTTTACTTCATACCAAATCCATAGCAAACTTACTGTTTACAAAGTCCAATAGAAACTATTTTATGAGCTCAAAGTGTTACTATCCAATTCCATGACAAGAGATCAACATTTTGTATTATAAATAGCCTTCTGTGAGAAATGTTGCTAATGAAATAATGGTATGTAAAGTCTTCTGTGAGAAATGTTGCTAATGAAACATGGTATGTAAAGCCTTCTGTGAGAAATGTTCCTAATGAAACATGGTATGTAAAGCCTTCTGTGAGAAATGTTCCTAATGAAACATGGTATGTAAAGCCTTCTGTGAGAAATGTTCCTAATGAAACATGGTATGTAAAGCCTTCTGTGAGAAATGTTCCTAATGAAACATGGTATGTAAAGCCTTCTGTGAGAAATGGTGCTAAAGGAAACCTGGTGTGCAATCTAACAAAATGAGTTAAAGCAAAGTTCCTAGCTTTGCCTGAAAAGGTAATATGTTTTTTTTTTAAATCAGCTGTATTAACCCTTAGAACTCAAGATTCTGATAAAATGAGATGACCAGACTTTCCTCATCTGTTAAATACTGCCAAAGATTTTAACCCCTTCATCATAAAAATGCATCATGCAGATCCTTTCTGTGCATTTGCCTCAATTTGAAAAAAGGCATCAAAAAATTCCTTTGAGAAAAATATTCTCTACAACATCAAAACAGTAATTTACATTTCTGCAGTTAGAACAAATGTCAATCTTACATCTATCTCATTTAGAAAGAGCTGGTGATTAATATGTGCATGCAAAATATCAGTAATGTGTACTCCTTCACATAAATACTTCAGAATGGGTCAATTTTTGCCAAGCTAGACCAAAATGCATCAATCACAATAACTGAGTCCAACTTTTTTACATGAAAAAAAAAAAACCTTGAATGGAGAGATCTTGAAAACTCTTAAATACAAAAATTTTTTAAAAACATGATGAGAGACCAAGATGTACGAGCTGATACTTACTTAATAACAGCCTCCAGAGCTTGCCCTAGGGAAGCTGGTTTGCCATTGATCTCGTTAAAATTGACCTGATGTGAGAGGTAGGATGTAGTTTCTAGCAGTCGATTAAACTCCCTCTCTACCATCTCATCTTTCTCTTTTGCTACCTGTGATTGTTGAGCATTCAAGACACAAATAAGATAAATGATAACTCTCTCTATCTGTCTGTCTGTCTGTGTGTGTGTGTGCGCGTGCGCGCGTGCGTGTGGGTGTGTGTGTGTGTGTGTGTGTATCACGCAAATATATCATCCTCTAATGTGCTGACAGGTCAAGAAAAATATGGGCACTAACACCATATCCCTATGTGCCTTTAAGGTATGACAGGATTACCTTTACCTTTTTTTTTTTTTTAATCAAGCAAATTAAATTTTAAATATTAGCTCATTTTACGGTAATAATAACATGAGATCATTCCATTTTCTGACCAAAAATGATCTAATGGCCAGCTTTCTGTATAATATACTCTCAAGACACTCTGGCAGCTCAGGATCTCCCCAGGGCTGCAGACTAAAAGCTCCTGGTCATCAACTAAAAACCGAAGATCTCGTCTGCTGTTGCAACTGTTCAGTTTAGAAATTATAAGCTATTTTGAATTGTGGGTCATCTTGCAACTACTTTTTTTTTCTGACAACCCATTAGTTTGGAGCATTTATGTATGAAACTTTCAACTGTTTCTTCCTCATTATCACACACCAGACCTATGTTTACTGACAATTAAAGGTATCTAAGTGGTGAAGTGGTTAGTTCCACCTCTCACGGAAAAGGCTGGTGGTTTGACTCCCCAGTTAAACATAGCTGTAGAAATGTTGTACTACTGGATTTGGGAAAGAGAGGATGGACAGGGAAACTTTCTCAAACATCAAACAAGCCAAGATTTTACTTACAGTGCATCCATTGCTCTCATAGAGTGGACATTTCTGCTTGATTTTATGTAGCTCCATGTTGACTTGTTTGCTCAGTATAGTCACTGGATTTCCACCTGAAAAAAAAAAAAAGGTCCTGAACATCAATACTTTTAGCCAAATTTTTCAGAGAGAAAGAAGGGGGATTATGTAACAGCAATCTTATGACTTAAAAAGACAAGCAATCTACTGTCATAGACGAACCCAGTATATATTGAATTAGCATCAATATCTTCCAGCCAGTACACAGAGGATGATGTAGTCAGCATTACATTAGGCTGCCTTTCCTCCCCCACCTCAAGAATGAGTCATGTACAGCAAGATAACGCAGTCAAACTCAAACCACTGACTTTAGCCTTGAAACAAGCACATGAAACACTTCTTTAGTCAGACGCTCATAGTCATAGTGGGTGGGTGGGTGTGCGTGTGTGCATGCATGCGTGTGTGTGTGTGCGTGTTTGGTGGTAACTGGTGCATCCAGAGATCTAGTGCATGGCAGTTCAGAAGATAAAATTTGTTAATTTTCTCTATCTGTCATGCTGTTTGCAGTGCAGTGCATGATCTGCAGCTATGTTTACTGAGGGTGGTACATCCTGTCCACAGCCTGAAAACTGAGCACTGGTCACCGGATTTGGTTGCAGATGATGTCTCTAGCATTTGGTTAGGTTACAGCAATTTGCAAAAAGACCTTATCTGGTTACGTACATCAGTCCAAGCACTACCATCCATAACTGCTGTAGATAATGTGTCATAGTTTCCACACTCATGCGGCTGAAACATAAAACTCACAATGATCTCATTTACCTAGACCTGTGACAACCATGGCACCAAGATCAGCTATGTAGTTGCCTCTACGGAATGTTTGAATCCGACCACCTACGCGGTCCTAATGGAAGTTGAGAAAAAAATATTAAGTGTAATCAGTGGCAAAGAATCAAACTGATGACTAAAAAAAAAAAAATAAAATAAAATAATCAGAGCATTTAAAGACTGATTGTGACTGCAGTGGAACAAAACTTGACATCAATATCATTGCTTTTCACTCCCTTGAGAGCATAGGCCATGGATAAAGGATCTCCAGCCATCCATGTTCTTGGATTTATTCTCGGCTTCCTTCAAGCATATCCCCTGTCTCTGAGCACTCTCACAATTTTCCAGATATTTCTAGATCTTCCTCAATTTCTATTTCCCTGAGGATTCCATGTCAGCGTCTGTCTTGTTATGCTGGTATCAGGCTTCCTTAGTGTGTGGCCAATCCACCTCCATTTCCTACACATGATTTGTAGGTTCACAGGCTCTTGTCCTACCCTTTCCCAAATCTCCTTGTTCCTGATCCTGCCCTGCCATTTAATAATTAAAATCCTCCTCAAGCAGTAGTTCATGAATGTTTGCATCATCTGGTGTAATGTCTTAATGATCATCCATGTCTCTGAATCATATAGCAGAGCAGTCTTTACATTTGTATTAAAGAGCCCAAGTTTGGTTCTTGTTCTGATGTTCTTTGATGCCCATATTTTGTTAAGTTGTGAAAATGCTGTCCTGGCCGTGGTTACTCTAGCTTTAACATTCTTTTCTGTACCCCCAGATTTATCAACTATGCTCCTTTAATATGTGAAATACTCGACTTCCTCAACTGGCCCCCCCACCCCCCCAATCTTGATTATCACAGGGTTATTGCTTTTGCTGTTACTTTTCATTATCTTTGTTTTTTTTCTTTGTCTGTTAATATGTAGTCCCAGTTTAGCTGAATTCTTGCTCAAGATCTGAAATTTCTCTTGCATCTGTGTGTGGCTGTGTGCCAGAAGTCCCACATCATCTGCAAAGTCAAGGTAACAGAACTTGTAGGTTAATACATAGTGTGAAGGTGTTAAGAAACTCAATTCTATGTATGAATATTTTCTACAATCACTGATTCTTAAAAACAAAATAAAACTGTACAGACTGTAAAATGGTTGTGATATTTACCCTGGCTTCTAAAATAACAACATCTAGCCCAAAAGACTGTAACTGCCTTGCAGCACCCAGACCAGCAATGCCAGCACCAATGACGATGACTTTGCAGTTTTTCTTGGCTAGGAAGACCACACAAGGAAATTAAGTTCTTAATGTCTATGAAAATTATAATGAAAAATATCTTCAATTATATACTTTGGAAGAGCACATGACTGAAAATATGATCTAATAATGAAAAAAGAGAAAAAAATTATACGAGTAACGAAGATGATGAGATCTGCTAGCTGAAGTAAAAAAAACTATATCCCAGTTTTAAGGAAAACCATGTCCCAGTTTTAAGGAAAACCATGTCCTTGCTCCAAACACAACAGGGAAGAATTCATTACTTCACCACTTACAGAAGATGATGACATCTTGATGAGTGGCAATGATGATGGCATCTCTCTCTTGTCATTTTCTTCATTTCCTGGACCATGTATATTACTGGATTAATCTAATGCCTGGCTTCCTGCTAGGCTCCATCACTAAACAGATCACATCAGATGCTACAGCCTGTTTTCTGGAAGAACTTTATGGATTTCAAGTACAGTCTTGAACATCCAGTGGTTTCACTAATCTCTAAGAAGACACTTCAAGAAGTAAATTTTCAAGCACTGTACTCAACCAACACTTCCACAACATAAAATACTGAAACAACATTTTCACAACATAAAATACTGAACCAATATTTCCACAACATAAAATACTGAACCAACATTTCCACACCATAAAATATTCAACCAACACTTCCACAACATATAATACTGAACCAACATTTTCACAACATAAAATAAAGAACCAACATTTCCACACAAAATAAAATACTTAACCAATATTTCCAAAACACATGGTACACAACCAGAAAACAGAGGTGGCCAACAACTATATCAGTTCAAGAGAAACTTTATTGGGATGTACACCAACGCCAGCTGATCACCAGTTATTTTAGAAGTATACACATCAATGTCATGAACGAACAAAGACAGCATGCAACCAATATCTCCATAATTATCTACATTAATTATACATAACTTCCATAATTTTACCATTCACAATTTCTTCAGCACCAGATACTAAATTATAATTTAGATACCCACCAATTACAGACCCATATGGATAATCAATTTGGATAATCCATTGCAGAGCTCTAGGACAAATCAGCAGAATGTCGAGGAGTGGCCGCTCAGATAAGCATGGGCAACTGGAACCCTGAGAAAAAATCTCCAGGAATACACAGCTCTTCTCCCGATCAAACACTTCCATCAAAAACATGGCTGAAACCAGCTCTCAGTAAAAACCCTGATATCCCTTGACAGAAATGACTTTTTCTGCACTGCCCCTCCTCCCCAGAAAGTAGTTAAATGGGCAAGTCCATAATAGAATATGAGGATGCAATGTACTTTCATTCATCCATTTAAAAACACATGAAAAAAGAAAATTGAATTCATTTCAAGTATACAAATTCAGAAGTACCTGGAAGTGGTTTCAGTCTCTTGTAGACACCAAAATTGATAAAGCTCTGTCTCTCTAAGAAGGCATGCACTCTCAACACCAGCTGACCATCACCTGCAAAATAATTTTAACATAAACTTCAAAACTTAAGAGCACACACTCTCATACAAGCTATCCATTACTTGGAAAATAATTTAATATAACCATTCACACAGAGCTTACTCATAAATATGCATCCACTGGCAACTGCAAGGGTGAATCAAGAAGCACCAGTAATTTTGCTCTAAAAATTCTAAATTAATCAGCAGAGAAATGTAAAACAGATACATTATGCCTTTCTTCTATAGATACACATGCAAGAAGCCAGTTGGCCATTTTGAAATTGTGACATCAACAAACCAAATCCAAAATGGCTGGTCTCTTGTAAGCATGGACAAGAGAGGAACAACATGCAGTTATCCATTTCTTGGGTAGTGAGGGTGAAAAATCTGCAGATATTTGTCACAGAATGAAAAGGCAGTGTGGGGACATATATGAAGCTTCAGCAGGTAACTGAGTGGCCACAGAAAGTTTTAATGCAGGGTATCAAATATAGCTGATGTAGCCTGGCTGACTTCACATTATGAATACATCTGACACAAAATGTGATGTGGAACAACTGATACAAGAAAACTGCCAGGTAACAATCAACCAGGTGGTTGAAGAACTGAAGATCAGACATGGCTCAGCCCACCACATCATTAATGGTGTACTGCAATATCAAAAAGTTTCCACCAGAAGACTCATCCCAATCTGAAAGAGCACCATGAGGATGTTTGTGAAACTCTCTCACAATATTATGATGCTGAAGAAGATGGTTTCTATGACATATAGTCACTGGAGAGAAATGCTGGGTACATTACTTTCAGCCAGTATCAAAGTGAGCCAGTAAAGAGTAGTGATACCAAAGAAGTTACAAACAACTCAGCTGACTGGAAAACTGACGCTCACTCTCTTCTTGGACTGTGAAGGCTCAATCCTAGAACATTACATGCACAGAGCAACCACTATCAACAGTGAAAATACTGTGATATGCTTGAGAACTTTCTAAAACCTTCAATCAAGCCAAAAACATCACAATCTGCTCTCAGTTCAGGTGTGTTGTTACAGCATAATGGGTGGCTTCACAGAGATTGTTCAACAGCTCAACATATTATATATCTGTGTTTGGATATCTTCCACATCCTGCATATTCATCCAACCTTGCACCGTGTGATTACCATATGTTTGGACCTCTCAAAGATGTAATAGATGGGAAAAATTTCAGTACAGATTTTGTTTCTTTTTCTCAACAGAATTCCCCCCCCCCCACCAATCCTTGGCTCCAGTGGTGATATTTCCAATTCTATTTCTACCAGTTAGACTGAACTGTGGCCACTAGTGCGGCTCTAAATATCAGCAAGCTCTTTATCTGTTCATACAAAAATTAACAATTTAAAAGTATTTAAGTTTTAGGTCAGCATGATAAGAAATAACATCCACATCTTACTTTCAATGATGAGTTTTCTTTATTTCCTTACATCTTACATCCTTTCCATGCTGTTAAATGTCACATTGGGCTCGCATAGTTGTTTGCCAAGATCTCCTGTTCCCTGCGAGTCTTTCAACTTCATCAAGGGATGTTATGCCCACTAAACTGACTTCTCTTAACAATGTCCTCTTTAGAGTTTCACATGATTGACCTCTTTTTCTTCAGCCTGTTGTGCTCCACTTGATAGCTTGTTTTGGTATTCTATGATTTTCATCTTTATTTTCTACCATATGCATATTCCAAAGTGGCAACTTTTGAAACATTACAATATACATACTGTTGTAAGGGGGTTCAATGTCTTGCAATGTATTCTCCAGAGTCAACTGCTGCTTTGGGTTTTCTAACCATAGCTGAAGCTGACAAACAAATGTAAAAGTTTCTTCAGACTAATTAATCACATACACAGGAACCAATAAAACACAAATATATAATATAATAACTTAATACAATATAGATATTACAAATCGGCAAAAACATACACAAACGTATAAAATTTTACTCTGGAAAAGCTGCTGATAGCTATTTAAAGGCAAAAATAGTGTAAATGCACTTTACCAAGTAACCAGACAATAAAGTTTTATACAATTTTACTCTGGAAAAGCTGCTGATAGCTATTTAAAGGCAAAAATAGTGTAAATGCACGTTACCAAGTAACCAGACAATAAAGTTTTATACAATTTTACCATTAATGAAAACAATGCTTCCTCTTCTCCAGTTTTCTGAGCCATTTAAGGTCATTTCTGCAGATAAAGGTCGCCTCCATTCCTCTCTATTCCTAATCTTCTCTCTCCAGTTGGTGGCACCAATTTTTTTTTATATCCTCTTCTGTGTTGTCTTTCCATCTCTGTCTTGGTTTTGTTTCCCTCATCTCTTGTGCAAACATCATGTTCGTTTGTCTGTTTTCTTCCACTCTTTCTACATGCCACAGCCATCGTAATCCATTTATAATTCGTCGAGATTTAAATAAGCAGTTCAGTTCAGTGTTCTTTCTAGCTCTCCATTCTTCACTGCTGATATCCTTTATGGGCCCAAAGAGTCTTCTTAGGATCTTGTTCTCAAAGATCTGCAATTGTTGTTTATCTCTCTTTGTTGTACTCCACATTTCTGATCCATACATGATGGCTAGTCTTATTATAGTTTTGTAGATTGTTATTTCCCCCGTGTGGTACCCGGGATCTGCAAAGATTAGGACCACTGTACCCTACCATGCATGATCGTAAAAGGCGACTAAGGAGGGTTCAGCATAGGGCCAGCAACCCTATCTGGTAAAAAACTATCAGACTGCTACAGAAACAGAAGCAAGGGAAAAAGCAAATGCAGGTGGAAGGAGAAATGCGTATCAGGAAACTGAGCCCATGAAGGTTGTGAACAACAGAAAGGATGTTGAGCAGTAGAGGGCTCACCTGGGCAAGAGCAGAAAAAAAGGCGAAAGACAGGTATTTGTGGAAAACCCTTGCGAAAGCCCCATGTGCCCTGGGCACTTAAGGTTCAGAGAGAGAGAGAGATTGTTATTTTGGTGTTTTGGGACAGGATTTTGGATTTTAACAAGGCAAAGCATATTTTATTCCCTATCTGTAATCTGCTTTTAATTTCCTCACTTACAATGTTGCTTCTGTTGAAGGTCGTGTCTAGATATTTGTATGTTTCTGCTTTCCTAAGATCATATCTCCAACATTTATAATAATCTGGATCATTCTGCCTCCGGTCTCTTGATATCTTCATATACTCTGTCATCTTCATATACTCTGTCTTATTTTGGTTAATGGTCAGGCCCACTTTTAGCACCACATCTCTCAGGTTTATGCAGGTACTGATGAGTACTTGCATAGTTTCCTCCACTAGGTTCATGTCATCAGCATATCCTAGTATTTTAGTTTGTTCTTCTGTACAGCTTTCTTCTTTCACTTTTCTGATTATCTTTTCTAGTAATAGGCTGAATAGTAATGGAGATCATGTATCACTTTGTTTTAAACCAGTTCTTATATAGAAGGGTTCTGACTCCTCCTTTATACATGACTACATTTTGTGTATCCTCCATGCATATTCTTGTCAAATTGATTAATTTATTAGGTATCTCAAATTCTTTCATAATTTTCCACAAGCTGCTCCTATCTATACTGTCATAACCTTTCTTAAGTTAATGAAGATATTATGTACTTCTTTTCCATATTCCCAGTACTTTTCTGATCTCTGAAAACAATGCTTACATTTGTAAACTATTTCTGTAAGCTATAATCCAACAACTGTATCTGTAATCCTTACATCTGTAATATATTTCTGTAAGCTAGACAAAACTCACAATTCTATTCCTGACATAAAGGAAAACTTTCATTGATTGTGGAGAGCCCTGCACAATGTCTGGAAATGCTGCAGCTTCTATGGCAGTCATCTTGTCCACAGGAAGCCTGCTCTGGAAGGCAGCACCCTCCAAACCTTCAAACAAGACAACACCATGGCTGATTTTTATTTGTATAACAGTAACAAGCTCTATAACACCATTGCTGATTTTTATTTATATAACAGTAACAAGCTCTATAACACCATTGCTGATTTTTATTTGTATAACAGTAACAAGCTCTATAACACCATAACAGCTGCAAATAATTTGATTTTACCTTGTTACTGTAATCAGTAACTACACAATTTGATCATTACTGATTGCAGTACTTTTACAATGCTTTAACAATACAACTTAATCATCACATACAATGCTTTAACAACACAACTTAACCATCACATACGATGCTTTAACTCTGAATCATTTTATATATAGTCTTGCTAACATAAAGAATTTTCTGTACATTTTCCAAACTATCAGATATTTCACTATTACAATTCTTCTTCAGTCTTCACCACCAAATAGGCATTGTTTGCCTTGCAGCCTGATTCATTCAACTTCAGCCCAGCATATTTTAAGAATTGGGTTTGCCTTCCATTTGTGATCCCTATTTAATCAGCGAGACTACCATCTGTTTCCAGAAGCACCGCTGGGAAGCAGAATAGGGTCTTGGTCACCTACAAGTATTTTTTACCATCCCTGATGCATGCACTCAGCTACAAGCTGTTGCCCACTGCCAGTTCAAGTATTACATCTCTGTTTCCTTTATTACAACTGATTTTTGGACCAATTTTCTGTGATCAATTCTATGCAGTTTATTCAAAGTAAAAAAAAAAAAAAAAATCTGTCCTGTAACACTAAGTGGTACTGCAACTTTCTGGGGAAGAACGGACAGGCTACTTGACAAAATATAGCGGAAAATTTAAAAAAAAAAAAAAAAAGGAACTGAAAGTAGATACTGGTAAACACTGACAGCAACTATGACTGGTAGATTAGGGGTTATGATGCAGAGGTTAAAAAAAAAAAAACTGGTACATAAGGAAAGTTGAACACAGTCTTTAGCATGACAATGGAGACATTTACACTGTAAGATAATATAAACGTCTAGAATCTTCGCTTTCCTATGGCTCAGCTTCTAGATGTAGGGGCTGCCCTTGCTCAGTCTCACAGAGAAAACAAGCTCCACACACACATTTTCACTTGGGTTTACTGCTATGCAACATAAGCAAATCCTTCAATCCCTGCACTAGTCTTGACTCTTTCAGGGCAAACTAAAAACTAAAATAAATGTAGATCAAAGAAGCTTAGCCCATACTCCACATCCAAAAAAAAAAAAAAAAATATGATGGAAAAAAATATATTATGTCAACAATAAAATGTTACCATTTCCTAATAGCAACATCAACAACCTGAACAAATGAAGGAAAAAGCACAGGCAAAGAAGTGACAGTCACTACCAAACATACTGCAACTGGTCTGCACACAATACACGGGCCAGGCAATGAGCAGCACAGTAAAACAAACACAATCTGCCATACTCCCCCTCACTGAATTGAAGAAAAAACAATTCAAAAGCCTGTAAACTATCACAGAAATACAAACAAGAAACTCAAGAAGTATCATAGAACTAAGTGAAGAATCAAACTATCACAAAAATACAAACAAGAAACTCAAGAAGTATCATAGGACTGAGTGAAGAATCAAACTATCACAGAAATACAAACAAAAAACTCAAGAAGTATCATAGAACTAAGTGAAGAATCAAACTATCACAAAAATACAAACAAGAAACTCAAGAAGTATCATAGGACTGAGTGAAGAATCAAACTAAACTTTCTACAAATTATTTCCAATGGAACTGAAAAACTGAATGGCAAGAAAATTCTATGCTAAATATGTTGTTTCTTATTCTTTTCATAATTATTGGTTGTTTCACTCTTAAGAATTAATAAACTTTATAACACACCAATTGAAAGAAATGTATAAAATGTTTACAAAGTATATGCACACTGCTTAAACAAACTGAACTGTGCTGATCTGCCCTCATCTTTCTATGCAGATCTGGTCACATTCTTCTGTGCTGCTTAGGTCACATCCTTCTATGCTGATCTGTTCTTGTTCTTCTATGTTGATTTGGCTACATCCTCCTGCGCCACTTTGGCCACATCCTTTTATGCTGATCTGACTACATCAATCCGCTGAAGCACTGAAATATGTCTAAAGATATTCTTTAAGAACAAGCAGCTGTGACTCAAAGATGTATCCAAACAAAACACAAAGGCCCTATTCATAGATTCAACATCATTGGGTGACCAAGTTGCTGACTGTCTCAAGGAAAAATGTGCTATGAATCATCAGCTCTGAAAGTGTGAAGTGACACTCTTGAATCTGGAGGACAAGACAGTCTGAGAAGAAAAGGTAAGCCTGGAAAAAAAGATCAAAACAGACTGATCTTGCCGTAGGAGTGCACCACTCCGTGGCTGGAAATGAATAATAGAGGCTGTTACTATCTACAGACTTGTGCATACAATGGTGTGCACTCTCTCACCTGAAGGATCATCTGTTGAATGGTCACTTTCTTCACCAGCGGCTTCCTCTTCTTGTTTTGCCGACGGTTTACTGTCCTTCTCTTTCACATCTTTGTCTTTGCTCTCCTTCTCTTTCTCTTTTGACTTTGTTTCTTTCTCTTTCTCCTTCTCCTTCTTCTCCTCCTCAGAGTAAAACTCATCCTCAGAAATGTGTGCCAGGTGGTCATCCATTTCCTTGTACTCAACCTGGGTGAGGAACGAGGTAAGTTAGAAATAGGAACCAGCAACGTAACATGCCTGACACACTCACACCTGCTTTGCTCCTCTTTCCAGCAACCAACAAAGAATAACAGCTAAAAGTCCTAGCCAAGAGGTTAAATACACAGGAAATCTAAATTTTGGTCGTGTGTGTGTGTTTTTTTTTTAATATGGGACATCTATGTGTCTTAAGATAAGAGAAAATTTCATAAGGTCATGCCAAATATGCTACCATATCATCAGAAGGGCTATAAAATTTGAGTTAGATGCAATTTTGGGTGGAGCTGGAGTCACCAGAAAGGCCCTATTTATGGAGAACTCTGAGTTGTTGGATTGTAGAAAAACAGGACGAACCTGGGTCTGAGGAACTTTTGGCTAGACTAAGAGTTGGGGTCCAATAGTAAGAAAACATATCAGTCTGGTCTGGCTTACTGACTCCATAATCAGGGCATTCTGAGTTCTGATGGTAGTTGCTTTAACTTGTGCCTCGTACTCAACCTTTTGGAGAGGTTGGTTGTGAGACCTATGTACACTGGTCACTGAGAGCACATGCTGTGGAGTTCCTTCTGTACTCCCAGTATGGGTATTTTAAATGTTGGCAGTTTGTGAAAATCTAAACAATTATAAAGAAAAATGAGAGAAAACATGGACTGCTGAACTATTCTGAAGTGACCTGACACAAGTTACAAATGTATCAAATAATAATGCAAAATAACATCTTACATCCTTCCCATGTCGTTAAACGTCACACAGGGCACGCATGGCAGTTTGCCAAGATTTCCTGCTTTCTGCAAGCTTTTCAACCTCATCAAGGGATTTTATTCCCACTAAGATGGCCTCTCTTAACAATGTTATCTTTAGAGTTTCACATGGTCGACCTCTTTTTTTTTGCCCTTTTGTTTTCCACTTGATAGCTTTTTTTGGGATTCTCTGATTGTTTCTTCTCATCACATGACTGACATATGTCCATCTTCTTTTTCTGATCAGCCATGAGACAGGTTGTTATTTGCTCATCTGTCTTATCTCTGTGTTGTTCTTGAATTCATTCCACTTTATATCGAGTAGTTTCCTGAGGCATCTGTTTTCAAAAGAATCTAATTTCTTGTCTGTTTCTTTAGTTGTTTTAAAACAACATGACAATGAATTATTTTTTTAACCACATTTTTCTTTGGTTTTTTTTATGACAAATAACTTCATTTATACATTCATTTCCACTTATTTTAATGTGTGATACACAAGTGGTGATTATGGAATTAATTTGGTACAATAACTTTTATCCAGGGACCCCCCCTCCCTCCCAAAAATGTCTGCGTCGAAGGGAACATAAGGAACGTTTTTGGACATAACGCTAATGGAAAGAGTTAATGAAGATCAAAATGGAAGGATGAACATGGGCTAAAAAACACATCAAGCCAAAAAAACAGTTCTGACCCAAAAAGCACAAACATTGCAGCCTGGCTGCAGACTGTCACAACACAGCCAATGTCCTTTTGAGGATGAAGGAAGAAAGACAGAGACTGGCATGAAGATATATATATATTCATTCATTTGCATGTCCCTTGCGGAACTTAGCCTCCTTAACAGCACTCCTGTAGGCCTTTCGGTTGTGAGCGAGATGGTTTGCTGCTGATGCATCAATTTGCAGATCATCAACGATGTCTTGCAGCTATCTTCGCCTTTGTCTTCCTCTTTCTTTCCCCATTATATCTGTGTGTGTGTGTGCGTGCGTGTGTGATCTATTTTCATCATAGTCTGGCAGTCGCAACCGATAAAAACTTAACCATTTAAGATAGGAGTCAATATAAAAGTGGATTCAACAATCAAAGTAGTAGGTTTAGCTTACAACAGTCATGGACTTAGCGGGTGCTTTCAATCTTTGACTCTAAATTTCAATAACAATGCTTGACTCTAAATTTCAATAACAACATTTCTTATATGGCACTCTAGGCTGTTTTTAGGTTTCTGAAGCCTCATATGTTTAATGCTCATTTTTCCAAAGACCCTTACACCATCCTAGATATAAAATCTGCCGTTACTGGGCTAACAAGCCGGCTAAACTAGGCACGTTGACGTCAAAAATTTTACCTTAGCTCGTTTACGTCTGCTTCTACGTCCAACATCGCTAGCAGTATGTCCTTCCTGCTCTTCTTCGTCTGCATGTGCAAGTCTTTTTGCACTTTCAGAACTGGAAGCCTCGTCCTTTTTCGGCATGAGAGTTGTTACTTTTGAAGAATGATGTGAGGACGCCATTGTTGCTTATAAACTTGCCAGGTAACATTCAGCTCTCAATGTTGAAATAATGCCCATTGCCCAAAAAAAAAAAAAAAGTAATCCGTAGGCTTTTTTTTAAGTAAAAAAAAAAAATGGGAAAAGTGGGAGAAGTGGAGAGTTTTGAATATCTTGGATCACTACTAACTAATAATGGAGATACAATGAGGGAAATTAAAAGGAGGACATCTATCACTCTTCAGAAAGTAAAACAAATAAAGAATCTGTGGAGAGGAACAGACAGAACTACAAAAATAAGATTTTTAAGGGCATGCATCTTTCTCATCGCAACATATGCCTGTGAGACCTGGACACTTAACAAAAGAGCTGAGAAACACATAAATGCCTTTTAATGTAAATGCTACAGAAGAGTTCTTCAAATATCATGGACACAAAAAAGAACAAATATATCCATACTTACATCTTGTTTGCTTTTTCTGGTCTCGGCGAGTCTTTCAACTTCATCAAGGGATTTTGTGCCCACTAAACAAGCTTCTTTTTCTGATCACCCATGAGACAGGTTGTTGTTTGCTCATCTTTCTTTCTCTGCGTTGTTCTTGAATTCGTTCCACTTTATACCAAGTATTTTCCTTAGGCATTTGTTTTCGAAAGAGTCTAATTTCTTGTCTATTTCTTTAGTTGATTTCCAGCTTTCTCGTGCATAAATGAGGTGGATATCACATTTGAATTGAATAATATTAACTTGGTTTTTGTGCTTACAACTTTTGAATTCCATATATTCTCAAGAATTTTGAAGGTCAATGCTGCTTTTGCAATTATAACTTCTTCCTGGTGTATTGGTCTATGTAGCTGCCAAGGTATGCAAATTGGTTTACTTCATCAACTATACTGTTCCTTCTATATATATTTTTTTCTTCTTGATTAATGAGAAGTTTCATTATTTTTGTTTTGTCCTTATTAATTTCAAGACCTATTTTGCTAGCCAAGGAAGATGGGGAATCTGTTTTTTTCCTGCATCAACTTCACATGGTCATTGATAAGAGTTATGTCATCAGCAAGATCTTCTATTTGGGTATATCCATACTCATCATCATCATCATGTGCCGTGCCGACTGGCGTTGGCTATTATGCTTCTCCAGAGTACACGATCCTTCATGCAGGCCATCAGTTCAGTTGGTGATCTCCTCTCACACCATCCCGTCAGACTGTCCAGTATCATTTCTCTTGGTCTTCCTCTTGATCTTCTTCCTTCTATTTTTCATGTTGTTATAATATTTTCAATGCCCCCTCTTCTCATTGCATGTCCTATGAAAGTACATTGTCTCTCTCTTATCTTTTTGACAAGGTTTTTGTCTCTCCAGCTCTTCTCATACATTCTTCATTAGTTATTTTTGCTGTCCAGGGGATTCGCAACATTCTTCTAATAAACCACATTTCTGCTGCTTGCAATGATTTTTATGCAGACTTGCCTATTGTCCATGATTCACTTCCATATAACAAGATAGGTTCAATATAGCATTTAGGGCTCGTTTTCTAACATTCATTGATAAGGATGTGTTGGTTAATATGTTTCTCACTCTGAAATGCAGTCTTTGCTTGGCCTATTCTGTTCCTAATTTCTGTTCTGCATTTCCCATCTGAAGTTATTACTGCTCCAAGGTATTTGAATTTCTGCACCTGCTTTAGAATAGTTCCGTTTAATTTAATACTGCATGCTGGTGGATTCTGTTTCTTAGATATAACCATAGTCTCTGTCTTTTTGATGTTCAAAGTAAAGCCTTTCTGTTCACTTTCTTTGGCGACTTTATCCAAGAGATTTTGCAGGTCTTGTTGGTTCTCAGCTATCAGTACTGTGTCGTCAACATAGCGAAGGTTGTTAATATTGTATCCTCCAATTATTATGCCTGGTTCTGTGCTGACCATTCTTAGAATATTCTCGCTATACAGAGAAAAAAGGTCTGGAGATAGTACACATCCTTGTCGCACACCTTGTTTTATAGGTTGATATCCATACTACAAGAACTTAATATTGAAGAAGGTTGTCTAGTAAAGAGGATTAAACATAGAAAATATTTTGGACACATTAAACGTTATGAGAATTTAGAGAAGACAGTCTTGGAAGGGTACATAATGGGAAAAAAGAAAGAGAGGAAGACCAAGGAGAAGATGGCTGCAAGACATCGATGATGATCTGCAAATAGATGAATCAGCAGCAAAGCATCTCGATTACAATCGAGAGGCCTACAGGAGAGCTGTTAGAGAGGCAAAGTTCTTCAAGGGACATAACTGACTGACGGACTGACTATGTAATCATGAAATACTGATACACCAGTAAGAACCTGAGAGTCTATATTTCAAATTCATGAAAAATTATAAAGGGTGTGAGAGACTCTTTACGAAAAGAAAAAAAAGTTATGATAAAAGGCAGAATCAAATGTTCATTCCTCTTCCCGTATTTTTTTGACGTATTACAGAGGCACATACACAGAGATAAATATGGGAAGTAACTCTCCCTCTTTCTGTTTTATTGTTATCGTTCTTGTCTGTTTAGTGTACTTCCGGGATCAGAATACAGCCGTCAGCGTCACATGAAATGTAGTAATACCAGTGCTGTCTAAAAATACTTTCTTTCACTTATCACTTCTGGTTATTTAAGGTATTAAGTCACACCGGTGGAATAACGAGACATATTCTAGTACGATATGGCGGGTCTATTTTCAAAAAAGCCAACTGTTCAAGGTGAGTTTTGCTATGTCATCCTTAGTTTAGTGGAACATCCCACAGGTAGAAATTGTTAACCAGTGGATTACGTAAGTTAATTTAACTTCTGTGGTTTGTAAGACACAAAGGAAATATACGTCCACGTCAAACAGCTTATGTAAGTTTCGTGGCAGACTTTAGAAGGTTGAAGCGTAGAATGTTATTATTTAAAAAAAAATAAATAAAATTCAAATTCTAAAAGCAGTCGAGAGTTTGTAGTAAAATGTTACATTGTTGGTGAATACAAAAAAAGAATGGATACATTTAAACATAAATTAAACTCTTACATAGTAGTTCAGTTCTGTTAATTTGCTTTAAAATAACGTTTTACATCAGTACAAGCCACTGTCTTTCAAAATAAACAAAATAATGGTTGTTTTAGTAAACAGCTAGGTTAGCGGGGTAGGGGTACCCCTATCAAAGGAGAAGTAAGACGCCTTCTTACTTCCGTCAATCTACGGGACACCCTTGGGCAAGGTGGAGTACCCGTATAGCCCCCCGATCAGGGTGACGTGAAGCCATGGGAGCAGGTGGTGGATGGAATGGGAGAGCAGCCGACAGATAATGTTGGTTATGGTCACCATTCTATGATGGTAGGCAGATGATCTCACCGTAGGAACAATGGCTATGATCACTGACAAGTACAGTCACTACCCAGAGGGAAAGCAATGGTAAACTATCTTCTGGAAATATACCAAGAAACCCATACAGCAATCATGGAAAGTCAAATAGGAAAAAGATCTGGTGGTGAGTCCCCCAGGCCAGATAGATCTAATTTTAACACTGGGGAAGAGTGTGACACAGAGGTCAGTGCTAGTAATTGTGATGACGGACAAAATCCTGACAGTGTTACCAAGGAAAACCTCTGCACCAAACTAAAAAGAAAAATAAGAGTAGGAACATGGAATGTAAGAAGTATGTATGAGGGGAAGTATCAAATAATAAATGACGAGATGAAAAGAACGGGGATACACATTTTGGGAATCTGCGAACATCGATGGAAAGGATCAGGACACTTTAAGAGCGAGAATGATAATATCTTTATATACTCGGTGGGGAAGTAGGAGGAAAGAATGGAGTGGCTTTTTATTTGGACAAATCAACATCAAAAGCATTACTAGGCTACAATCCAGTAAGTGATAGAATCCTAACAATCAGACTTAAGGGCATTCCTAGAAATGTAACAATCATCCAGATATATGCACCTACATCAGCAGCAGAAGAAGAGGAAGTAGAAAACTTTTATAACACACTGCAGACGACAATAGACCAGGTACGGAAAAATGATATTGTATTAATAATGGGTGATTTTAATGCAAAGATTGGTACAGAAAGAGCAGAAGATGAAGGACATGTTGTAGGGAAATTTAGCATAGGACATAGAAATGAGGCAGGTGACAATCTAATGGCATTTTGCATGGAAAATGAGCTAATGATTGCTAACACACTTTTTAAACATCCAGGAAGACTTTACACATAGACATCACCTGATGAGAAAACCAGGAAACAAATAGATTACATTTTATTGCAAAGAAGGTGGAGGTCAAGTATAGCATCAGCAAAAACTTTACCAGGTGCTGATTGTGACACGGACCATGAGTTATTAATAGCAGACATGAAGATAAAGATAAAAAAGACAGTTACGGGATCAAGACCACTCCGCTTTGATCTTACAAATATACCAGAACAATACGGTATAGAAGTGAAGAACCGTTTCAGAATCCTGATGGCTGTACAGGAGGAGATGACACCAGATGAATTGGCTATGCAGGCCAAAGATATCTTAATAACAGCAGCTAAGACATAGCTCCAGTAAAGAAAACACAAAAGAATGGATGGATTACAGCAGGTACACTAAAACTGATAAAACAACATAGAGAAATGAAGACGCAATGGAAAGTGACAAACAACAACAAAGAGAAATATAAAACTTTAACAAAAGAAGTACGAAGAAACGTAAGAAAAGACAAAAAACAATACATACAAGATTGTTGTGAAAGAATAGAAGAACATCAGAAGTGTGGAAGAGATAGTGAAATGTTTAAAGAAATGAAGACATTGATGAGAAATATCACACCTAAGCTAAATGTAATTTGTGATGAAATGGGGAATACCTTGACAGAGACAGAGGAAATTCTAGAAAGATGGAAGGAATATTGCAAAGGAATGTATGAAACAACCGACTGTGGAAGCAGAAATCAACAGTGTGAATTATTATTGGAGGAGAAAGAACCCGAACCGGCATTAGAAGTTTTATGGGCAATAAAGAATCTGAAAAATGGTAAATCACCAGGATGTGATGAGATAACAGCTGAATTTATTAAAGCAGGAGGAAAGGAGTGTGCAACAATCTATCATGCACTATGTAAAAAGATATGGCATTCAGGTATTTGGCCAAAAGAATGGAAAAGAACTGTATTCATACCACTGCCAAAAAAGGGTAACCTGAAATGATGCACAAATTACAGAACTGTTGCCCTGATTAGTCATGCCAGTAAAATTCTGTTAAAAATCATAATGGGTAGACTTTGAAAGAAAATAGAAGAAGTCAATATGATCCAAGCTGGTTTCAGGCAAGGAAGAGGATCAAGAGATCATATATTCAATATAAGATTAATAATAGAGAAATGCAGAGAGTTTAATGTGAATCTATATTTATCCTTTATAGACTACTCAAAGGCATTTGATTGTGTAGAACACCAGAAACTTTGGGAAATAATGGAAAAAATTGGATTTCCAACACATTTGATACAATTAACATCACTGCTGTATCTAGACCAAGAAGCAGCAAGAATAAATGATGAAACAACAACTTGGTTTGACATAAAACAAGGGGTCCGTCAGGGGTGCATATTGTCACCTTACTTATTTAACTTGTATACTGAAAATATAACGAGGAATGTTAGAGAAGATGTAGACAAAGAATATTACAATGCCATAACAATTGGAGGTTATGAAATACTAGAGATTAGATATGCTGATGACACAGTATTACTGTCCACAACACAAAAAGGAATGCAAAAACTAATTATGTCAATCCGTAAGAACAGCGAAGAGTAGAACCTCTATCTTAATGCAAAGAAAACTAAATTGATGACAACTGACAAAACAAACAAGGCAGCTGAAATATGTATCAATGAGGAAAAACTGGAAGAAGTGGAGAGTTTTGAATATCTTGGATCACTACTAACTAATAATGGAGATACAATGAGGGAAATTAAAAGGAGGACATCTATCGCTCTTCAGAAAGTAAAACAAATAAAGAATCTGTGGAGAGGAGCAGACAGAACCACAAAAATAAGATTTTTAAGGGCATGCATCTTTCCCATTGCAACATATGCCTGTGAGACCTGGACACTTAATAAAACAGCTGAGAAACACATAAATGCCTTTGAATGTAAATGCTACAGAAGAGTTCTCCAAATATCATGGACACAAAAAAGAACAAATATATCTATACTACAAGAGCTTAATATTGAAGAAGGCTGGCTAGTAAAGAGGATTAAAGAGAGAAAACTTAAATATTTGGACACATTAAACATCATGATAATTTAGATAAGACTGTATTGGAAGGATGCGTAATGGGAAAAAGAAAAAGAGGAAGACCAAAACGAAAATGGCTGCAAGACATCGTTGACGATCTACAAATGGATGTATCAGTGGCAGGCCATCTTGCTCACAACCGAGAGGCCTACAGGAGTGCTGTTTGGGAGGCAAAGTCCCACAAGGGACATGCAAACGAATGAATGAAATTAGTAAACAATATGTGATCGTGGGTGGTTATATGGGAAATGTAGATGTAATATGTAGTGGGAAACAGCTAGTTTATCTTCTGAGTGACAGCTTATATGAGAGCAGAGGATTAGCAACATTGTGTCTAGTGTGTTTTCCCCAGATGGAGAGCTCTATTTGGGCATCAGGCACCACTAAACTTCCTTGTCATAGATCAGTTTTCCGGTCTTTAACTTGTACCCTTGTACATCTTAATAGATCGGCTTTACGATCTTTAATTTGTTCTTTTGTACATCTTCATAGATCAGTTTTACAATCTTTAATTTGTTCTTTTGTACATCTTCATAGATCAGTTTTACAATCTTTAATTTGTTCTTTTGTACATCTTCATAGATCAGTTTTACGATCTTTAATTTGTTCTTTTGTACATCTTCATAGATCAGTTTTACGATCTTTAATTTGTTCTTTTGTACATCTTCATAGATCAGTTTTTGAGTCTTTACTTTGTTCTTTTGTTAAAGAGCTTCAAGAATTAGCCCTATGCTGAAGGATGACATTTACAATTTCCTCTGTGTTTTCACATCCAAGAGGGTCTTGTCCATTTCTGTTAGCACTGATCATTATGACTAGGTCACTTGTCACCTGTACTTCTTTTTATTTTTTTTTTAATATTTAAAAAAAAAAAGGTAAAATTCGCATTTCCATGTGGTCATTATCATGCCAGGTTGCATTTACTTTCTCAGATTTCTCTGGGACCCATTTTTACAGGCTGGGTGGACTCTGGGGGTCTTTTTGGTGTTGTGGTACCAGAAAAAAATCCCTGCTGCTGGGACTTTAACCCAGTACCACTGCATTAGTAGACCAAGTCCCTAACCAGGCAGCTAACCGTTTAATTATGGTGCTCCTGGAAATATTTTTGTTGGTGTGGAAAAAAAAGATTACACCGGTAAAGGCAGAAAGTAAAGATGGTCCTGTGTGACACCCGTTAAGACGTGTAGGAGATTCATAGTCCATATTTTCTTTGACTTGTCAGCAACATAAAAGCTTAATGTGGTCTGTATAAGATCTGGTCACCTTTCCTTCTTCATCTGCAAGAGAAGCTAGGTACCAGTTTCTAAAGCTGGGTTGACTGATGTGCCGCCTATTTTCATGGAACTGTTAACCTTCACCACAAAAGATTTGTGATCGTGCTAATAGTCATGATTTTTAAAAAATCATCCTTCTTGTTGCTATTTTTGTTCCCCCCACCCCCCCCCCCCTCACCCCATCCTTCTCCTCTCACACACTCTGTTAAACAGGGTCTCAACATTTTAAACAAAAATTTAATTTTGATGGGGTGTCTGAGTGGCGAAGTGGTTAGTGCACTGGTCTCTCATGGCTAAGGTCAGGGGTTCGAATCCAGCCAGAGGCACCCCAGTCACCCAGCTGTAGAAATGGGTACCCGACTTCTTCTGGAGTTGGGGAAGGAAAGGTGGCCAGGTGTGACACTGACCATATCACCCTCTAGTGTGCTGACAGGTCAAAGAAAATATGGGCACTAATACCATATCCCTATGTGCCTCTAAGGCATGACAGGATTACCTTTTTTTTTTTTTTTTAACCTTAGTTTTGATGAATGTTAATATTAGGTGGTAATTGTTTCAGAACAAGTACGGGCCAATGATCGAGTACTGAAGAAACAAACAAGAGATCTTGAGAGAGACAGAAATGCCTTGGAAAGAGAGGAAAAAAAGCTTGTAAGTTTAAAAACTTCCTGTTGCCAGGATGGAGTTTACAGATGGAATTTTTAAAAAAGGAAAAATAAATAAAGAAAGAACATGTGGTTATTATCTCATTGTGATTTTACTTAAATTTGACATATGGTCAACATAACGGTTCCCAGACATTCTTCAGACTGCCACCTCCCTGCTTACAGGTCATATTTCTAGCACCCCCCAGAAACTTTGGCTGTGATGTGCACTGCAACAGCTTTTTCCATCATCACCCCTGGAGGAGGGATGGCCATCTCATTCACTTTGAGAACCACTCATCTATATCATTTCCTGAAGTCTGATGCTCATTTTTCATTCATTATCCTTGGAGCTGGTCAGTTAGAAGTTAGTGATCATTCTTCTCCATTTTGTGCAGTCTTTGGTATTTCTAGTCAGGTTAGTTGCATTTCCATTCCTGTGCCACATGGTCAGCCCTTTCAGTTTGTTTTTTTTTTCCCTGTCTCCTTTTCACTGTTAATTTTTCCCTTGAGTTTTCCTGTGACTGTTAGGTTAATTTCTGACTTTTCAAAAAATGCCCAAAGAATCTTGATTGTCTTTCCTTTGTGGTTTTAGTCATCACTGTTGTTCAGCATCACTGAGAAAACCTTCATTGAAATGTCTCACTAGATTATAATACTCATGGTACTTGTTAATCTTGGTGTTTATTTTCAGCATTTTGTAGCCCCAAATAGTGTCCAGTCCTGTGTGAAGAATAGAACCACTACCTTCTAATCATCCATAAGAGCAACTAAAGGAAGGTTTGCTTCAACTGTTTCAGAAAATGCCGAGTCCCCATTGCTGCACAGCAAGCCAGGAAAGATGAATCAGGATTCACATTTTAATAGCACCGGATCTCATACACAGTTCAGAAGGTTTCAAAGTGGAAAAGAATAATGCGTGTTACAGAAAGTAAATCTGTACTTAGATGTGTGTTAATCTGGAACTCACAGCTGGAAAGCACTTAAATAATTATTTGAAACTTTTGATTTTGAAGGACTTATCAGGTTCATGACCTTACATAAATTACTGTAGCATAGGAATGCCTCAACCAGTCTGTTTGAAACTAGTCTTGACATGCAGCTAGGATCTCTGTCAACACGCCGATATCCACCAGTAACATATTACTTTGCATATTTGTACATAGAAAAATCAGTGCATTTACTTTTGGGATCTTATATCCTTCCTGTGGCATTAAATGTCGCTGGCTCACATGGTAGTTTGTCAGGTTTTCCAGTTTTCAATGAACTTTTCAACCTCATCAAGGGATTTTGTGCCTACTAGATTGGCCTCTCTTAACAATGTCCTCTTTAGAGTTTTATGTGGTCGATATCTTTTTCTTCGGCATGTTGTGTTCCAGATTCATAGTCCTTCAAATATAAATACTTTGTAAAAAACTTGCCATTGTTTCGTTTTCTTTGATATAGGAAATGGAAATCAAGAAAGCAGCCAAACAAGGAAACAAACAGGTACTGGTTTCATTTTTCACATCGTTATTATTTTCATTCCTACATTTCTTGTTCAGTTGAGACGTTTTTTTATGTGATTTACATGATGGATAAACAAATAGCATATTCAATAGATGTCTTCTTACCTGATTGTGGGCTAGTGAAATGCTGTAGAAATGATATCCTAGAGTTGAGGAAAGCTGCTTCTGAAAGTGTAGAATGGAGCGTACCAGACACAGTTGTCAGCGAATGAAGAGAAAAGATGTTTTTACTTGAAACTGCTCATTGAATACCAGGTTTTGCCTGAATCCATAACTCTCTCTCTCTCTGTCTGTCTGTCTCTCGCTGTCTCTCTCTCTGAACCTTAACTCTTCCCATGCCCAGAAAAAAAACGTGGACGTTCCCGTCAGTGCCACATAAAAAGCGTGGGTCTTGATATGTATAGGTTATATAGTTGTAAAAGTGAATGTACAAAGTATTTCCACTTTAAAAGTATGCATATTATGCATGAAAATAGTTGTAAATGTAAGAAGATTTCATAAATGAAGAGTTTTTTAGGAAAAAAAGAAGTAATGTGATGATTTTAGCTGATAATTTGTGTAGTGCTTACCATCGGCAATGCCTAGATGTACAGTGTTTACCATCAGAGATTTCCAGATATACTTAAATTTTCGTCCAGTCTCGTCGTGTGGTGGCATTCTCACTAAAATAATGTCTGAAATAACTTTCTAAATACTTCTCCAGTCCATTTAATAGGTCTAGATGTACTTGGGGTACATTCAGGAACAGTGGTCGGGTCATAGGATATGTCCGAAATCACAATAAATACTGAAATTTCTCGGGTAAAACATCTATTTCACTCGGATGTTAGCCACGCTTTAGATTGAACTATGAAAGGTCACCAAACATGCACAGATAAATCGTGTACAATAAAAAGTTTTCCAATAGTTTTACGTTGCAACGAAACAAAATCACTGTAACGAACATAGCAGTCACTAGACTAACAGGAAGTTATCATGATATCGACTATGGCAGTCGAAGAGTTAAGTGGCTAAAGCACAAGGGGTTTCCACAAACCCCTGTTCTTTGCCTTTTTTTCCGCTCTTGCCCAAGTGAGCCCTCTATTGCTCAACATCTTCTCTGTTGTTCTTCTCCATGTCTCCTTTTGTCTAGAATCCATAACTAGAGAACAAAAAAGGTTTGGCTAGGATAATGATAGATGATATAAATTGTAATTTTGATGTTCTGTGACTCAAATCTCTGAACAAGTGTCATCAGAATAGACCTCTAGAAGCTGAAGCTTCCACAAGAAAGGTTTGGGGAACTGAAGGCTCCATGTGGAAAGTATGAGAACCTGACATCTCAAACTGTTATTATAACCTGCTAAATCAGAGAGTACTATTAAATGGGTTTTTTTTTTTAAGGAAGGCATAGATGATCATGCAGATGATAACATGAATAATCACCTCCTGTGGTGAGCAACAATAGCAGAGATGATATACTCATAACTGGCTGAGTTCTCCTACTCTCAGAAACAGAAATTGCTTTATCTTAACATAACCAGCAGGAAAAACATCCACATATTGCCTGTGTTGGTGGATTTTCCTGGGAGGTCTGCTTCTTAATATTGCCTGTATTGGTGGATTTTCCTGGGAGGTCTGCTTCTTAATAGTGCCTGTGTTGGTGGATTTTCCTGGGAGGCCTGCTTCTTAATAGTGCCTGGGAAGATTAAGAAAGCCACCATGGACAGCCTCAAATCCAACCTGATACTTGTGTTGCAAGTAATCTTTACTAAAGAATCAGCAGCAAAATTTGAGGTCATAGGAAGATTAGACAATAATGTGATGGACATCAGTCTGCATTACCTAAACTGGGACAGAAAATTCCCTGGAGAAATTTGTAAAGTTATAAAAAAAAAGCTTTTTTTCTTTTTAATTTAAAATTAGTTTTACCAGAGCACCATTTGTATCTGTACAGGCAGCTACAATTCTGGCCAAACAGTTAGTGAATCTAAGGAAACAGAAAACAAAAAGCTACACGATGGGATCAAAGATATCAGCCATAGGCAACCAGCAGAAGGTGAGACTCATTTTCTCTTTGTGTACATCTTCTCATGTTGGTTTGTGCCCTTCTTATATCTTATATCCTTCTCGTGCCATTAAACGTCACATAGGGCTCGCAGGTGGTTTGCCAATTTTTCCTGTCTTTGGCGAGCCTTTCAACCTCATCAGGGAATTTTATGCCTATTAATTTGGCCTCTCTTAACAATGTCCTCTTCAGAGTTTCACACGGTCTGCCTCTTTTTCTTTGGCCTGGTGTATTCCACTTTATAGTTTGTTTTGGGATTCTCTGATCATTTCTTCTCATCACATGACCAACATATGTCCATCTCCTTTTCCTGATCACCCATGAGACTGGTTGTTGTTCAGTCATCTGTCTTATCTCTGCATTGTTCTTGAATTCGTTCCACTTGATGCCGAGTATTTTCCTTATGCATTTGTTTTCAAGAGTCTAATTTCTTTTCTATTTCTTTAGTTGTTTTCCGGCTTTCACATACATAAATGAGGGTGGATATTACATTTGAATTGAATAGTCTTAACTTGGTTTTTGTGCTTATAGCTTTTTAATGCCATATGTTCTCAAGATTCTTGAAGATCGATGCTGCTATTGCAGTTCTAATTCTAACTTCCTTTCTAGTGTCACCATCCTGGTCTATGTAGCTGCCAAAGTATGCAAATTGATTGACTTCTTCAATATCTGTCCCTTCTACATGTATTTTTCCATTTTGATTAATGGGAATTTTCATTGTCATTGTGCTCTTAGTACAACAAAATTTGCTTGTTGTGATCATCATCATCATTACTTTTCATTCTCTTAGGCACATAAGTGTAGTAACAGATTCTGAAGTTATCCAAGTAGTTGAACTGTTCTGGTATTAAGATGCTATTGGTACTGAAATCTATCCTATATCAACTATGATTATGTTTCCTGTTCTTAAATCCAATCCAAGAAGCTTTCTTTCTTTCATTTGTTTCCATCTCCAGAAATAATATGGATATTTTCAGTAAAATGCATCCTCCTACAGGAGTGCTGTTAGGGAGGCAAAGTTCCGCAAGGGACATGCAAATGAATGAATGCATCCTCGTACTCTAGTCCCCCATTCAGTCTTATAAGAAGCCTGGAGGTTTTGTCCCTATGTATTTTTAGGACTACCCTTGTCTTAGCCATTCTTATGTGCCTAGACCCAGTGTTTATTTTGGCCATCTGTCAGATTTCATGAAACTGGTGAACTCCATAGCCATCTCCTATGTTTGATTTCAAGACTTTTGTCATTCTTTGGGCTCCAAGAATCTCATTTTGTCTCCTTGCTTTCCGTAGTATTATTTGATAATGATTGAATAAAATGGTTTTGCTATTTTGATGATAATCAGTGTAAAACATCACTCTGTTTTGATGCTGATTAATTTAATCATTTTGTGGTTTTGGTGATGCGCAATGTAATCTTCCCCTGTTTCAATGATAATCATTGTAATCATCTTTCTTTTTTGCTGCTGAATAATTTATTTATTCCATTCCATCATCAGATGATGCACTCAAACATGAAGATGGCCACCGCTATGGGCACGACTACAAAGGTGAGAACTTTCATATATATATATATATATATATATATATGTGTGGGTGTATATTTAGATCCTGGATTCTCACATGTAATCTTGCCTTCTCCAGACTTTGTATTAGAACCTTGTTATTACAGATACATCTGCTTTAATGTGCTACATCAGCGTAACTAACATTCCACCAATTTATGCCCTTGGATGATGATCAACTGAGCAATCGTTGCCCAGGATGCCTTACGGCATCATACAGACAGCAGCAGTTTCTCTCCATTTCATATGGTCTACAGCCAGTTGTCATGTGGTGCCCAAGTTTTATTGCATGCTGTGAATCTCTGTTCCTGCATTTACTGAATTTCACTTAACATTGATAGTATTCAAAATAGTTGCTGCAGAAAATTGATGACAAGGCAGCTGAAATATGTATCAATGAGGAAAAACTGGAAGAAGTGGAGAGTTTTGAATATCTTGGATCACTACTAACTAATAATGGAGATACAATGAGGGAAATTAAAAGGAGGACATCTATCACTCTTCAGAAAGTAAAACAAATAAAGAATCTGTGGAGAGGAGCAGACAGAACCACAAAAATAAGATTTTTAGGGCATGCATCTTTTCCATCGCAACATATGCCTGTGAGACCTGGACACTTAACAAAACAGCTGAGAAACACATAAATGCCTTTGAATGTAAATGCTACAGAAGAGTTCTCCAAATATCATGGACACAAAAAGAACAAATATATCTATACTTCAAGAGCTTAATATTGAAGAAGGCTGTCTAGTAAAGAGGATTAAAGAGAGAAAACTTAAATATTTTGGACACATTAAACGTCATGATAATTTAGAGAAGACTGTATTGGAAGGATACATAATGGGAAAAAGAAAGAGAGAAAGACCAAAATGAAGATGGCTGCAAGACATCGTTGACGATCTGCAAATGGATGCATCAGCAGCAGGCCATCTTGCTCACAACTGAGAGGCCTACAGGAGTGCTGTTTGGGAGGCAAAGTTCCACAAGGGACATGCAAATGAATGAATGAATGAATGCTGCTGAAAAGAATTGTTGCATTGGTTCATGACTTTCCATAGAATCATAAGGTTTTGGATATTTCTTATTGAGAGGTGTTACAGCCAGATTGATTCACCTTCTGCTTTATGTACATTTTTGTTTCATTGATGATTGTAAGCTCAAGCTTTCTGAGTTAATACTTTCTGATGTCTTTTTAGTTGTGTGTACAGAGTGAGTTGGAGGGCCATTGCAGCCAACCTTCCATGGGGAGATGGCACAGGATGATGATAAATTATGTATACAATAGATATGCATCTGTTACTGTTTGTTAGAAATACCACATATGAAATAGCTGGAACAAAAAACAAAAAAAAGCCCTCAGAAATGTGTTTGAAAGCAAGAGGAGTAACTGAGATATTTGTGTTCTGACAGAACAATGCTGGTGGAGATCTTGTATTCCATCCATGTAGTGTTTATGGTATTAATGTTCTATGGTACTGCAGTCTGTACTATATCAGCTAGGATGAGATCATTATTTTTCCTGTGATAGTAAAGGGTGTTTCTTAAGTCTAAGAAGCTTTCATGTGCATTCATCTTCAGACATAATAGCCTGGTTAGCTGAGTGGTTAGGCGCTCGGCTCACTAATCCGGTGGTACTGGGTTCAATCCCAGCAGTGGGATTTTTTTCTGGTACACACCAAAAAGGCCCCGGGGTTCACCCAGCCTCTGGGTAGCAGAGAAATCTGGGAAGGTAAAGTGACCAGGCCGTGATACTGACCACTTCACACTTTCATGTGCCAAAGGTCATGGAAAATATGTGCCTAACACTGTATTCCCCAATATGCCTTAATGGCGTGGAAATGGGAGTTTTACCTTTACCTTACCAGGCATAATATGGATATTTTCAGTAAAAGCCATGGTCCTTTTTTAAAGATCGTCACTGTCCCTGTAATACCTGCCGTAGATCGCCACTTGCAAAGACTATTTGGACTGTCTCTGATTTTCATCATCATCATCACCATCATCGCCTTTCACTCTCTTGAGAACATAGTCCATGGATAAAGGCTCTCCAGTCATCCCTGTTCTTGGAATTATTCATTGCTTCCTTCCATGTGCATCCCTTGTCTCTGAGCACTGTCATAATTTCTCTTCTCCAAGTAAGTCCAGGTCTTCCTCATTTTCTATTTCCTTGAGGATTCCATGTCATTGCCTGTCTTGCTATCTTGGTGTTGGGTTTCCTCAGAGTGTGGCCAATCCACCTCCACTTCCTAGACATGATTTGTAGGTTCATAGGTTCTTGTCCTGCCCTTTCCCAGACCTCCTCGTTCCTGATCTTGTCCTGCCATTTAATGTTTAAAATCCTCCTCAAGCAGTAGTTCATGTTATTATCCTCTGTTATATTGTCTTGGTCATAACCCATGTCTCTGAACCATATAGCAGGACAGTCTTTATGTTTGTATTGAAAAGCCTAAGTTTGGTTCTTGTTTTGATGTTCTTAGATGACCATATTTTGTTAAGTTGGATAAATGGTGTTCTGGCCTTGGTTATTCTACCTTTAACATCCTTTTATGTTCCCCTGTATTTATCCACTATGCTGCCTAAATATGTGAAATACTTTACTTCCTCAATTACCATGAGGCTATTGCTTGCTCTGTTACTTTTCATTATCTTTGTTTGTTTTTTTTTTGTCTGTTAATATATAGTCCCAGTTTAGCTGAATTCTTGCTTAAGATCTGAAGTTTCTCTTGCATTTGTGTGTGGCTGTGTGCCAGAAGTGCCATATCATCTGCAAAGTCAAGATCTTCCAATTGGTTGCTCGGTGTCCATTGTATCCCATTTCTTTTTCTTTGTGTAGTAGTTTTCATGATCCAGTCAATTGTTAGAAGAAATAGGAATGGTGATAGCGAACATCCCTGCCACACGCCTATTTCCACTTTCAAACTTTCTGTGAGAGTTCCTCCCTGCACATTTCTGCAATTTGTATGATCTTCATAAGTAGGACATGTGTAGAAAGCTCTTGTTTGTCATTTAGGTGCTAACACGCTGGTCAAGTAGTTCTAATTAAAGGTTTAAATCAGGGAAGTAAGAACAGACACAGCAAATATCCTTCCTTCACTCTTATCCATATGGCAACAATATCTTTACCAAGACTTCTGTTGTCAGTAAGTTAAAACTCACAGTTGCTAGAAGAGTGCACGGCAGTAAAGGCAGGTTTAAGAACATTTTAATCATGGGAAATATGTCTGCTTCCTTGCAAAGTAAACGTCCTGAAGACTTATTTTTGTTTGTTTCTTCTTGTTTCTTTTTTTCAGACAATGACGCAGATGAACAAGGTAATGGACCCACAGAAGACAGCGGCCATGATGAGAGAGTTCGAGAAAGAGACAGCTAAGATGGATATGACAGAGGAAATGAGTGAGTGAAACATTTATTGTAACCAAAACATTTGCTGTAACCAGTCAGTCAGTAGCTGGTAGCTGAGGTGAATGTTAGAGACATACCTTAGTTACCATGATCTGGGAAGTTAAGTTCCACCTTCTCTACTGTGTAGGGGTGAAGTGCTGTCCAAAGGGGCAGTCAGTGACCTATAGCTGATGTGCTAGCGCCAGGATTAGCGAACCATAGCTGATCAAGACCCTGTCCCACCTCTCCGTGGAACCCCCAGTAAAGGCCTAGCCTGGCTAACGGGGCAGGGATCGCCATAGTCCTCATGGTGGTGGAGTCTGTTGAAGAAGCATTGCACACCCCCTGCCTTTTAGCTGTACTCCAGGACTGAAAAAATGGCTGCCAAAACCCACCCCAAGCCGATATGATGCTGTTTCTCAACACCTCTACAGCATCGGCTGCAAAGAAATAAGGTTTGCCTCCATTCCTACATGTTCCTAATCTTCTCTCTCCAGTTGGTGACACCAGTTTTCTGTAAATCCTCTACTACATTGTCTCTCCATCTCTGTCTTGGTCTAATTCTTGGTCTTGTTTCCTTCATCTCTTGTACATACATCATTTTCATTTGTCTGTTCTCTTCCCTTCTTTCTTACAAGGATCAACAAGAAGTAGCTGTTATAAATTGTGTGTTTACTCTCTCTGGGAACTCGTCTGATTTTTTTCTTTTTCACTTAAGGATCAGTTTTCCCCTTGACCTTTCCAAATTTTTAGCCAACTATTTCTTTAACAATCTGGTTCTGACAGAACAGTTCTGTGTAAAAGTTTCTTAGTCTCATGTCAGTAACTTCTTTGTTTTTTGGTTAATCATAATAAACATACACAAGCAGGCTGAAAAGTTTTTATTTCCTCTGGCATATTCAAGTTAAGAGTGGATTTATCCAGATAATAACTAGTTCTGGCTAGTTGAATACAGTCCAACCCCCTCCGTTTGGAAAGGGAGACCTAAACTTCTCAAATTTCTTCCTTGAGGTAGATAAAATGGTTACTTGTCAAGGTGTGAGATCCAAACAAAATTCTGTTACTGAGTTTCTCATCACTGAAGGGTTACTCCTGTTGATATTCATGGAAGATTGTAATTATGTGAATCGTTGTGTTGATTTGAAATCTGTGAAATGAAAAAGTGAGAAGAGTCAGTTATACAACAATGGACTCCGAGACATCCTGATTATTCAGTGACAGATTCTACAAGCTAGCAACATTCAGGCAGAAACATATCAAAGATGGCGGAGATTACATCAAAAAATAATTGTACAGTCTTGTAAATGGAAATAAAGCTACATTTTTGTTTCTTTTTTTTTTTTCCTGTTATGTCAAAATGTTGGGGGTTTTTTGTTTTTTTTTTTAAACATTTTGTCATCTGATTATAAGGAAGGTGAAAATTACATTAAATTTTGTAAACTTTGAGATGCAACTGTACATGAATTAGAGCATGTATCCTGTGTTTAAAATATTTCCTTTTCTAAAAGAGTGCCTAAACAGTGATGTAAATTAGTGTACTCATCTCTCTTGGTGAAAGTGTGGTTCAAATTTGGCACAGAGACACCCCAGTTATCCAGATGTAAAAATGAATACCTGGAAGGAAAGATGGCAGAGTGTATTGTTGTCAGGTCAAGGACAAATATTGGCACAAATACAATATCCTCCAGGTGCCTCTGTGACATGAATGGACTAATTTGCCTTCTCAAAAAATGGATAGGAAAGCATTAGTAAACTTTCAGCACGGTGATTTTTATAGGATTCCCTGCTTTCAAGTAGATGTCCTTATTTTCAAAGACTAGACATCAGATTTCACTACCCCAAGAAATCATAGGAGGAAATCGCACTACTAAGGAAAATAACTACAATATTTTGAAAATGCTTTTGTCATTCAGTGGGACATGGACCTGGAACTCTTTGTCCGGTATGTGGATGTCTTAGATGTTGGGCCCTCGGACATGATAGAAGAAGTATAAATGAATAATTAAGTGTTCTTCATCTAACCAAAACATCTTTTCTAAATGTGGACATTTATTCAAGCAGGAAGGGGTTGTGAGGTTGGGTAAATTAAATTTAAATTTCAACCCAAAATTTTATTCTGTAGGCTAGGATTATAACTTTACTTACAAATGTGCCAGTCATGCCTATTTGTACTTATCAGCATGGTGAATTTTGTTCAAAATAGCAACATTTCCTGTAAGGTAATTTTAAAATTCTGGGTGTTTTTGAACATATGGTGATCAAAGATAAGAATATGAGACAGTATAGGACACATTTTAAAATATGAGACATTTAGGCATCCCAACGGAAGTAATATGATTCCCTGGACAAATCCTTAAAATATGGGACATTCAAGCATCCCAGTGGAAGTAATATGATTCAGTAATATTATTCCCTGAACAAATCTTTAAAATATGGCATGGTTGGCACTTTAGCTACATCCCTTGCATATGTTATTGTAGAAGAGTTCAGATTTCATTTAATGTTTCATTTGATGATACATTGAATTGTGTTGGTTTAGTGTCATTTGATGATACATTGGATTGAGTTGTTTAATGTTCCAGTTGATGATACATTGGATGATATTCTCACTGAATCTGGTGATGAAGAAGAACAAGATGCCATTGTCAGCAGAATTCTTGATGAGATTGGCATTGAAATTTCAGGGAAGGTAAGTGGTGTGTGAATTTTATGCTTTGTGCTGTAAGCTCTGGGTAGGTGAATCATGTGATTTTTATGATTTGTATGGAGCTGATTATTTGATAATCTGCAAATGGATGCATCAGCGGCAAGGCATCTTGCTTAAAACCAAGAGACCTACAAGAGAGCTGTTAGGGAGGCAAAGTTCTGAAAGAGACATGCAAATGACTGACTGATGGAGGTGAAAACGCTATCCAGTTTGGCAGTCAGCAACCCATAGTTGTCATGCTGGCATCAGGATTGGCTAACCATAACTGACCAGGACCTTGTCCCACCTTTCTCTTGGTACCCCCAATAAAAGGCCTAGCAGGGATTGCCATGGTAGTGGAGTCTACCAAAGAAGTATTGGTCGCATACCTGAGTGTGAAACTATCGCCAATAAATACATGTGTTGTAAAGATTGAGAAAAGTCAAGCCAAGAGCGAGTGAGGTGTAAGACAAGAGCGAATAGGGTATAAGACAAGAGCGGGTGGAGTGTAAGACAAGAGCGGGTGGGGTGTAAGACAAGAGCGAGTGAGGTGTAAGACAAGAGTGAATAGGGTATAAGACAAGAGCGAGTAGGGTGTAAGACAAGAGCGAGTAGGGTGTAAGACAAGAGCGAGTGAGGTGTAAGACAAGAGCGAGTGAGGTGTAAGACAAGAGCGAGTAGGGTGTAAGACAAGAGCGAATAGGGTGTAAGACAAGAGCGAATAGGGTATAAGACAAGAGCGAGTGGGGTGTAAGATAATAGCGAGTAGGGTGTAAGACAAGAGCGAGTGGGGTGTAAGATAAGAGCCAGTGGGGTGTTTCCTCAGAAGTGTGCCAGCGTGGCCAAACTGAATTTTACAACTTTGTTTAGGACACTTTTAAAAAACATATCTATAAAGTTCCAAAACAGTGCAATGAAAATATTTCTGTTCAGTGTCAAGGAAATCTGTAATTAGCTGATATCCTTATTCTCCATTGTCTGAGCTGTTGTGCATAGATCAGTGAGCTCCTGGCCCAGATATAGGCAATGGAAGGTGGTCAATGTGGCATGTTTAATGCCCTGAGATTTACACAGATTATGAGATGGTACTAACATGACAAGCTGCAGAATCAGTTTCTTGGCAGATTACATCAGACTAGAGAAGAGTTACAGGTGTGTCTCTGTAGCTGTTAACTAACATTTATTTTCAAGCATCCATCACTGTCTGCCAGTCAAGAAATGAAAGTAGGGAAAGTATACTAGTATGTGGAATAGCTTTCCATTTTCTCTGCATATCTCTGGCTTGGAGATGACAGTTTACTCTATGCAAGCTCTTGATTTGTAAACTTTGCTGAGATTTTCAAAATGCATCAAATGTTTTTACCTTCAGTGCTCTTCTTGTCTCTCTCTCTCTCTCTCTCTCTCTCTCTCTCTCTCTCTCTCTCTCTCTCTGTGTCTCTTACTGGACCACTGTACTCGCTGATTGTATGATTGATTTGCTTAGACCACAGTGAAGGCCTAAGAGGTCCTGGTGAATTATAAGGGCTCATCCTTTCTCTGTTCTTCATAAGCATGTCCAGAAACTTGATAAATGGCATCTCTAACATGAAGGCATCATGGGTTCAAGTAAGCACAAGTGTCAAAACAAAATCCTGAAGAAAGAGAGTCTATTCCCATAGATCTTGGGCTTTTTATATCTCCCACTTTTATATGTGGTGTCTTGCTTACTTTTTTCTCCTGGGTGGATTTTCAACAGAACTCTGTACCAATACAGAAGTAGCACTGGTTTAGGGGACCTGTTGAATCTGCTTGTTCACTCTTCTTGTAAATGAACTTCACTTTTTATATGGTGCCATCAGTGAAACTTTTTATATGGTGCTATCAGTGAAACTTTTTATATGGTGCCATCAACAAAACTTTTTATATGTTGCCATCAATGAGACTTTTTAATATGGTGCCATCAGCGAGACTTTTTAGGTCAGTGTTGTTCTTGAAAATAGATGAGGAGGGAAAGAAGGAGAGAAAGAGAGCTCGAGCGAGGAGAGAAAGAGAGCTTGAGGAAAAGATGTAAAAGATTTGAGATGTCATTGTTTAAAATTGGACGCAGTTTTTTTGTTTTAAAATATATATATATATATAAAAACTGTAATCTAATAGAAAGTTTAAAACACTAAGACAAAATAGACAACATTCTTGGCAATGATGACATAGAAGGTTTTTCTGAGAAGGGGAAAGCAGTATAGTTTGTTTTGTGTCTCCGTGGGAATTGTAATATCCTTATGACAAAGTCCAAAGTCTTGTTATAAAGCAAAATATTGCCATTAATGATCACAGACTCTTGTTAGAAAGGGATGATTAGAAAGCCGTGTGTGAACTTCTTGTCGTAGAAGAACCGTTTACTTTCATTATTGAATGTTGTTCTTGTTCTTAACTGTTGAAATTCTGGGATACTGTGGCAAACACTTCACTTAAGATCCAAGAATCATCTAACAACCGTGTAGCAGCAAAAAAAAAAACTGGAGTAAGGAATTTTTAGGTAACCCTGTCACAGGAAGAGAGGGAGGGTGGGAAGGATGCATGTGATAGAGAGGAGACAACAATAGAGAATTTGATTTGTTCATATTTACAGAACGAAGAGTGTGAGAGTTTCTTCAAGAGTGTGAGAAATCCAGAAAGTTCTCAAATAATTAACTGAGAGGTTTATGTTTCAGCTTGCAGATGCCCCCTCAGCTCACAGAGGGAAGTTAGGAGAGTCATCAAGAGCTGCAGATGCTGAAATCGAGAGACAGTTGGCGGCACTCAAAGATTTGGAATAATTTCTTTAGCACTGTGATTTGTGAGAGTGTTGGACCTGTTTTATGCAAAATATTTTTTTGCAGCATTTCATTTATCTGCATCTGGAATTTACGTTTCTGTATAGTGATGGAAATATCTGTGAAGTGGTGGCTTTTGGTTCTGTAGAGTGATGGAAATATCTGTGAAGTGGTTAGTTTTGATACTTATTATTCTGAGTTGCACAATACCCATCTTTTTATGTAAGCAAAGAGTGAAGAATTTTAACACATCAGTACACAGGATACAGTGTTGATACATTTTGGATCTTTGTTGGTGATGATCTCCCTGTAACAACAAACTTGTGATATGAGCTGCTGTTGCTGTGGTGAAGATGTTGTGACATCAAGGATATGTGCTGCTGTGGCATTTCAAACAGGAAAAAACAATTCTTAAAGAAGACCTAGGAGGTTGCCTTCTCAAAAACTCCACCATAATGGGCAAAATGTTGATTTTTAGCTCCTTGTCCAGATGAGGATGAGTCTAGTCTGCTACTGAAAGTACTTCAGGGAAGTAGGATAGAGGCCTTGACCGGCTGTCAACTCAACAGATTCTGTAACAGTGTCATCTTTCATTATTATGAGGACAAGTCAGTAAATAAGTCACAAAATGAGCTGTAAAAAAATGACTGAGTACTTACCTGGAATATTGTTTTTTTTTTTTTTTTCAACATAACTCCCATGTACACTGAGACACTTATCCCATTGATTAACAAGCCTTTGAAAGCCAGCATCAAAGGAGGTTTCTGGCCATTGCCACAGCCAACAAGTTACATCCTTAGCAAAGTCTTCATTGTCTTGGAAATGACAACCACTCAGGTGATTTGTCCATGAGTTTCTGGATTCAGTTATATATGGCTTTTCTTGACTTAAACTTTTCACCGTATTCATCAAGTATTTCTTTATGCATTTCCTCTGTGCTCAGTCCTTCGGCCCACAGAAAGTGCACAACTCCACACTGTTCTTCTCACATACACACGTGTAACACACTTGCCATATTAAAATGGTTGCAGTTAAATAACCATGGGATGCTGGGTATAGCTTTGGTTCTGATTTTGCACCAGTTGGTGCTGCTACGTACCACCAAAAAAAATGATCATTGAATTTCCGATTGTTTTCAGTCTGTGCAGATTTGCAACTTATTTATTGACTTGTCCTCTTATTTGTATTATGTTGTATGAGGTGGGGCTGTGTGTGCCATATAAAAATCTTCCTTTTGCTGCTAGAAGGTGTTGCTTGCAGTATTAGGTGTATGTCTGTCATGTGCTGTATGCAGTGTGTGTGTGACAGATGTGCAGAAAAGTTTTTTTGAATTAAAATGCCATCTTTTAATCTGTAGGATTGTATTTATAATCTCTAACTGCTTTTGATGGTATATATATATATATAGTTGCCAGATTGTGTGTGTGTGTGTGTGGGGGGGGTGAGGAAGATTGTTGAATGTTAACCTAGAGAAAGGGTTCTTGACCCTTGGTGGGGGGGGGGGGGAGTCAGCAGGAAGATTGTTGAGAATTGTAACCTAGAGAAAGGGTTCTTGACCTTTGATGGTGTGGGTGGGGGGAGTCAGGAAGATTGTTGAGAATTGTAACCTAGAGAAAGGGTTCTTGACCTTTGGTGGTGTGGGTGGGGGGAGTCAGGAAGATTGTTGAGAATTGTAACCTAGAGAAAGGGTTCTTGACCTTTGATGGTGTGGGTGGGGGGAGTCAGGAAGATTGTTGAGAATTGTAACCTAGAGAAAGGGTTCTTGACCCTTGGTGGGGGGGGGGGGGAGTCAGCAGGAAGATTGTTGAGAATTGTAACCTAGAGAAAGGGTTCTTGACCTTTGGTGGTGTGGGAACCCTGTGATAGGTTATGGGATTCAGGAAAAAAAAAAAATAGTTGTTAGACAAATTTCTTTGTTCCATTCCTAGTTTTCATCATGTGAAGTAAAACCAGGCTGTTGATAACTTTTGAAGTCGTACAGGTACCTGATAGAATGATGATTTTGACAATCTGATCAAGGGGTATGGGGACATATTGGGCAGTCCATACAGAGTGTTGCTATTGTTCTGTCTCCCTGAGACTGGCAAGAGAATGTTCTTTATAACTGATGCAGTGAAGATGGTGGGGCACGGCATGTTGAACTGAAAGTGGGTTATGGTGGTTGTTCTTTCAGTCTCTGAGGGGAGATGAAAAGCAAAAGACAAGCAGTACTTCTTTAGCAAACTCCACCACTATGGGGGCTATAATGATCCCTGCTTATTAGCCAGGCTGAGCCTGTTAATGGGGGTAGCAGCGGAGGGATGAGACGGGGCCTTGGGTGACTGTGACTCACCAACCCTGATGTATGCTATGGGTCACAAACCACAAGATCGGACAGCGTATTCACATCCCATCCATATGTAGTATAGGGACATATTGGGCAATCCATAGGGGGTCTGTAAGCATGAAAAGTTTTAGAACCTTTACGCTAAAGGATTACTTATCATGTGATAATGAAATCTGTTGCCAGGTGCTATGTTGCACCAGCAGTGACATTTTTAAAAAATGTGAGTTAGTTATCTCAATGATTTACCACCACTGAAGAAAAGTTACTTGGCTGACATGAGACTGCAGTAAAATATGTGCTTTATTTAAGTGTACATATGTATGAGTGATGACATATACATATAGAAATGCTATATGTAAGAAGCCTTAATGTGAGCATGAACCTTCACTTGTTGTTTTGTAATAAATGTGCTGACTTAAGTGCAGAATAAATGATGAGTTTAAGTGATTGTATCAGTAGTTGTGTACAAGAGTGACGCTGAATTGTTTAGATTTTACGTAGAACTAAACTTCTCAAGACAGCACAAGAAGCCAACTGTAATCAGAGACTGGCAACTCCGCACTCTGAGCATTCCCATATGTGCTCCAGCTTCCATTCCAGCACCCACTGAAGTGTGCGTCCGGACAGGAGTTCAAAGAGAACATTTACAATACTAAGCTGTGCTGGAAGAATGGAAGAAAAAAATCAAATGGTCTTTTGCTTGTTGGATTTTTAAAAATATTTTTTTCACTTTTCTGCTGCTAGTGGTGGATCTTCTTGTGAGGTAAACAATTAAGCCTTTGATGTTCCATCAGATTTGCCATTCATATCTTTGTCTACAAATCTTCTCCACTGTGTCTTTGCATCTTTTTAATATTTGGTTCTTCAGTGATTAAAATCATTAAGGAATGAATGTAATTTAATCAAAAACTGAAATAAGAACAGAAATATTTTTAATTCATAAATTATGGCAAATTAAGATCTTTTATTGTGTTTCTTCAGTTTCTGGTGAAAAATATCAAAAGTCAGAGCATTAGTTTTTTATTCAAAGCTGAATATCATTTAGTGTTGTGACATATAAAACTATATATGTAATGTGACATATCAAATTATGCACCTAAATTTTACCCTGACTGCAACATAAAATAAGTAAAATTCTGCAAAATTACCCTTTCCAGTGTTTTGATGACTCTTGCATTACATGTGCCAGGTGTTCTGAAATGGTATTGTGTAAGCAACGACCAGTGCAGTCATATTATATATCCATACTGACTCCACATATGCTACATAAAAACAAGTGCATTTTGCAGGGGTGCAGTCCCAATTTTAGTTCAGGGGTGGCCAGACTTGCTTAAGGTGAGAACCACTACATACAAAAGACTTCAGATATTTGAGAGCCACACAACATGAACAAATATTACATAAATGATTTTATTGTTACATGCACATTTTCTTACAAAATGTTCATATAAACATTAATATACAGGTGTACTCAATAAAATTTGTTTGTTGTCAGAATTACCGTCCACAACACAAAAAGTAATTGAAAAACTAATTATTTCAGTCCGTAAGAATAGTGAAGAGCAAAACCCCTATCTTAATGCGAAGAAAACTAAATTGATGACAACTGACAAAACAAATAAGGCAGCTGAAATATTTATCAGTGAGGAAAAATTGGAAGAGATGGAGAGTTTTGAATATCTTGGATCATTACAACTAATAATGGAGATACAATGAGGAAAATTAAAGGGAAGACATCTAGCACTCTTCAAAAAGTAAAACAACTAAAGAATCTGTGGAGAGGATCAGACAGAACTACAAAAATAAGATTTTTTTAAGGACATGCATCTTTTTCATCGCAACTTATGCCCATGAGACCTGGACACTTAACAAAACAGCTGAGAAACACATAAATGCCTTTGAATGTAAATGCTGCAGAAGAGTTCTTCAAATATCATGGACACAAAAAAAAACAAAAAACAAATATACCCATACTACAAGAACTTAATATTGAAGAAGGCTGGCTAGTAAAGAGGATTAAAGAGAGGAAACTTAAATATTTTGGACACATTCTTCTTCTTCTTCTTCGTTGTCTGTCTATATCTGCAGTCCTGTCTCTTGGATAAATTTCACTGTTTTTTGTAATTCATGTATGGAACCGTAGAGCTTATCTTCTTTAGTGGTTTCACTGGGCCAGTAATTATTTCTCAGTGTTTCATAGCTGGTGCAGTTCTGGAGGATATGTTCCACAGTTTGGGGCACCTGGGCACATGTACATAGATTGGTAGTACCAACCTTAAACTTTGTACACATATGACTTCGGAGTCGGCTGTGTCCTGTTTGGAGACAGAAGATGGTGACTTGTTCCTTTCTGTTTAGCATGTGATAGTCATCATGTGGTGGTGTTTGTGGCTTCCTGTAGGTTTTTATCATGCTTTTCTTCTGATTATAGGTAATTGGTATGTCTGGTTGCTCCATTTCAGTGCCATCTTTGGCCAGATGGTCAGCTTTCTCATTGCCTGGTATCCCACAGTGGGAGGGAATCCATTGCAAAGTGACTACATGTTGTAAGCCAATTTTTGACAAGGCATCCTTAAGGTCTGGTAGTTTATTGCACTGAAGAGCTTCCAGTACTGATCTTGCATCTGTGAGAATTACTACAGGACATGTATCAATTCTGGAGTCTGATAGTTTTTCAACTGCAGCAATAATTGCCCTAACTTCTGCATCATAGTTGTTGCAGTATTTTCCAGTGGGTATGGAAATCTTGTCAGTGGTGTTGTTTGGATATTCAATATGTGCTCCTGCCCCTCCATTCTTTATGGCATTATGTGCAGATCTGTCTGTATACACACGTATCCAGGTGTCACATGGATATTTGTCATCTAGAACACTAAGTGTGGCTGTTGATCTTACAAGACTGCTCTGTATCTCACCATTCTGCACACCTTTCACTTCAGTCTGAATAGTTATTTGTGTATAATCTGCTTCTTAAAAATAGCACTGAGATGGACACCACAGGGGAACAGAAGTAAGGGTAGACCAAAAGAGACATGGAGAAGAACAACAGAAAGGATGTTGAGCAATAGAGGGCTCACCTGGGCAAGAGCAGAAAAAAAGGCGAAGGACAAGCATTTGTGGAAAACCCTTGCGGAAGCCCTATGTGCCCTGGGCACTTAAGGTTCAGAGAGAGAGAGAGAATCTGCTTTTTTCCATGGTGTATGCTCTGGTACAGATGATAATGGAACGACTACAGCTGGAAGGTCAGGTATCAGCTTACGCATACGCTTGGCCTGATGAATGAAGCTGCTTCTTTTAAGCTGTCCTAATGCCAAGTTATTGAATCTCTCCTTCAGGGGATGGCTCACAGAGCTGAGGAATTTCTCTCCCATGGTCATGACCTTTGTGTCTCTACGTTCCTTTAGCGCATGAACACCAACTATTTTCTGCATTTCTACTATTGGTGTGGACCTCATGGCACCTGTGATAATCCGTAGTGAATGATTTTGAATTGGACACATTAAATGTCATGATAATCTAGAGAAGACTGTCTTGGAAGAGTACATAATGGGAAAAAGAAAGAGGAAGACCAAGGCAGTGATGGCTGCAGGACATCGTTGATGATATGCAAATGGATGCATCAGCAGTAGGCCATCTTGCTCACAACCGAGAGACCTACAAGAGTGCTGTTAGGGAGGCAAAGTTCCGCAAGGGGTATGCAAATGACTGACTGACTGTCAGCTCTGGCATATACTATTACTTATTCTCTAGCACAGTTCCTCTGTGATCATTCTTACATCTTGCATCCTTTCCGTACTGCTAAACATCACATAGTAGCATGGTAGTTCACCAAGATTTCCTGTCCTCTGTGAGTTTTTCAATCTCCTCAAGGGATGTTAGCCCACTGAACTGGCCTCTCTTAACAATGTCCTCTTAGAGTTTCACGTGGTCAACCTCTTTTTCTTCAGCCTGTTGTGTTCCACTTGATAACTTGTGTGGGGATCTTCTGATTGTTTCTTAACTTGGTTTTTGTGCTTATAACTTTTGAATGCCATATATTCTCAAGATTCTTGAAGGTTAATGTTGCTTTTGCAATTCGAATTCTAACTTCCTTTCTGGTGTCATCATCCTGGTCTATGTACCTGCCAAGAAATACAAAATGGTTTACTTCTTTAACTTGGTTTTTGTGCTTATAACTTTTGAATGCCATATATTCTCAAGATTCTTGAAGGTTAATGTTGCTTTTGCAATTCAAATTCTAACTTCCTTTCTGGTGTCATCATCCTGGTCTATGTACCTGCCAAGAAATACAAAATGGTTTACTTCTTCAACAGCTGTTCCTTCTATATATATTTGTCCTTTGTGGTTAATGAGAAGTTTCATTATTTTTGTTTTATCCTTGTTAATTTCAAGTCCTATTTTACTAGCCATTGAAGACAGTGTATTTGTTTTTACTTGCATTGATTTCACATTGTCACAGATAAAAGTTATATCATCTGCAAAATCAAGATCTTCCAGCTGGGTCTCATGTATCCAATCATTGCCCATTTTACCTGTGCAGCTTTTCATTTTTTCATTATGAAGTCTATGGCAATTCCAAAAAGCAAAAGAGATAATATACATCCTTGTTTCACACCTGTTTCAACCTGGAACCATTCATTCATCCTTCTTCTGTGTTGACTGCTCAAACATATCCATTGTAGAGGTCTCTAATGATGTTGACAATCTTAGATGGTATTCCATATATTTTTAAATTCTCCACAATGATTCTCTGTGTATGCTATCGAATGCCTCTTTAAAAATCTGTGAAGTTCAGGATTAATAGTTTTTGCTTTTCAGTATGTTCTTCAAGTATTATTCTTAGAGTAAAGATCTGGTCGAGACAGCTTCTCCCTTTTCAAAATCCTGCTTGTTCTTCTCTTATTGCAGCATCCACTATATCTTGAATTCTATTCAGAATAACTTTGCAAAATACTTTTGACACAGCTGATAGTAAGGTTACTCCTCTCCAGCTATTGCAATCACAAAGGTTGCTTTTTTTCTGTATTTTAACAATGATTCCCTTTTTCCATTTAGAAGGGACCTTTTCTTCTTTCCAAACTTTATTAAACAATCTCTATAGTTGGTTAATGTTGTAATCATGTTGTAATCATTGCTTCATTGTAATCATGTTGTAATTGTTGTAATCATCTGTAATCATTGCTGATCTAAACTTTATTTTAATCCCTGACTCAATTCTAGCATTAAAATTATGATATAAATTCTTAAATATATTTACCAATAATGAACATTAAACTGGCATTTTAATCCAGTGGAGTCTTAGTCCATGGCCAGTAAAGCTTGATTTTTTTTAAAATGTAAATGTTATGATGTTCTTATGTTAGCTGTGACGTGAATGTAGCGGAGCCCGCGTATTTCTGCGAGCTGCGTGTGGCCACGGGGTGCAGTATGGTCACCCTTGTTCTAAATAATGTGTGGGTGTGTAGAAGTTTTTAAGTTAGTGCAGATATACGGTCACTAGGGCAGATGTGAAGGAACGGCCTTGAAGCAGAAGCTATGGAACTGCTGCCAGGTCCTGTTAAGTATGCCTAGACCTCAAGGTTCTGATTTCTGCTTGACCTTGAGTGCAGAAGGAAATGATAGACGTGAACATAATGTTTTAGGATAATCATGACTGCAGTCTGGGTACGTTCATATGTTCTGTGATCTCCATGCTGGAAAGAGGATCCTAATTATTTATGCTTGATGTAAGACACATCAGGGTGAACGCATTAGCATCAGAGTTCAAAATTCAGACTCCGGCTTCACTGCATTCGGGACAAGCCCATATATGCTCTGCCGCAGCATTCACCCAAGAAAATGTTTGCTAATAGTTCCTGTCAAATATTGGTTGTTTACAATGAGTTTTCTGCCACAAAGTTCGGATTTCCTGCCATCTCCTTTAATTTGTCCTAGCTCCAGCAGTCTCCTCACAGCTACACTGTTCGTCCATTCCCGCTCTTCATTTTCCCGCAGTGTGTCCAGAAAAGCCCTAACAATGTCCCCCTTGTCCATTGACAATAATCGGCATCAGTTATGTCGCGGAATAAACTTTGTCGATAACAACACAAAAATGTAACCATCCGTACCGATGACAACATAACAGTGTATCGATTCGCACCGATAACAGCACAACAAAGTATCGATCTTTACCGATAAGAACTCAGTGTATCGATCCGAGCTGATAACCGTGTTTCGATCGTAGCGATAGCAACGGCGTATCGATCCGCGTCAGGGTAAAAAACTGGGCACCCGAGAAATCTGGGCAGGTCATAAATGCAGCCAGGCGTGACGCCGACAATATCACACTTTCGTGTGCCGAAAGTTTCGGAAATACTGGTCTAACACCGTAACCCCGTTATAGTTTAATGGCATGGAAACGAGGACTTTACCTTATATATCGATCCGCGCCGTTAACAATACAACAGTTTGTTACCTGTTTCTCTATCGCTGATAGGCGCCAAAAATTTGAACTTTTGAAAGTAAAGTGATTTATCTTGGATACTTGACAGATTCCTTCTAGCGGCGCAGCATAAACAAATACAGATGACTAAGACATTCAGAAATACTTGAATATGGGGAGATATTTTTAAATTGACCCCCCCCCCCCCCCTTTTTTCCCCCGTTTATATTTGCGATTCGCTTATCTTTTTTTTTTTTTTGCAGAACCATTGTAAGGTAAAGTCGTGGAGAACGTAAAAGATTGCCAACTTTTGCTGGAAACTGGTTACACCTGTTTAACAGCTCTCAGAAATGGAGGAACGATTATTATTGTTATAAGTCGTCAACTTGTGACATATACCCACTGGTGATCAGCTACAATGGATCACCAGTGGGTAGTGGTATCTTTTATATTTTGTTGAAACTTTGAACATCAAAAAGACAGAGACTATGGTTATATCTAAGAAACAGAATCCACCAGCATGCAGTATTAAATTAAACGGAACTATTCTAAAGCAGGTGCAGAAATTCAAATACCTTGGAGCAGTAGGAAATGCAGAACAGAAATTAGGAACAGAATAGGCCAAGCAAAGACTGCATTTCAGAGAATGAGAAACATATTAGCCAACACATCTTTATCAATGAATGTTAGAAAACGAGTCCTAAAATGCTATATTGAACCTATCTTGTTATATGGAAGTGAATCATGGACAATAGGCAAGTCTGCACAAAAAATCATTGGAAGCAGCAGAAATGTGGTTTATTAGAAGAATGTTGCAAATCCCCTGGACAGCAAAAATAACTAATGAAGAATGTATGAGAAGAGCTGGAGAGACAAAAAACCTTGTCAAAAAGATAAGAGAGAGAGAGAGACAATGTACTTTCATAGGACATGCAATGAGAAGAGGGGCCATTGAAAATATTATAACAACAGGAAAAATAGAAGGAAGAAGATCAAGAGGAAGACCAAGAGAAATGATACTGGACAGTCTGACGGGATGGTGTGAGAGGAGATCACCAACTGAACTGATGGCCTGCATGAAGGATCGTGTACTCTGGAGAAGCATAATAGCCAACGCCAGTCGGCACGGCACATGATGATGATGTGAAGTCACTTAAAACCCCCCCCCCCCATACACGCATGTTATCATTCATTCATTCATTCATTTTCATGTCCCTTGCGGAACTTTGCCTCCCTAACAGCACTCCTGTAGGCCTCTCGGTTGTGAGCAATATGACCTGCTGCTGATACATCCATGTGCAGTTAATGTGTCAAAAATATTGAAGTTTTCTTTGTTTAATCCTCTTTATTAGCAGCTTTCTTCAATATTAAGTATGGATATATTTGTTCTTTTTACATATTATCCATTTATTGGATATATATGTGTGTGTGTGCAGCATTTTTCCCTTGCACCGGATACCACTGGACCTAGCTCTCATAACGCCTGCTCAGCAAATGGTGAAGACAACAAGGGAGACAATCAAGAATATTGCAATGGCTCCCCACTCTACCCCCAATGTTGACGTTTTTTTTTCTTTTTTATTCTTTCTTTCCTCCCCCAGGCCGTGACCCGGTGATACTGCAAAACCTGGTCCACGCGTAACGAGATGTGGACCACGCCCCCGCCATTCAATATGCAGGGCAGGCCTCATGCATCTCGTTTAGTTCAAAAATAAACGAAGCTTTTGTCTTAACCAAAAGGCATGTTGATCAGGGTACCTGCCAAGAGGACACTCTTTGATCTTAGCCAAAAGGCCGAGTTCGATCTTAGCCAAAAGGCCATGAAGGCTGTTATGGTTTTCTCTATTTCTCTGAGACTCCAGGGCAGCATATATATATATATATATATATATATATATATATATATATATGTGTATATATATGTATGTATGTATATCGTCGTTTTAAAGACGGTTCTAAAGTATGCAGGTAGGCAGGTGTTAGCTGAACAGCTTCTGTCATGATTGATTCTACTATCTATATTGATGTGATGTAGTTAGGCGTTTGTTGAACGAAAACTTCTGCTATGATTAATCCCACTAAATCTGTGAGAGTTCCATAGCTGAATGCAGTAAGTGTACACAATGTTTGTGTTGCAAGATTCACCTAATGTCCTTAGTTTTGGCCCTTGTTTCCTCCCCCATTGACGCTGTTGTCACTCTCAAGAATTAGTTGCTTGACGTCCTAACTGTGAAGATCCGTGCCAGATAAGTGTTATTTTCATGTTTATTTGTTGTTTCGTTATTATTCATTCATATCGCCGAAATAATGAGTTGTTACTATTTGTTTTAAACTTCTATGCGCTCATCTATTTGCCTTTTGTGCTGTTCCTTCTAACGTTTTCTTATTTCTGTCTTTTTTTCTTTTTTCTTTTTTTTAAAAATTACATCAGAATAATACTTATCTTTAACATAAGAAAAGACAGAGACTATGGTTATATCTAAGAAACAGAATCCACCAACGTGCACTATAAAATTAAATGGAACTATTCTGAAGCAGGTGCAGAAATTCAAATACCTTGGAGCAGTAATAACTTCAGATAGGAAATGCAGAACAGAAATTAGGAACAGAATAGGCCAAGCAAAGATTGCATTTCAGAGAATGAGAAACATATTATCCAACACATCCTTATCAATGAATGTTAGAAAACGAGTCCTAAAATGCCATATAGAACCTATCTTGTTATATGGAAGTGAATCATGGACAATAGGCAGGCCTGCACAAAAGTCATTGGAAGCAGTAGAAATGTGGTTTATTAGAAGAATGTTGCGAATCCCCCGCACAGCAAAAATAACTAATGGAGAATGTTTGAAAATAGCTGGAGATACAAAAAAAACTTATTAAAAAAATAAGAGAGAGATAATGTACTTTCATAGGGCATGCAATGAGAAGAGGGGGCATTGAAAATATTATAACAACAGAAAAAATAGAGGGAAGAAGAGCCATGGGAAGACCAAGAGAAATGATACTGGACAGTCTGATGAGATGGTGTGAGAGGAGATCACCAACTGAGGTAACTGCTTGCATGAAGGATCGTGTACTCTGGAGAAACCATAATAGCCAAAGCCAGTCGGCACGACACATGATGATGATAGCCATACTTATCTACTTTCTGTGTGACAGTCTCGCTAGTTCTTCCCAGTCCTCAGCACTGATGGGAAAAAGTCTCTCATGGTGACTTACAAATGTCCTTGTTTTGACCTATGTCGTGGTCTCCTTCGCAATATTCTATTTATTTGGTGATACATCTGTCATGGGAAATATGTAGCTCACATTACATTAATACAGGGATTCTTAACCTGTTTATGATTACAGACCCCTAACTGAATGCCTAATATGTCCCTATATCCCTTTTGCCAGGCATTTGAAGTCATCATCATCACCAGTCCTACTAAGTACCAGCATGACTTCAAAAAATGACAATATCTTGGTTTACTTTATATATTATTAAATAGGAACATAATAGCTGGAAGACAATTCGAAAACCGAGAGGCATACAGGAGTGCTGTTAGGGAGGCAAATTTCCGCAAGGGACATGCAAATGACTGATCTAACCCCGCCCCTCCCCCGAAACTTTAAAAAATTGTTAAAGTTGATCGAGTCCCAAACCCTCGTCATTTGGACATTCCAGATTAGGAATCCCTGCATTAGCATCAAGTGTAGACAACAGTACACAATAACAAAGGTCAATGGTCCACAAGTTCGCTCAGAGTTGGCAACTCTCCGGAACGGCTGAACGCAGACGTAAAACGGCCCAACAGAAATGGTCGAGAGCGGTAACCTTACTAGATCAAACATCGTATCAGTGTACCAAGAAGGGTTGAATTGCCAAATCTTTTTAATTTACAGTGTTCCTGTTCTAATCACAACATTTTGCAAGCTGTTCGTTACAAATTTTTTGGTAGGTTGGTTTTCTCTGATTTTTCGTTTATTTTGTAATTGACAGATTCTGAGATTACTTCGATTACTACTATAACTGCCACAAGATTTTTAAAATAAGTCATCTAGTGAGCCTGTAAACTGTCCGACTAGAAAAAAAATGTATTTACAATATTTCCATTTCTTCCCGTCAACGACATGGCGATAGTCCTCTATGTTACCACAGAGCTATGCAGTGTTTTACAGCGAACGGCTCCACAATTCCGTTAACGACGGCCTCGATAACGGTTAATCTTAAGATTTCAAGTCACACGAGGATTTTTTTTTTTTTAATCTCTTCTTCCAGATATTGTTTTAAAGGCAGGATGCTACTTTTTATGCAGACCATGTCGCCAGGAAAATCTGTTATAATTTTTTACATCTTTTCTGTGTGTATCATCATCCTGCTTATAGTTTTATTATTGATATTGTAGCCTGGGATAACTTGGTCGTTAATTACAATAATAATACAGTATATTCCTTTATTATGCTTATGTTTATATGTGTGTGTGTGTGTTCAGAGTTCAAAATTTAGACTCCAGCTTCATTGCATTTGGGACAACCCCATATATGTTCCACTGCATGATCCATTCAAGAGTATGTTTGCTAATAGTTCCTGTCAGATGGTGGTTGTTTACAATGCATTTTCTGCCATGCAGTTCGGATTTCCTGCCAGCACTTTTAATTTTTCCAGTCTATGATTGTGTATAAATTCAAATTTAATTATAGATTGGATCACTTACAAAGTTGTTTATGCTCTTTCATACACAAGAAACTTGATTTCTTACACATTTGTCTGACTATACAATGTAAACAATACAGTATGAAAGAAAACTTTGTGAGAAATATAGTCAGGCACTGATAAATAATGTGCACTAATGTTTCACTTTGACTTCAAACCAAAGGTTTTGATGTTGTGTGCCTGTATGTTTGTTTGTTTCTTGTATCTTAAGTGTGTTCTGACTTGTCAGATTCTCTTATATGTGGAAATTATGTGCACCCGTACTCAGTCTTATCTTTGCTTGTATCACTTTGTGGAAGATGCTGGGTATCATTTTGCTGAGCATACATGTCTAATCCTGCCAGTAGTTTACACCAAACTTGTGACATCTACCTGCTTCTTCTTCTTCTCCTTCATATGCACACTGTCAGTAATGTGTGGTACACTGATTTTTGCGATGCACTTTTTGGCTGGGTACCTCCGACTTAGCACCTTTTCTTGCTAGGGCAGACTGTGGCCTTGCTCAGACTGCCATGAAGACAGTGGTGTAGGCTGGCCTGGCCAAAACTTTGTTTTCCAGCCTATGGTGGCTGTACTTAAGCCCCTTCTCCATATCAGATCCAGCATGCAATGCTGGTTGGCCAGATGGCTTTGAGACAGTTCCACAGAGACACTCCGACTGTGGGATAAGGAATCCGATGAGTGCCTCAGCGATATCCATTCTCCGCCACCTATAGTCTGATGGCAGGGGTACCTGCTTGTAAATTATCTTCAATGTAAAAAAAAAAAAAAGAGATTATTATTACTTGTAAAAATCCCCCTGGGAACAACTGTGCTAAGAACACATTTATCTTAACATAGTCTTTGTGAGACAGGGATCATAGATCTGCTTGCTTAAAAACTCGGACCTACTTCTGTAGCCCAGAAACCTGTAGCAATCAACACTAATTGTAATTGTTATTTTCGTAAAATGTAATGTCAGGTTGGTGGACAGATGGGGACATTGAGATCACCGGCAGGGATGAGGAAAATCTAGTGTGAGACCAATGAATCCAGGACATGGCAAGCCTATGGGTCTTTACAACAATGGCTATCAGAATTATGTAAACAAAACAGCCAGCAGACTATAGGTGGTGAGGAATGCATATCGTTTAAGCACTCATTAGATTCCTCATCCCAAAGTCAGAGTGTCTGTGGAACTGTCTCAAAGCAGTCTGGCCAGCCAGCATTGCATGCTGGATCTGATGTGGAGAAGGGGTTTAAGTACAGCCCCCAGAGGCTGGAAAACAAAGTTTTGACCAGGCCAGCCTACACCACTGTCTTCATGGCAGTCCGAGCAAGACTCAGTCTGCTCTAGCAAGGAAAGGTGCTGAAGTCGGAGGTACCCAGCAAAAAAGGCGCATTGCAAAAATCAGGGTACCACACATCATAAACATTGTGCGTATGAAGAAGAGTTGTAAAAATAGTTAAATAGTTCTTTTTAATTCCTGTAGAAGGATTTATATAATTCTTTTAATTCCTGTAGAAGGATTTAAATAGTTCTTTTCTTCTTCTTCTTCTTCTTCGTTCGCACTGTCTGTCTATATCTGCAGTCCTGTCTCTTGGATAAATTTCACTGTTTTTTGTAATTCATGTATGGAACCATAGAGCTTATCTTCTTTAGTGGTTTCACTGGGCCAGTAATTATTTCTCAGTGACTCGTAGTTGATGCAGTTCTGGAGGATATGTTCCACAGTTTGGGGCACCTGGGCACATGTACACAGATTAGTAGTACCAACCTTAAACTTTGTATACATATGACTTCGGAGTCGGCTGTGTCCTGTTCGGAGACAGAAGATGGTGACTTGTTCCTTTCTGTTTAGCATGTGATAGTCATCATGTGGTGGTGTTTGTGGCTTCCTGTAGGTTTTTATCATGCTTTTCTTCTGATTATAAGTGATTGGTATGTCTGGTTGCTCCATTTCAGTGCCCTCTTTGGCCAGTTGGTCAGCTTTCTCATTGCCTGGTATCCCACAGTGGGAGGGAATCCATTGCAAAGTGACTCCATGTTGTAAGCCAATTTTTGACAAGGCATCCTTAAGGTCTGGTAGTTTGTTGCACTGAAGAGCCTCCAGTACTGATCTTGCATCTATGAGAATTACTACAGGACATGTATCAATTCTGGAGTCTGATAGTTTTTCAACTGCAGCAATAATTGCCCTAACTTCTGCATCAAAGTTGTTGCAGTATTTACCAGTGGGTATGGAAATCTTGTCAATGTTGTTGTTTGGATATTCAATATATGCTCCTGCCCCTCCATTCTTTATGGCATTATGTGCAGATCCATCTGTATACACACGTATCCAGGTGTCACATGGATATTTGTCATCTAGAACACAAAGTGTGGCTGTTGATCTTACAAGACTGCTCTGCATCTCACCATTCTGCACACCTTTCACTTCAGTCTGAATAGATATCTGTGTATAATCTGCTTCTTTCCATGGTGTATGCTCTGGTACAGATGATAATAGAGCGACTACAGTTGGAAGGTCAGGTATCAGCTTACGCATACGCTTGGCCTGATGAATGAAGCTGCTTCTTTTAAGCCGTCCTAATGCCAAGTTATTGAATCTCTCCTTCAGGGGATGGCTCACAGAGCTGAGGAATTTCTCTCCCATGGTCATGACCTTTGTGTCTCTACGTTCCTTTAGCGCATGAACACCAACTATTTTCTGCATTTCTACTATTGGTGTGGACCTCATGGCACCTGTGATAATCCGTAGTGACTGATTTTGAACCTTGTCTAGATTATGCAGCATAGTGTTTGATGCTGTGCACCAAGATGTTGAGCCATATTCTAAATGTGGTAGAATACTTTGCTGATATACATTCTTGAGGATTCTTTCACTAGCTCCCCATGTGGTTCCACTCAATTTTCTTAATATGGCTAGTTTTCTTCTGGCTTTTGCTTCTGCACTGTTGATGTGTTGCTTCCACGTCAGTTTTGAGTCAAGAGTCACTCCTAAGTAAGTGAAATAGTTCTTTTAATTCCTGTAGAAGGATTTAAATAGTTCTTTTAATTCCTGTAGAAGGATTTAAATAGTTCTTTTAATTGCTGTAAAGGTAACCCTGTCATGCCTTAGAGGCATATAGAGATATGGTGTTAGTCCCCATATTTTCCTTGACCTGTCAGCACACTAGAGGGTAATGTTGTCAGTATCACACTGGACCGCCTTTCCTTCCCCCAATTCTAGATGCAGTCGGATTCCCATTTCTGCAGCTGTGTGCCTAGGGCATCTCCAGCTGGATATGAACCCTTGACCTGCGCCATGAGAGACTAGTGCACTTAACAGCTTCACCACTCAGATGCCCTCTAATTCTTGTAGAAGGATTTAAATAGTTCTTCTAATTCCTGTAGAAGGATTTAAATAGTTCTTCTAATTCCTGTAGAAGGATTTAAATAGTTCTTCTAATTCCTGTAGAAGGATTTGAATAGTTCTTCTAATTCCTGTAGAAGGATTTAAATAGTTCCTTTACTTCTTAGTTAAATGAGCCATTTCATTAGCGATAATGCGTGTTACCCTGATTTTTGCGATGCGCCTTTTGGCTGGGTAACTCCGACTTCAGCACCTTTCCTTGCTAGGGCAGACTGTGGTCTTGCACTGGCCCAGTGAAACCACTAAAGAAGATAAGCTCTACGGTTCCATACATGAGTTACAAAAAACAGTGAAATTTATCCAAGAGACAGGACTGCAGATATAGACAGACAGTGCGAACGAAGAAGAAGAAGAAGAAGAAGAGTCACCTTGCAGTGGATTCCCTCCCCATGTGGGATACCAGGCAATGAGAAAGCTGACCGTCTGGCAAAAGAGGGCACTGAAATGGAGCAACCAGACATACTAATCACCTGTAATCAGAAGAAAAGCATGATAAAAATTTACAGGAAGCCACAAACACTACCACATGCTAAACAGAAAGGAACAAGTCACCATTTTCTGTCTCCAAACAGGACACAGCCAACTTTGAAGTCATATGTATACAAAGGTTGGTACTACTAATCTTTGTACCCAAATGCCCCAAATTGTGGAACATATCCTCCAGAACTGCACCAACTACGAGGCACTGAAAAATAATTACTGGCCCAGTGAAACCACTAAATAAGATAAGCTTTATGGTTCCATACATGAATTACAAAAAAGAGTGAAATTTATCCAAGAGACAGGACTGCAGATATAGACAACAGACAATGTGTACGAAGAAGAAGAAGAAGAAGAAGTTAAATGAGCTTTTACTTCTTGTAAAAAAAAGGATTTAAATACTAAGCTTAATTCTTCTAAGTTCTTCATTTCACAAATAAGCTTTCTTTTGCAGGTATTTTTAAGGAGGGCATATTGCAAGTGAACAAACTCATCATGAAATTTGGTCACATTAGTGAAAGAATTCTCAGACGTCATGGACTAAAACTTCCCAGCAAAGCCACAACAGTGACCTGTTTCTGTTTTATGATGTTCTTGTTTTTCGTCATGATAAATAATCGGTACCTTCAGAATCTGAGATGGTACGATCTCCCAGCACCATGTGAGACACCCAAGTTTATCATGGATGAAATGATAGAACTGACAATAGCTGTGTCCAGTTTGCTGACAAGTCTGAATATATCTCATTGTTTCAGTTGACTAGTCCTTCTCTTTCCATGCAGATTTTATCTACAGTTACTGTATACATCAAAACAAGACACCTTTTGTGCATTATCATCATCTTATGCCGTCTCCATGGGGAAAGTTGGGTACAGTGCATCATCTCTAGTCTTTTATCTCTCTTGGTTCATGTAGCAGAGCTGATTCCTGTCCATCTTTTGGTTTGCCCACTTTACTGTTTTTTCTGTTGTGCATTATTTTGTTTTAAATAATTCAAGTTGCTGTGCTGAAACATCTCTCTCTCTGAACCTTAAGTGCCCAGGGCACATGGGGCTTCCGCAAGGGTTTTACACAAATTCCTGTCCTTTGCCTTTTTTCCTGCTCTTGCCCAGGTGAGCCCTCTATTGCTCAGCATCCTCTCTGTTGTTCTTCTCCATGTCTCTTTTGGTCTACCCTTACTTCTGTTCCCCTGTGATGTCCATCTTAGTGCTGTTTTTGGTAGTGAATTATCAGTCATTCGGAGCACATGTCCCAACCATCGCCAGCGTCTTTCCTCAATAATTGCTATCAGTGGCTTCATCTGCATCTCCCCCAACAAGATGTTATTTCTTATGGTGTTTGGCCAAAATATTTTTCTAATTCTTCATAAACATTCAGCCTGGAAAGAATTCAACTTGTTTTCTATGGTTTTGGTGATTTTCCAGCATTCACTTCCATAGAGTAGTACACTTAGAACATTACTCTTAAATATCCTGATTTTCGTATTCATGCTTAGTTTTTTAGATTTCCATATAGTCTGCAGCACTGCAAAAGCCTATTTGCTCTAGTAAGTCTGCTGTTGATGTCCTCTGTGCTGTCTCCATTTTCTACTACTTTTTACTGCCAAGGTATACAAATTCATTGACTTCCTCCACTAACTTGCTATCTACTCTGAGTACATTTCTGTTGTTCACATTTTGCTTCATTAACTTTGTCTTTCCTACGTTGATCTTTAGTCCTATGTTGTTTGCATTCTGAGTTAGCTTGTTTATTTTATCTTGCATTTCTTTGAGGCTGCTTGATAGTAGATGTCGTCCGCAAAGTTAAGGTTCTCCAGCACTGTGTCGAGGGTCCATTGTAATCCTGAAACAGATAGTGTTTTAAAATTACAGTCAGAAATTTTTAATAGTGCTTTTTAGCATGGGAGATCACTTCTGTGCTGTGAGTGGCATTTCAACAAGTCAGTTTATCATTCATTCATTCATTCATCTGCATGTCCCTTGCGGAACTTTGCCTCCCTAACAGCACTCCTGTAGGCTTCTCGGTTGTGAGCAAGATGGCTTGCTGCTTATGCATCCATTTGCAGATCATCAGCGATGTCTTACAGCCATCTTCACCTTTGTCTTCCTCTCGTTCTTTTTCCCATTATGTACCCTTCCAAGACGGTCTTCTGTAGATTATCATAACGTTTAATGTGTCCAAAATATTCAAGTTTTCTCTTTAATCCTCTTTACTAGCCAGCCTTCTTCAATATTAAGTTCATGTAGCATGGGTATATTTGTTCTTTTTTGTGTCCATGATATTTGAAGAACTATTCAAAGGCATTTATGTGTTTCTCAGCTGTTTTGTTAAGTGTCCAGGTCTCACAGGCATATGTTGCGATTGGAAAGATGCATGCCCTTAAAAATCTTATTTTTGTAGTTCTGTCTGTTCCTCTCCACAGATTCTTTAGTTGTTTTACTTTCTGAAGAGCGATAGATGTCCTCCTTTTAATTTCCCTTATTGTATCTCCATTATTAGTTAGTAGTGCTCCAAGATATTAAAAACTCTCCACTTCTTCCAGTTTTTCTTCATTGATACATATTTCAGCTGCCTTGTTTGTTGTGTCAGTTGTCATCAGTTTAGTTTTCTTCGCATTAAGATAGAGGTTTTGCTCTTCATTATTCATACAGACTGACGTCATAAGTCAGATGTGGGTGCAGATTGCTATACCAGTGTCAGTTTACATAGGTTGTTTATCATGAGAAACCATGATAGCACAGAGTGATGTCTTATCAAGGTGTTGTGTTTGAAACTTTAACTAGATACAGCATTATTTTCTATTTTATTTCAGTTTCATTTTATCCTAATTCAACATCATTTCCCTGGGTTTTTTTTTTTTAGTTCAGTTTCATTTTATATTTTAATCTATACTAAGATGCGGCCAAAACAAACCAAAAAAATTTCACGAAAATAACCTTTTGTGAAAATTATTGCTATCTAAACTATTCCTTTGTGACAGCATATACCAGCCATAAAATCTTGTAATGCAAGCATCATATTAGACTGGAAATAGTAGATAGGATAATGAAGAAGATTTAATTAAAATAAAGAACAGGCTACAAGCAAGCTCCGCAGCATCAGAGATTATAGTTATTAAAATTATCATCACACTGTGGCTAATCCATAGGTACTTCGGTCTTCTCTTCAATGTGTTTGAGTGCATAGAGGCCAATGACATCAGTTTTTGTTGATTTACAATTATACTTGCACCTTTAACATGATTTACATACCTGGCATCATTGCTAAATTTTGTCTTCGCATGATTTGCATTTCTGGCATCATCACTACATTTTGCCCTCTCACATTTACATTTTCACATTCTTTCATCTTACATAAAGACGATATATCAACATGTATGTTCTGCCAAGACTTACTAGAGCAGACCAGGCAGACACCATGAGGACATTAATAATGTCTGGCAGGTACATTAATAATGTCTGGCAGGTCCAATATCTAATCAGCTGGTAACTGGTATTGATGTCAGCCAGTCTGCTCTCTCACTTCTAGACGTGCCCTCTTGTCCTGAGACTAATTCTTCATACATATTTATAGTATTCATCTACAGATAGCATAGATAGAAACAACTTATGGAAAAGAATTTGATATATCTAATAAATTAATCAATTTAACCAGAGTATGCATGGAGGATACACAAAATATAGTCATGTATAAAGGAAGAAAGTCAGAATCGGTCTATATAAGAGCTGGTTTAAAACAAGGTGATACATTATCTCCATTACTGTTCAGCCTAGCACTTAAAAGGTCATCAGAAAAGTGAGAGAAAAGTCAGATGTGAAAGAATAAGAACAAGCTAAAATACTAGGATATGCTGAGGGCATCGACCTGGTGGGGGAACTATGCTAGAAGTCACCAACATCTGCATGGGAGATGTGGCTTGACAGTTAACCAGGATAAGACAGAGTATATGAAGATATACTATGAAGACGACAGGCAGAATGATCCAGATAATATAAATGTTGGAGACATGATCATTAGGAATGTAGAAACATACAAATATCTGGACACGACCTTCAACAGAAGCAACACAGTAAGCAAGGAAATTAAAATCAGAGTACAGATAGAGAATAAAATATACTTTGCCTCACAACACATTTTAAAATCCAAAATTTCCAAAACACCAAAATAACAGTCTACAAAACTATAATAAACCAGCCATCATGTATGGATCAGAAACATGAAGTACAACAAAGAAAGATAAACAACAGCTGCAAATCTTTGAGAACAAGACCCTAAGAAGAATCTTTGGGCTGATAAAGGATACCAACAGTGGGGAATGGAAAGCTAGAAAGAACACTGAACTGAACAGCTTATTTAAATCCCAGTGAATTTATAATTGTCTTGAAACTGAAAAGATTACGCTGGTTGGGTCATGTAGAAAGAATGGAAGAGAACAGATAAATGAAAATGATGTATGTATAAGAGATGAAGGAAACATGACCAAGGAGTAGATCAAGACAGATATGGAGAGACAACATAGAAGAGGATATAAAGGAATTTGGTGTCACCAACTGGAGAGAGAATATTAGGAATAGAGAGGAGTGGAGGCAAACTTTATCTGTAGCAGTGAGCCTTAATGGTTTGGAAAGCTAAAGAAGAAGAAGAAGATCTACAGATATGTCTCTTGGATAAACTGGACTTGTTCTTTTGTAGTTCCTTTATAGAGCTTTGTTAGAGAAACCATGCTGCATTTCCTTGTTGTTGTAGTTGTCCCACATCTCCCTAAGTAGCAGGCCTAGCCTGGCTAACAGGGCAAGGATTGCTATAGTTCCCATGGCATTTGAGTCTGCTGAAGAAGTGTTACACCTTTCCCTGCATTTTAACTACACCACAGGTCTGCACAGACAGCTGTCATAACCCAGTCCCCATTTGACATGATGCATACGCCTTGGTACCTTAACCACATTGGCTATACGGTTCCATGGATAGCAACAATGACATCAGAGCTTTTTCCTGGGACAAAAATGAAATAGTTTGAACTTTTGTGAATGTACTTGCTGAGTTGTTCAAGATACTGAAAATATGCCACTTTACTATCACAACATAGGAGCATCTTTTTTTTTTTTTTTCATATGGGATAAGATAGTTCTTTGTTCCTTGAAGATACTCTAGCATATTCCTGGAGGTGAAGATACATACATGTCTTACAGTTTACATTCTTTTTTTTTTTTCTTCTTCTTCTTCCAGTTCTGTGTACTGAAGAAGGAAATAGAGAATACACCACGGGCCATATTGTATGAACATTTCAGAGCCAAAAATATGAAAGTGGTATATGACCACCTTCACGGAGAATATGTCATTGAACGTGGTCCTGCCAAGGCTTGTCTCACAGTATTTTTGGAGACAAGTTCAGGTGAAGCTGTAAAAGATGGATTCATATTCAGGTTCCTGTGGTTCCTGCAGGCAGAGCCAGTCAGGTTTCCCAGTCATCTGCTGAAAGCACCATTAAATGGAATAACATTTCATGGCAGGACTATGCCTGTACCTCATAATGACATGGAGATTTTGAAGCATTTGTACAAAGATGATTGGTGGTTAGAAAAGTCTCCTCCAGGTTGTACAGCTGGTAAGGGTTTTCTTTTTTCTCATAAATATATAGCACTTTCAGAAAAATTTGTCGACTTTCTGTGGCATGAAAAAAATCACCACATTGTCTATAGAGCTGGACATACCCTTATACAGAGATGACCAAGTTGTCTTCAAAAATGGGGATACAAGATGGAACTAAATAGCCAAGGATCTGGTAAGGCACAAGACAGCTTGAAGGAATAGTTATAGTGGTCAGTATATTTGACAAAAAATTTGATAGGTTATGAAAACTTGTATATAAAGTTATAATGTATATGTTGCAGTCATAGGTTATGACAACTTGTATATAAAGCATATAAAGTTATAGTGGACAGCATATGTCACAGTCATAAGTTATGACAACTTGCATATAAAGTTATAGTGGACAGTATATGTCACAGTCATAGGTTATGACAACTTGTATATAAACCATATAAAGTTATAGTGGACAACATATGTCACAGTCATAAGTTATGACAACTTGCATATAAAGTTATAGTGGACAGTATATGTCACAGTCATAGGTTATACAAGCTGCATGACAACTTGTAGAAAATGTTATAGTAGATAGTGTTATGTGACTTTAATAGTAATACAATGTACATGACGACTTGGAGATTAAATGAAGTGGGCCATGTTTGAACTGTCTCATAAAACAGTGATAAACCATAACATTTCAGTTATTTATCACGTCTTGAAGGTCTCTCAGCAGTGGTGATATAAATGATCTGCATGGTCTGGCCAAAAAAGAAACAGACTTTTGCAAAACAAATTTTTTTTGTTTACAGATTAGTCTGACTAATCTGAGATAAAAGAGAGATACACCGTTCTCAACACATTTTCCAGTTTTTTAATACATCCTGGAACTTCATTTCTTGGATGGTATGCATGTTTTATAGCACATTTTCTTTGATCTCTTCTGTGGTCTGAAACTGGCAACCTTTAAGGGTGAATTTCAACTTTGGGAACAAAACACGTCTTCCATATTTGAAACATTGGTACCGCTTATGACATTGTGATGGCTGAAAGAATTGTTCTTATAGACCCGCTGAAGCATTGGAAAAGTTTCAGTAAAAGTTTTGCCAAAACTGAAACAGAACTTCATGCAAACACATTGCTCTTCAAGATCCTTCATTGCTCAATGTGTCAAAAATCAGCAAGTGCACAAGCAGTGATGTTCACTTTACTGCATGTAGATGTGGCTATTTTTGGAATAAAGATCAAGGTTACTGTTACACATAAATGCAGTAGATAGCTTGGTGCCTCACTTTGTTGCTGTGCCACGTTAGAAGTCCTGTTTCTCTTTGGACAAGCTATATATAGAACATACATATAACAGCTAATGGGAAATGTCACAATGAAATAAAAATCAGACGTGCTCAGGCCAAGTCAGTATTCCAGAAAATGAGAAACATCTTGTACAACAGATCCATATCAATGGAAACAAGATTCCGGGTGCATAAATGTTACACCGAGCCAATTTTGTTTTATGGGTGTGAAGCATTGTCCATGAATAAGAGAGTACAGTGAGAAGTGGAGGCCATGGAAATGTGGTTCATAAGAAGGATGTTGAAGGTACCATGGACAGCTAAGAAAACCAACGAAGAAGTCTTAAGAGGCAGACAAGCGAGATTTGCAGGACATTTTCTGAGAAGAGGAAAATTGGAACACATTGTGGCAACTGGAAAAATTGAGGGAAGAAGAGATAGAGGAAGACAGATAGAGAAGTTACTGGATGGGATGTCAGTATGTCTAGGAAGAAAGTCACCGGCAGATCTCATAATGAAGCCTAAAGACAGGGAATTGTGGAGAGAAATGATCGCCTATGACACGTGACACGTCACGGCACTTGATTGATTGATATATAAAACAAACATTTGAAGGCCTATTTAATCTGTAGATAACTTGTGATTATTATTTTTTACATTAACATTATTGCCAAAATCTACACAAGTATTATTAGTTTTGTATCACAAATTTTATATAAGACTGAGCTCATTTTCTTTCTTTGGCAGTCCATACTGCAGGCAATAAATTGGCAGCTTCATCTGGAAGCTGATGAAGAGTGATCTTTGACTCTGTGGAAACACTACAGCCTCAGTCATACCCTACCAAACAGCAATGTACATCAACATTTTTGCATTAACACAGCAAAACTGCTGTCATGTTTTACTGTCAAATTATGTGATTTGTTTTTAAGACAGTTTAAAATTACCCCCAAATACCAAAAATTGTTTTATTTTTAGTTAGTTTTTTTTTGTTTTTGAAAAGCCATTTTTAGTAGCAGTGAAAGGATAAGAGTTAATGAGAGAAATAGACAAAAGGAAATATCACATTAAATCTATGCTTGTGTCACTTCTGCATGAGTGTTACAGCATGGATGTACTTCTTAATATAGCAAGACCTAATTAATCTCAAGCTGTCAAGTGGAACATAACAGGCTGAAGAAAAAGAGCTTGACCACGGGAAATTCTAAAGAGGACATTGTTAAGAGAGGTTGGTTTAGTGGGCATAACATCCTTTGATGAAGTTGAAAAGCTCGCCAAAAACGGGAAAACTTGGCGAACTACCGTACAAGCCCTATGTGACATTTAGCGGCATGGGAAGGATGCCAAATAAATTAATCTTAGAAATCTGTGGAGGGAAAACATTAGCTATCAAACACAGAGTTTATAGGAAAATACCACACTTCAAAAACTTTTTTTTTGAGGTAACTGATTTCTTTGTGCTAGTGGCAAGAAACAAGTTGTTTGTTTTGTTTGTTTGTTTTTCTTTTCTAAAGTTTTCCTTGCAAACACTAAATAAGATGAGCAAAGTCGGTGCACACGTTTGAAGAATTATTTATTAACACAAATGTTGGCTTTGCCGTAACATTTCACTATATTTGTCTCATTATTTTGAGCCTGAAAGAAGCCATAGTCTTTGAATTCTGACATGTTAACATACATATGTCTCTAGTTTGTATGCAAGAGTAACCAGATTAAGTTCTGTCCTGTTCGTGGAAGTAAGAAAATCATCAGGGTGTTAATTCTTGATCTTCATAATCTTGTTATCAATTTTTAGCTGCTGGTTCTCCTGTGGATTTACATTCTAATGTCAATTTACAAGCTGTTTAACTCTTTTCTAACCAAATTTCTTAGAAAAAGTAGTTTATGGCTTTCCAGTCCTAGGATAAGTAATTGAAAATATATGTCGCAGTTTTTTTGGGGGGGGGGGGGGGGTTTTTTTTACAAAAATAAAATTGGGAGGTTAGTTTAGAAATGAGAGAAAAATGGAGAAAACTGCGCACAAAAAAAATCTTCTTGTAAAGTTTTTTTTAGACAAAATGAAAATTGCAAACTGAACTTTATGTGGGGAAAAAATGAAACATTTAGGTTAGTTTAACTGTCAGTTTATTGTCAGTTTATGTTTCAAACCTAATTTTTTTTTTTTTTTTTGCTTCTATGGGAGGGACAGAAACAACAACAACAACAACAACAAATTAAAAAAACAACAAATGAAGTTGTGAAACAGTTGAATTTTTTTTATAAAAATGGGCACGAAAAGTGAGTGATTGAGTGTGTGGGTGTTTTTTTTTCTCTCTCTAATGACTAAAGACCAGTAATTGGGCATGTTCAAACACTGATATCTGTGACATATCAAAACTTAGCTCATTAAATCAAAGTGCTCAGTGTTGCTTATTAATTTGAAGCTGAATTGAGCAAACTGAAGCAATGTTGTTGTGTTACATACATGACCAAGGTGCTATTTAATTTAATCCAGTGTCCTAGAAGTCCTGCGGAAGGAGAATAAACATCTTTTGTTTTCTCTGAGATCGCTATAACAGGACCTTGGGTCTGTTGGGTAAATAATTTAAATTCTATTTTAATACTATTTTTTTATTTTTTACAGGCGGCCTGGTTAGCTGAGTGGCTAACCACTCAGTTTACTAGTCGGGTGGTACCAGGTTCAGTCCCAGCAGCAGGATTTTTTTCTAGTAAAAACAAGGCCCCAGGGTTCACTCAGCCTCTAAAAACGGGTACCAGAGAAACCTGGGAAGGTAAAGTGGCCAGGCGTGATACTGACCACATCACACTTTCATGTGCTGGAGGTCATGGAAAATACGGGTCTGACACTGTATTCCCCGATATGCCTTAATGGCATGGAAACGAGAATTTTACCTTTTACTGTTTTAAGTTGTTAGTTAAGTTTTAAATTTTATATTGCACAGCATTATCAGATTGATCAGTATGAGCTGTCTATTTTGAAGGCTGTTTATGAAACAGTTGGTTTCATGTATGTGAGAAACCCCATATGTCTCATGTCATATGTTATTTTTAGTCCAGGTCAAAAGTTGACTGTTGAAAGTGTAAGAAATAAAAAAGTAAAGTCCCAGTTTTCATGCCATTAAACCATACTAGGGATACAGTATTAGACCCATATTTCCACAACCTTTGGCACTTGAAAGTCTGATGTCATTATCACACCTGGCCACATTTACCTTCCCAGATTTCTCTGCTACCCATTTTTTGAGGCTGGGTGGACCCCGGGGCCGTTTTAGTATGTGCCAGAAGAAGTCCCACTACTGGGACTTGAACCCAGTACCACTGGATTGGTAAACCGAGCACTTAACCACTCAGCTAACCAGGCTGCCATAAGAAATAATAGTTATGAAATTTAAAATTTTCCATACATCATGCAGTTTTTATAACTATATAACCTTTCAGAGGGTAAATGAAGATTTCTTAAGTTTGAAGTCACAAGCTCGGTTATTTGTTTGATCTCAGAATACTGATCTTCCATTGTCACATAGTTTTAGCTTAAATTCAGTCTTATGTTTATATGGTTATGAATATATTAGTGCCATGTAGTTTTAGCTTAAATTCAATCTTATGTTTATATGGTTATGAATATATTAGTGCCATATAGTTTTAGCTTAAACTCAATCTTATGTTTATATGGTTATGAATATATTAGTGCCATATAGTTTTAGCTTAAACTCAATCTTATGTTTTTATGGTTATGAATATATTAGTGCCACGTAGTTTAGCTTAAATTCAATCTTATGTTTATATGGTTATGAATATATTAGTGAAATGTGCTTTCTGAAGCAAGAAAGGTAAATACCCCATTATTATGGGTTCATTAATTACGTTTTTTATGATGTTGAAATATAATTTATTATACTGAAATGTAATTTATCTAAATGTTCATAGTTTAGCTTATGTTTGACTGCATCTTCATATACATATTTTGTTAGTGTTAGATTTAGACTTCCAGGCCAAATAATCATCATTTCTGGCTGAACTGTCAGTGCTGTTTGTGTTTGTACAAATCATCATAATTTCTGGCTGAACAGTCAGTGCTGTTTGTGTTTGTACAAATCATCGTCATTTTTGGCTGAACAGTCAGTGCTGTTTGTGTTTGTACAAATCATCATCATGTCTGGCTGAACAGTCAGTGCTGTTTGTGTTTGTACAAATCATCATCATTTCTGGCTGAACAGTCAGTGCTGTTTGTGTTTGTACAAATCATCATCATTTCTGGCTGAATAGTCAGTGCTGTTTGTGTTTGTACAAATCATCATTTCTGGCTGAACAGTCAGTGCTGTTTGTGTTTATGTAGATGGTCAAGATCTGCTGTTTATTCCTTCAGGGTTTGACTTTACTCTTCTATAATACATGGCAATAACTATCAAAGTGTTGTCATGGTTTTCATGTATAAACATTTTAAAGCTTGAAACAAAAAAGAGAAACAGATGAGGAGCTTGGTCATATACTGTACACGAAAGATAATGGACAGCCAAGACATGCATTGAACTGAGCTTCATAAATGAGAAGGAAGAGGGAAGACCCTGAAGCTAATGGAGGCAGCTCTTTCCTGCAGAACTTGAAAGTAAAAGAAAATCACTCATATGAATGGAAGCTCTGGGTTCAGGCAGACCAAGCTTGGCTTTGTGTGTTTCTCATTGTGATAAGTGAACGTCATCATTTGTTTTTGTCCACAAAAGACAGTTTTTGTTGTTGTTGTTGTACTCAGTGTTCTTTCAGGCAACCGGTGCTCATGTGTGTGATAGGGATGTTTTTATTGGTAGACTGTGTAATAAGGATGTTTTAGCTGTGTATTGGTAGACTGTGTAATAAGGATGTTTTAGCTGTGTATTGGTAGGCTGTGTAATAAGGATGTTTTAACTGTGTATTGGTAGGCTGTGTAATAAGGATGTTTTAACTGTGTATTGGTAGGCTGTGTAATAAGGATGTTTTAACTGTGTATTGGTAGGCTGTGTAATAAGGATGTTTTAACTGTGTATTGGTAGGCTGTGTAATAAGGATGTTTTAACTGTGTATTGGTAGGCTGTGTAATAAGGATGTTTTAACTGTGTATTGGTAGACTGTGTAATAAGGATGTTTTAACTGTGTATTGGTAGGCTGTGTAATAAGGATGTTTTAGCTGTGTATTGGTAGGCTGTGTAATAAGGATGTTTTAACTGTGTATTGGTGGGCAACCACTGAACGATTGCCCACATGGCAGGATATTCAGAATTTTGTGTTGTGCATGTAATCCATTCATTTAGTTTTTACACTCTGTTGTTTTTTTTTTGTTCTCAGTAAATAAAACTATTGTACAGGCCAGTGTAACACTGAGAATTGAATAGGAAAAGAAGGTGTAGTAGGAGCTTGTACAGAAACCCCTTCACAGGAAAGACTTTTGAGAATAGTTGTTTGGAATGTTTGCTTAACAAGGATCTGAACATTGAACATAATAATAATTATTATTATTATTATTACAGTTTTTGGGAAGTATTTCTCACATGAATTTGTGTATTTCTTTCGCTCCTGAGTTCATCTTCATGCTCTGCCAGAATGAATTTTGACGAGAAATTGTGGCAGAAATAAACTGGAAGGAAGCTGCTCATTCATTTAAAAATATGGATTGGCTTAGAAATGTGCTATTCTTTATTTTATTTAAATTTGCCAAAATATCACTGTGAGCACTGTTTCACATTGGCATGCATGCAGGGTCAGACTAAGATCCTTACAGGCCCTAAGCACTTGAAAGATTTTAGTGCCCCATATATATGTCATTCAAATTATAAACAATAATAAACCATAAAATATCATTTCTGTGCTGCCCCCTATCAAGGTGATGTCCTAAGCATGTGCTTATTTTGTTTAATGCTTAATCCAGCCCTGTGTGCGAGACCTGTCAACACGAGAAATGTTGTTTTACGGTTAAAGAGTTAGTACTGCTTTCATACTACATATCAGCAGTCCTCAGTTCTTTTTTAGATTTTGTATCCATGAGGGCAGTGATAATTCACCATGGACCCCATATACTCCCAGCCACTTAGTACTAAATATGTTCCAGATAAGAACTTTATAGTTTAGGCAGTTTGTGACATACAAAAATAGAAATAATTTTAAAATGTACACTTGCTAGGCAGATCCTCTTTGCATACCTCGAAGGGTCCACAGACTCCAATGTGGGAACCAGTGTGCCCATTACACCATATCTTCTGAAAGCAGATTTACTAGGTGAACAATTTTTTTTTACTTGCAGGCTTAAGTCCGTCCTACTAAATGTATGCCTTATATTATGTGTTGAATGGGGTGTCAGGTACTTTCTTATTTGGTGAATTTATTTACCAAGTCATGAAAGGTTTTGTTCTTTCTGGTAGTTGTGCTTGAGTTCTATAGCAGCTGCCTTGATGAAGTTTTTGAAGCAGGTGCAAAAAGTTCAGTGAGAGCAGGCACTGATGGCACAGAAGCAGGGTTTTTTGTAGCACTATCACTGTGAAGTATGGGCCAGGAATAGTCCTTAAGCTGCTTCAAAGAGAACAGTAAATAATGATCTTGTTTCTCTTGGAAGTTAGTTGTAGCCTGCAAAGAGGTACTTGATTCTCATCTTAGGGAAACACTACCTTCAGAATCATAGAATATCTATCTGCATGGTGAGGGGTACTAAAGTATGCTGTTAAAATTAGCTATTAAAGAAAAAAAAGAATCAAAATGTATACTTGAGAGTCAATCTCATTCATGTCAGACAATATCAGAGTGTGGAAGCAGGCAAAAAGAAAGAAAAAAACATAGCCAGTATTGTGGCAAAGAAGCACAAAGGAAATAACAGAGTTAATGCCCATGTTTTTCTTAACCTGCCAGCACATCCTGTTTGAGCCACTGATTTTGTGCTCAGCAATGAATGCACTAACTGCTGTAAGTCTCAGCCACCAAAGGTTACATAAAAGGTGTTCTTTTAAAGTTTGCCAAAAAAAAAAAAAAACTTTAATATTTCTTTTAATTTCAGAATCACAAGGTTAAAAAAAAAGTTTGCTATAGCTTTGTAGAAAGTGCTTCACAATGTATGATTACTAGAGAATTATTCAGATACATATGAACTAGATTATTTCATTTTGGCATTGCATCTAAAACAATGTGAAGTTCAGAATTTCTTGTTAAATATTATTGTATGAACTTCACAGTTTAATATTATGTTTAGAAAATATTGCGACGTAGATATGATGTTTATAGTTCACCACTTTTATTATGTTTTTTGTTTGACATACTTATCTTGCATCTTTCCTGTGCCGTTAAATGTCACAGCATGGTAGTTAGCCAAGTTTTCCTGTTTTCGGCAAGCTTTCAACCTCATCAAGGGATTTTATGCCTGCCAATTTGGGCTCTCTTAACAATGTCATCTTTAGAGTTTCACGCGGTCTGCCTCTTTTTCTTTGGCATGTTGTGTTCCACTTGATAGCTTGTTCTGGGATTCTCTGGTTGTTTCTTCCCATCATGTAACCGATATATGTCCATTTCCTTTTTATGATCACCACTGAAATAGGTTGTTGTTCGCTCATCTGCCGCATCTCTGCGTTGTTCTTGACTTCGTTCCACTTTATACTGAGTATTTTTCTTAGCTATTTTTCTTTTGTTTTCAAAAGAATCTAATTTGTTGTTTATTTCTTTTGTTTTTTCTAGCATTCACGTGATATACTGCTTATTATTAAATTGCTTTGCGATCACGTTGTGTTTGTTGTTGGATTTTTTTTTTATTTTGGGTACGTACTCAGTACTGTTGGACTCTCTACTTGGGAGTATGTTGTTTATTGTTGGATTGTGAACCATATTATAATTATTTCCTTTAATGAGTTGTTTGGTGGCTTGTACACATACTGTTTTATTTTTACCTTACAATGTTAGGAGTTTATAAGACTGAAATACCACCCTGAAGGATTTACTCCTCTGATCAGTTGGGCTCTTGTTTCAGTAGAAGACAACGTATAAAGAATGGCTATTAAATGATGAGGCTGATTCTGTATGGATTCTAATGAAGAAAACTTAATATTTCATCTTCTTTCCCTTTCAGTATACTCCCTAACTTATATTTCATCTTCTTTCCCTTTCAGTATACTCCCTAACTTATATTTCATCTTCTTTCCCTTTCAGTATACTCCCTAACTTATATTTCATCTTCTTTCCCTTTCAGTATACTCCCTAACTTAATATTTCATCTTCTTTCCCTTTCAGTATACTCCCTATGTTTCTGCTCCTTTTTCCCCTCAGTATAATCCCATGCATATCTTTGCAGTGCTGCATTCTGGTCTTCCACTAATCAAAACCGTGCTGTAGGTTATCTTCTTTTGCTTGTCAGAGAGAGTGGAAGACATTGTATAAATGCAACATTGCATAGATAGAGGAGGTAAGTATATCAGAGAGTGGAAGACATTGTATAGATGCAACATTGCATAGATAGAGGAGGTAAGTATATCAGAGAGTGGAAGACATTGTATAGATGCAACATTGCATAGATAGAGGAGGTAAGTATATCAGAGAGTGGAAGACATTGTATAGATGCAACATTTCATAGATACAGGAGGTAAGTATATCAGAGAGTGGAAGACATTGTATAGATGCAACATTGCATAGATAGAGGAGGTAAGTATACCAGAGAGTGGAAGACATTGTATAGATACAACGTTGCATAGATAGAGGAGTAAGTATACCAGAGAGTGGAAGACATTGTATAGATACAACGTTGCATAGATAGAGGAGTAAGTATACCAGAGAGTGGAAGACATTGTATAGATACAACGTTGCATAGATAGAGGAGTAAGTATACTAGAGAGTGGAAGACATTGTATAGATACAACGTTGCATAGATAGAGGAGTAAGTATACCAGAGAGTGGAAGACATTGTATAGATGCAACATTTCATAGATACAGGAGGTAAGTATATCAGAGAGTGGAAGACATTGTATAGATACAACGTTGCATAGATAGAGGAGTAAGTATACCAGAGAGTAGAGGAACTGAATTTTCTTCATTAAAATAAAGTTACAGCATCAGTCTTTTGTTATTTACTAACCACGCTTTGTATGTCTGAAATTAGAGATGTTTTCAAAGAATTTTCCATGTTATTTTCTTTAATATTTAAAGACTGTTTTTGTTAACATTTTTTTTTGTCATGTGTTGGGAGTCATATGTAAAAGAGTCTTTTACCATGAACTTGAAACAAAGAAGTTTTGATCTGCTTGCAAGTTTTGTTATGAAATTTTTTTTTAATTGGGACCTGCTCATTTTTACCCCCAAAAATAAGTGTTAATACTATATGTTTGTGCTAAAATGTTACTTTCATATGACCATCATGGTCTTCATAAAAGGAATGTCCATGTTTACTTTATCACCAAAGATGCATGTCACCAGGAAGGCCTGAGTAACACTATCGTGTAAGACTTTGGAAAAGTGTGATCCCATCTTTCTCAGCTTTGTCATTCGCAGATGGCGGCAAGAAAAATTTGGCCCACTCTCAGACAGTTTTGAGAGAGGTGTTTATGTCCAAGAAGAGCTAGAGAAAGTTGGCTCATTCTATTTATGTCCAGGAAGAGCTAGAGAAAGTTGGCTCATTCTATTTATGTCCAAGAAGAGCTAGAGAAAGTTGGTTCATTCTATTTATGTCCAGGAAGAGCTAGAGAAAGTTGGCTCATTCTATTTATGTCCAAGAAGAGCTAGAGAAAGTTGGCTCATTCTGTTTATGCCCATGAAGAGCTAGAGAAAGTTGGCTCATTCTATTTATGTCCAAGAAGAGCTAGAGAAAGTTGGCTCATTCTTTTTATGTCCAAGAAGAGCTAGAGAAAGTTGGCTCATTCTATTTATGTCCAAGAAGAGCTAGAGAAAGTTGGCTCATTCTGTTTATGTCCAAGAAGAGCTAGAGAAAGTTGGCTCATTCTGTTTATGTCCAAGAAGAGCTAGAGAAAGTTGGCTCATTCTGTTTATGTCCATGAAGAGCTAGAGAAAGTTGGCTCATTCTGTTTATGTCCATAAAGAGCTAGAGAAAGTAGGCTCATTCTATTTATGTCCAAGAAGAGCTAGAGAAAGTTGGCTCATTCTATTTATGTCCAAGAAGAGCTAGAGAAAGTTGGCTCATTCTATTTATGTCCAAGAAGAGCTAGAGAAAGTTGGCTCATTCTATTTATGTCCAAGAAGAGCTAGAGAAAGTTGGCTCATTCTATTTATGTCCAAGAAGAGCTAGAGAAAGTTGGCTCATTCTATTTATGTCCAAGAAGAGCTAGAGAAAGTTGGCTCATTCTGTCTCATGCTTTACTGAAGCAAACATTGAACTTCCTAATGCCTTTGTGAGAATAGTTTTTCTGTAATGAAACATTCTCAGAGATTTTCAGAGGAAAGCATTGAGAATATTAGGGAGTAACAAAGGAAGACAAGAATAAATTACAGGAATCCAAGAGCAAGCAGGAATAAAAGTCATGGTAATGGATCATTCATGTCACACACATAAAAAGGAGTAACGCAACAATGATGACATGTGAACTGTTCTCCCAGGAACAAAAAAATGAAGACAGCTCAAGAAGCACATTGAGATGAAAATTTCAGGCAAAGCTTGAAAGTGGAAATGAGAAGATTGTAAATGGGGAAAGAGAAATATCCAAAACAAAGTCAGTGGGGAATTTTGATCTCCTTAGAGTGCTCCCACTTGTATGGTGGTCAGCGATTTGTCATAATTGATTTCTTATATATTCAGTTTTTCGCATACATGAATTATCACTAACGTTGGAAGTCAGGTCATTTTTGTATCATATTAATCATAACTAATCAGAATGTTTCTTTTGTCTATTAATCTTTACAAGCACAAAATGTATGGAAGTTTTCTGCATGTACGTTGTACAGCCATTAGACTCGAGAAGGAAGGGCAAAATAAAAATGTACCTATTGCCAGTCATAGAATGCAGGCCAGAATTGTGGAGAATTTACAAATGCCAGAAACACGGCCAAAGATTGTGTATTTTTAACATACACAGATATGTCACAGACAACCAAAGAGTTACAGTGTGGTAGAATAAATATGTGCAAAAAACATAACCAAAGAATGTATACTATCAAAAAATAACCAAAGAATTTAGAATTTGACAGAAACATTTCTATCACCTGTAAGTGCCAAATAACAGTTCTAAGCATAAAATTTCCATGTCAGTACAATCTATCCATCCATCTTTATTGTGGGGATCTCACAGTCTCTAGAAGTGGATCATTTGCTGTCGAAGACATTTGATGATTGCTGACTGTTGCCTTTGGAAAAGATGACTACAGAACTTTTGTTTCTGTTTTTATACATCTGATGTAAAATATTATTTACTCTAATTTTCTGATGACTTTTTTGTTTATGATTCTTATCATGAAAGAATCTCGTGTCACATCTTGTGTGATTTCATTTCTTTCTTGTGATTCGGTCAGACTTTGTAGACAGTGAATTGTTGATGTGAAAACATTTTGTTAATCATAACTGATGTTAAAACACTTTGTTGATTAACCTTCCATGTGTAGATGTAACACTTTGTTGATATATCTTTCATGTCTAGATGTAACACTGTCATGATTAATCTTCCACATGTAGATGTAACACTTTGTTGATTGATCTGTGTGGATGTAACAATTTGTTGATTAATCTTCCATGTGTAGATGTAAGTTTGTTGATTAATCTTCCACGTTTAAATATAACACTTTCTTTATTAATTTTTCATGTGCAGATGTAACATTTCCTTGATTAATCTTCCACATGTAAATGTAACAGTTTGATTAATTAATCTTCCACATGTAGATGTAACAGTTTGTTGATTAATCTTCCATGTGTAGATGTAACACTTTGTTGATTAATCTTCCATGTGTAAATGTAACAGTGTAGATATACACAGATTTCATTGTTAAGCCAGTAACTACCATGTCTCTGTGCATTAATTGTGATTATTAGCCATTACAGTTTGTTAAGATGTTCCACTTTTTATATTACATCCAGTGTTTCTTGTTGTTAACGTTTTTTTCTTTTCCTATAGTTTGAATTAAAGTGAATTTTGTCACAGACTTTTCTTCACAAATTCCTCACTAAAGCAGCCAGAAACAATAATAAAGAAACTTAGAAATAGTTTTTTGTTATTTACAAATCATTTTCTCTTCTCCTTTCAACAAGATGGCTTCAGCATTTACCACTTGCTGAGAGAGATTAAGATGACAAAGAAAAGTTTTTTTTTTAGGAGGGGGGGTGGCATGCTGTGTTCTTGATCACTGCCACACAGCTTGTATCTGAAGCTGTTGATGTGCTTCAGCATTTGGTTCATACAAGTCATGCTGACAGACTGGCTCGCTTAACTTGGATATTTTGGTTCATGCAATCACTCATTCTATGGGTTGTGGTGTTATGTAAAATCACATTTCTCTGTGTGAGCCAAATCTCAGAATTGTCATGGTTATATCAAGTGACAAAGATTCAGAAACATGTTTAAGTCTCATTTGATGTGTAGCAACCAAATATTTATCTGACACTAAGGAAGATATTTCAAAAACTTTTTTTTTGTAGGAGTATCTGAGTTGGATGTCTCGGTACGTCTCTGTGGTCACATTCAAGGATGTTTTGTGTCCTAGCCAATTTTCTTATAGCAAACAACTTCTGCTGAGAGTAACATCACAAACTTTTCAAGTCAGGAGATTAAATACAAGGTGAAGGTGATAGATCACTAAGACATTTGAATTTAAAAGCAAATCAAAATGAAACACTTTCTGTAAAACACTTTTTACAGGTCCTCATTAAGACTGATCTAATGTGACATTGTTAGGACAAAATTATAATGTGCAGAATGTAGTGAAAACAGTGAGAATTAAAAAGCAAAGAATATCAACTCTTATGATGTGCAGTATGTAACAAATGTATATTACAAGTTAAGAAGAATAATAAGAGTAATGAAGGTTAACAATGAAGATGAGCACAGGGACGTCATTTATTACAACTATTTTGACTGTTGAATGTGAGAACAGGCAGACGCTGAGAGTTAAAATGAAAACCTCAGTACAAGAAGGCTTATAAAGAGTGTGTCGATATAGTGATTACATGCTGTATAGCAAGCATGTTTTTTTTTTTCTTTTATTCTTTTACACACTGTATGTATATGTAGCACTAGTTACTAAAGTACGTTACCAAAATGTTCAAATATTTTCACATCCGTGAAAAATAATTTCAGCTGTGACCTATTTTCCTGACATCCAAACCGGCACATCTTGCTTCACTTCAAACAAACCCAGCATTCAGAATTCACATGTGTCTATTTCTTGCTACTCCAGAAAATGTAAATGTGAAACATGCTGTTTTCTGAGTTCACATTGATATACTCAAACATTTGCTTGCAGCTTTTTAGAGATGTCTCTGGGGCGTTCTTATTTTTCTTGTATGAAATAACCATTGAGAGATTTGATACAAAATTAACTGGTATTTTTGATTTTGTTGTCCATTAAGACACAATATGGTTTTGAACATCAAAGATTTCAACACAAGCTCTTATTGTTTGCCCGTAAGAGCATCAGACAAGAAACAGACGTACAATTTAGCCAGTAACTGGCATGTATGGATGCGGTTATGTTATATGCGAGTCAGGTATGGAGAATATTTTTTTCATATATTCAAGAAGAGGGCACATGAATCTCTGTTAAGAAATATTCAGCTGTAACTATATTAAACTTATATGTTTTAATTTGGCATTATATTGTAAATTATGTCATTTATGTTATGAATGATTTTAATTTATTGAAACTGATCGCCGGTAAGCTCAAGGGTTTGTGATTAGATTCTAGCAGGGGTACAGGAACAAGAAAGGTTGAAACACATTGATATGGTGTTTGTTTCTGTATATTAGATGGTGCTAGCATTGAGCAAATACACTGTCAACGTTTATCATAAACTAAACAGTCACAAGGCTGGATTTTTACATGTGCTTGTGCATGCCTGCTTGTTTAGAGTTGGTGGCTGTAATGAGCAGACAGTAGTCAGTCATATGATAACATTTATCTCACTTTTGCTTTATATTTGCATATTATTAAACTATTTTAAAACTGTTAGTGTTTGAGCTTTCCTGGAAAGTGCTTTTTAAGTTAAGGATCATCCAACAAATACAAAACTGAAACTGCTTTGTGACTAGTCATGCCAGAAGTTTTTTTCTTAAATCTTTATTATGGAATAATGCACACTTTTCATGTTTTCCTCTTTTAAGGATAGTAACCAATGGAGTTTCTACATCTGCAAGAATATACAAGGTTGCTTTATATTAAAAGTGAAGTTTTGTTTGGTTCTTATCTGTCTTGATAGCTTTTATTCATAAATGTCATGTTCCATTATTAAAATCCTGTGTCTGTATCAAATAACCAGTAATTTATCTCTAATCATTAACTCTTTGTCTGCTGGGGGTGTTTCCCTCAAAAGACCAAGGGGGGTAAATTTCACAATGTGAAATGGGATGGTTGTCACATTTAAAAGAATGACAAAGGCATAATCTGATATGTAGTATGAAGTATTATACCTTATTTTGAAGAAGAAAAAATGTATTTTGTTTTTCAAATAAAATCTTTAACATTTTGTTAGTATACAACAAAAAAAAAGAGCTAAGAACTGAGAAAGAATGGAAAATGAAGTAATAAAATACATTTTTTGTCACTTACCCATCAAGTTAATCCACTGTAGTTGGTCATATAATTCCATAATGAATAAAAATGTACACAAACATCTTGTCTTCAAATATCTTCCAAAATTTACATGAAAATATGCACTAGTTATGCATTCACAGCAAACTAAAAACACCAAGTGGGTAGGTAATATTTACATGAAAACAAGTGGGCGGTCGTTGACTAATATTTACCAGAAAACAGGCCATTGTGTTTTGGTTTTTGTTTTTTTTTTTAAATTTGAAGCATTCTACAACATTTAATTATTTAAATTACACAATCTCCAGCATTACTTATTGTGATATTACAGCTAGTACTAGCAAAACGCTGAGAAGTAGTATTACCAGCTACCCTTCTAACACAATTTGCTGCTGGAGCAAAAATAAAACAGTAGATCCTTTCAATCCGCGCCACGTGGGTGAAAATTGACAATCTCTACTACTGCATTCTCTACACCACAGTCTGGACATTTTAAAATTAAATTCTGAGCTTGTAATGCAGAAATATGCTGCTCTGGATGAAAGAAACTAGCAATGGAAGCCATATTTGTTGATAAACAAAGGCCTAGCGACGATAAACTTTGAAATTCTCGCTTTAAATAAAGACAGAATCTCTCTCTCAACGCTCTCTTTGTTCAAGTTCCACGCGCCTGGAAGGAAGTCAACTGCTGGTTTTAAGATACTTTGATTATTTTCAAAATTAAAGAGCTACAAACCATCATCGCACTGCGCGTCTATAAGTGCATAGTAACAGGGATACAGCCACGCAGGACGCGTGCCAAAATAGACAAAGAGTTAAGAATAATTTTATTTTTAAAAAAGTTATTTCCTGTTGACCAGAAATAGTTCACTTAGATTCGCACAAATGTGTGCGACAAAGAAAATTATGTTATTGGATTCTGTATTTTTTTTCTGAGAGCAAGATGTTGCACTTTGGTCCAGTGATACATCACAGTGTTAGCAGTCATTGCCTGCCTTATATCACAGTGTTAGCTAGCAGTCATTGCCTGGCTTATATCCCAGGACATCACAGTGTTAGCTAGCAGTCATTGCCTGGTTTATATCCCAGGACATCACAGTATTAGCTAGCAGTCATTGCCTGGCTTATATCCCAGGACATCACATTGTTAGCAGCCATTGCTTTGCTTATATCCCAGAACATCACAGCTAGCAGCCATTGCTTGGCTTATATCCCAGGACATCACAGTGTTAGCTAGCAGTCATTGCCTGGCTTATATCCCAGGACATCACAGTGTTAGCTAGCAGTCATTGCCTGGCTTATATCCCAGGACATCACAGTGTTAGCAGCCATTGCTTGGCTTATATCCCAGAACATCACAGTGTTAGCTAGCAGCCATTGCTTGGCTTATATCCCAGGACATCACAGTGTTAGCTAGCAGTCATTTCCTGGCTTATATCCCAGGACATCACAGTGTTAGCTAGCAGCCATTGCCTGGTTTATATCCCAGGACATCACAGTGTTAGCTAGCAGTCATTTCCTGGCTTATATCCCAGGACATCACAGTGTTAGCTAGCAGCCATTGCCTGGTTTATATCCCAGGACATCACAGTGTTAGCTAGCAGCCATTGCCTGGCTTATATCCCAGGACAGCCTAGCTTCTCAGCTTCACCACTACACTCAGCACATTAGTGTCTACTTTGTTTGCCAGGCTGTTGTGACATAGTTATCAAGAAACACTGTAACACAGTCACAAATTCAGCATGTAGAAGCAGAGGTTGCTGTTCTGTTAACCTGCTTGCAGTAAATATTTATCAGCTTTACTTTTATACAAGTTTTTTTATAAGAAATGTTGTGCCAAAACAATATTTTCAACACAAAAAAAAACAAGATCATGCTGGCTTTCAAAATGACAGTGATGTATTATGGTAAATTCACAGAATGTATGTAACATACAAGATATGATAAGACATAGAAAACATAGATATTCTAAATGTTTTATCATAAGTCTCTGTACACTTGAAGCAGTAAGTAAAATGGGTCTTTTAGAGTCTGTGATGTGATAATTTAAATCTAAATCCTAGGAATGTGGAATGATGTAAAAAAGAATTCTGCAGTTGTGCCTATTTATCAACAGATAGAAGCACTTGGTTCTGACAGGTTGCTAAAAGCTGTCACAATATGGCAGAACTAGAAGGGGGAATGGGTTAGTGTTAATAGTCCAGTCAGCAGCTAACTGTTGCTTGACTAGAAAGAAGGGAGTTGCTTTCTAGCTAGCCCAGAAGTACAAATGTGTACATGAATGAGTACCTCCAAGAAAAGGAAAACACATGCTCACCCACACTTTGTAGCATGGCAGTAAAACAAGACAGTTTATAAAATCCCATGCAATCAATGTGGACTTTGCTCAGGTCCATGGTAGATTAACAGAAAAAAAAATATGACAAAACAGTAACATACTGTTAACAAAACAAATTTATCATATTCATTTAAACACCTTGACACAAATTTCATAACTGAGGATATCAGTGTATCCTGTAAAGTGATCTGTCAAGATCCATGATTCTTGCACATTACTGGTTAGAGTTCCAAAAGCTGATGATGATCAACAGGAACACAGCTGCATCTACAATCGGATGTAGTTTCTCTTACAAAATTTAACCCATTCCTGTTCTGTGACAGATATGTCCTAGATAAGGCAATTTTGGAAATCCAATCCTACATCAGTTTTCTTAAAGCAAGTAACTCGGCTTTAACAACAGTAATTCTTATTAAACACAGGTACAACAAAAAATAATACTGAAATAAAACATTACAGACAAATGAAGGTAAAGATCCTGTAAGTCTTCATTGTTTTTTTCTTTTGAAAATGGACAAGCAGGTTAGGAGTGAAAAAGACATGACAGTGGCAAATTTTATTCAGTAATAAACAAATTATAAATGATTATAAATACATGACTATATTCAACCATTGTTTTATGATGGAATATACTGAAACGGCTGAAGTCAATCTTGATGTGTGCTAATTTGAAGAAATAATTCAACACCTGATTATATGCTTCTTCCCCAAGTGTTTTCTTTTCCCATGCCACCTAGTCAGTCCATTTAGGTATTTTTTCTTGGCTTTCCTTCATTCTTTTTTCTTCCTTCTTGAGTTTTCCAGTGATTATCAGGTTCTCAAATGCCTGTCTTTTCATGACAAGTCTACAGAACTTTTCTGCACAGCTACACTCATACTAACAGACAGAAGCCACTTTCTTTGACAAAAAGTTACATCAGATAACAGGACAAAACTGATAAAAGTAACACTTTTTTTTTTAGTTTCTTGGACATACCATCTGCTTAGTACAGGGATTCTCAATATGTGGGAAATTCTCCCTTTTAGTACAGGTGTTCTCAATATTTGGAAAATTCTCCCTCTGGTGGGATTTTTTTTTGTTTTAACTGGCACCACAGATTGACAGACTTATGCTGTTGGAATATACACTTATTATTTGGAATGCACCTTCTGATTCTGACTGTTATCTGATATATTATGAAAAGGATGAATGAAGCAACAAAACAAAAAAAAGTTGGAAACCACTAGCTTAGTCAGTCATTCATTTGCATGTCCCTTGAGGAACTTTGCCTCCCTAACAGCTCTCCTGTAAGGCCTCTCGGTTTAAGTAAGATGCCCTGCTGCTGATGCATCCATTTGCAGATTATCAATGATGTCTTGCAGCCATCTTCACCTTGGTCTTCCTCTCTTTCCTTTTTCTATTATGTATCCTTCCAAGACGGTCTTCTCTAAATTATCGTGATGTGTAATGTGTCCAAAATATTTAAGTTTCTATTTAATCCCCTTTACTAGCCAGCCTTCTTCAATATTAAGTTCTACTAGCTTAGTAGAAGATATCAAACCACTAGCTTAATAGAAGATATCAAACCATTAGCTTAATAGAAGATATCAAACCATTAGCTTAATAGAAGATATCAAACCACTAGCTTAATAGAAGATATCAAACCACTAGCTTAATAGAAGATATCAAACCACTAGATTAATAGAAGAAATCAAACCACTAGCTTAATAGAAGATACCAAACTACTAGCTTAATAGAAGATATCACTCATAATATTCAGACTGTAAAGTTATAACAGTATGAGAATTTTCACAACAAAAATATAGCTTATAACTGGAACTACTGGCCAGTGACCACATACTTGCAGAAACAGCAGTAGAGCAGCATACACTGCATGAATGTTACTGTTAACAGCCTTGTATACAAGTCAGTAGTTGACATACTCTCTGAATGAAAGAGCTAAGAGTAAAATATGCAGATGCCTGACATCATCACTGCACAAGAAGAACTGCAAATCAACATAGAGATGGTGTCACTAGTTGATGTCATCAACATCATCAGGCATGGCTATTATGCTTCTCCAGAGTGCATGATCCTTCATGCAGGCCATCAGCTCAGTTGGTGATCTCCTCTCAAACCATCCCGTCAGACTGTCCAGTATCATTTCTCTTAGTCTTCCTCTTGATCTTCTTCCTTCTATTTTCCCTGTTGTTATAATATTTTCAATGCCCCCTCTTCTCATTGCATGTCCTATGAAAGTGCATTGTCTCTCTCTTATTTTTTTTTTAAGATTTTTTTGTCTCTCCAGCTCTTCTCATACATTCTTCATTAGTTATTTTTGCTGTCCAGGGGATTCACAACATTCTTCTAATAAATCACATTTCAGCTGCTTCCAATGATTTTTGTGCAGACTTGCCTATTGTCCATGATTCACTTCCATATAACAAGATAGGTTCAATATAGCATTTTAGGACTCGTTTTCTAACATTCATTGACAAGGATGTGTTGGATAATATGTTTCTCATTCTCTGAAATCCAGTCTTTGCTTGGCCTATTCTGTTCCTAATTTCTGTTCTGCATTTCCCATCTGAAGTTATTACTGCTCCAAGGTATTTGAATTTCTGCACCTGCTTTAGAGCAGTTCCGTTTAATTTTATACTACATGCTGGTGTATTCTGTTTCTCAGATATAATCATAGTCTCCATTTTTTTGATGTTTGAAGTAAGGCCTTTCTGTTCACTTCCTTTAGTGACTTTATCCAAGAGATTTTGCAGGTCTTGTTGGTTCTCAGCTATCAGTACTATGTCGTGAGCATACCGAAGGTTGTTAATATTGCATCCTCCAATTTTTATGCCTGGTTCTGTGATGATCGTTCTTAGAATATTCTCGCTGTACAGAGGAAAAAAGGTCTGGAGATAGTACACATCCTTGTCGCACCCCTTGTATAGGTTGATATTTTCCAGTTCTATTTTCAACTCGAACTGCTGCTTCTTGCTGCCAGTATAGATGTTTTACAATCCTCAGGTCTTTGCCGTCTATATTGATGTCTTCAAGCGTTTTAATAATTTCATTATGCTTCACCTTGTCGAATGCCTTGGTTTAATCAATGAAGCATAAGTAGAGATCTTTCTGTACTTCTAAAGCTCTTTCTGTTAGTGTTCGTAAAGCATAAATGGCATTGTGTGTTCTCTTTCCTTCAACAAATCCAAACTGTTCATCTGCTATTTCCTTTTTATCTTTTTCCTTCTTCTTCTCATAATGATTCTCAGAAGTAGCTTCGTTATGTGACATGAGAGTCTGATAGTCTGGTGGTCATCACATTCCTTTGCACCTGGTTTCTTTGGTAGTGTTATAAACGTGGATTTGCAGGTCACTGGGAATATAACCACTGTTGTAAATGTCATTCAGTAACTTGGTTATTATTTTTATTCCTGTCTCCTCTAGTGCCTCTATTTCTTCTTTTGTTATATTATCAGGCCCAGTCACTTTTCCTTTCTTCATGTGTTTGATGGCATCAATGATTTCATCTTCAAGTATTGGTGGTCCATCATAGTTTTCAGTATCTGGTGTTAATTCTGGTCTTTCTCCTCCATTTAGCTCACCGATGTACTGTCCACAATGTCTTCCTTTCCCATTAACATTTTAGCTTATTTTGATTTCAGGCATCCTGTGGTATATTTTGTTTTCCTGCCTGTGAGTTCACTAATTCGTTTGTGCATGTTTTTTCGTCACTACGAGACCTGGGACTTTTAAAATCTTAACAGAGAATGATGCAGTGTGAAATACCAGCCAGAGATTCACAGCCAACTGCTGGTGTTATGGTCTGGCATGCTATAGTCAACCAAGATCCTGTCCTCTCTCTCTCTCCACTAGTGCCTCAGTTAGTCTCAGCCTGGCTTATGAGGTAAGGATTGCTATAGTCCTCATGATGATGGAGCCTGTTAAAGAAGCATTAAAAACCTTCCTGCTTTTTTTGGCTCCATTCTGGAGCTACAACAATAGCTACTGCAATCCACTCCCCATCCAAGAGAAAGTTTATGTCTCAACATCTTCACTGCATCAGCTGCAGAGAACACCTTGTTTGCAGTTCCAGAGACAGGTGCCGTGCTGACTGGCATTGGCTATTATGCTTCTCCAGAGTACCTGATTCTTCATGCAGACCATTAGCTCAGTTGGTGATCTCCTCTCACATCATCTCATCAGACTGTCCAGTATTTCTCTTGGTCTTCCTCTTGATCATCTTTCCTCTATTTTTCCTGTTGTTATAATATTTTCAATGCCCCCTCTTCTCATTGCATGTCCTATGAAAGTACATTGTCTCTCTCTTATCTTTTTGACAAGGTTTTTGTCTCTCCAGCTAAGGATATTAACAGCATAGTGAAGGAATTCAATGCTTGTATCCTTCAGGCCGCTCGTGAAACCATTCCCAGAGGAGCTCGCAGGGACTATAAACCATACTGGTCTAGTGAGCTGGGAAAACTCCATGATGACGTGGAAGCAGCTCGAAAGCAAGCAGAAAATAGACCATGACAAGAACACCACAATAATTACCAACATTCTAAGGCCAAATTTCAGAGAGCAAAGCTGCAAGCCAGACGGGAAAGTTGGAGAGAGAAAACAGAGTCCCTAAACTTTGAAAAGGATGGAAGGAAACTGTGGAAACTAATCAAACAGTTAAATGATGAGAGTACTGGAAGAAGTACAAAGGTTACACTAATAGAGGATGGGAAAACTCTTACAGGTAAGCAGGTAGCAGATCACTTTGCTCGCATGTTTGCACAGGACTGCAACATTGATATCCATCCAGAGAAGGAGCGTACAGTGCGCATCGAGCCACAGAAAGAGGAGGAACAAGTCAGAAAAGTGGAGGTCATGGATGCACCAATCACACGCAGTGAGTTAGACCTAGCAGTTAGTAAACTGAAACCAAGGAAATCACCTGGACCAGATGGAGTGTCCAATGAAATGATCAAGAACCTGGGAATGGCAGCAATGGGAAAGCTGCTGGATATTTTCAATATGTGCTGGAGCACAGGTAAGTTACCTCAAATCTGGAAGGAAGCAAGCATGGTACCACTGCTAAAACCAGGGAAAAACAGTGATACTGCCTCCAGCTACAGGCCAATCAGTCTCACTAGCTGCCTATGCAAAATGATGGAACGCATCATTGACCTGAGGCTAAAATGGTACCTAGAAAGTGAAAACCTTCTCGTTCCACAACAAGCAGGATTTAGGCAGTACTACAGTACGGAAGATCAAGTGACCTATCTCTCTCAAGAGATTGAGGATGCATTCCAAGAGAAATACCTTGTACTAGCAGCGTGGATAGACCTGAAGAAAGCCTTTGATAAAGTATGGAAAAAAGGTCTGCTGTGGAAACTAAGAAACTGCAATGTGAATGGAAGACTGTACAACTGGATAAAGTCCTATTTACACAACAGAAGAGCTAGAGTAGTAATGGATGGACACAAAAGCCAGAAAGTACTTCTGCGACACGGTGTACCACAAGGAGGAGTCCTTTCGCCTACACTATTCCTTGTATTCATTAATGACCTGGTCAAGGAACTTCCCTATGGAATCAAAGCGGCACTGTATGCAGATGATCTGGTCATGTGGTGTACAGATGAATATGCGACAGTTGCTACACAGAGACTCCAAAGAGCAGCAGACATCTTGACATCATGGACAAACAAATGGTGTGTAAGTATCAACACAGAGAAATCAAGTACCACTCTGTTCACCCTCTCATCTAAACAGAAAGCAGGTAAGATCTTTGTAAATGAAATACCCTTAAGGATGGACAACCAATCCACTTACTTAGGAGTGACTCTTGACTCAAAACTGACATGGAAGCAACACATCAACAGTGCAGAAGCAAAAGCCAGAAGAAAACTAGCCATATTAAGAAAATTGAGTGGAACCACATGGGGAGCTAGTGAAAGAATCCTCAAGAATGTATATCAGCAAAGTATTCTACCACATTTAGAATATGGCTCAACATCTTGGTGCACAGCATCAAACACTACGCTGCATAATCTAGACAAGGTTCAAAATCAGTCACTACGGATTATCACAGGTGCCATGAGGTCCACACCAATAGTAGAAATGCAGAAAATAGTTGGTGTTCAAGCGCTAAAGGAACGTAGAGACACAAAGGTCATGACCATGGGAGAAAAATTCCTTAGCTCTGTAAGCCATCCCCTGAAGGAGAGATTCAATAACTTGGCATTAGGACGACTTAAAAGAAGCAGCTTCATTCATCAGGCCAAGCGTATGCGTAAGCTGATACCTGACCTTCCAACTGTAGTCACTCCATTATCATCTGTACCAGAGCATACACCATGGAAAGAAGGAGATTATACACAGATAACTATTCAGACTGAAGTGAAAGGTGTGCAGAATGGTGAGATGCAGAGCAGTCTTGTAAGATCAACAGCCACACTTAGTGTTCTAGATGACAAATATCCATGTGACACCTGGATACGTGTGTATACAGATGGATCTGCACATAATGCCATAAAGAATGGAGGGGCAGGAGCATATATTGAATATCCAAACAACACCATTGACAAGATTTCCATACCCACTGGTAAATACTGCAACAACTTTGATGCAGAAGTTAGGGCAATTTTTGCTGCAGTTGAAAAACTATCAGACTCCAGAATTGATACATGTCCTGTAGTAATTCTCACAGATGCAAGATCAGTACTGGAGGCTCTTCAGTGCAACAAACTACCAGACCTTAAGGATGCCTTGTCAAAAATTGGCTTACAACATGGAGTCACTTTGCAATGGATTCCCTCCCACTGTGGGATACCAGGCAATGAAAAAGCTGACCATCTGGCCAAAGAGGGCACTGAAATGGAGCAACCAGACATACCAGTCACTTATAATCAGAAGAAAAGCATGATAAAAACCTACAGGAAGCCACAGACACCACCACATGATGACTATCACATGCTAAACAGAAAGGAACAAGTTACCATCTTCCGTCTCCAAACAGGACACAGCCGACTCCGAAGTCATATGTATACAAAGTTTAAGGTTGGTACTACTAATCTATGTACATGTGCCCAGGTGCCCCAAACTGTGGAACATATCCTCCAGAACTGCATCAACTACGAGACACTGAGAAATAATTACTGGCCCAGTGAAACCACTAAAGAAGATAAGCTCTACGGTTCCATACATGAATTACAAAAAACAGTGAAATTTATCCAAGAGACAGGACTGCAGATACAGACAGACAGTGTGAACGAAGAAGAAGAAGAAGAAGTCTCTCCATTCTTCATTAGTTATTTTTGCTGTCCAGGGGATTCGCAACATTCTTCTAATAAATCACATTTCTGCTGCTTCCAATGATTTTTGTGCAGACTTGCCTATTGTCCATGATTCACTTCCATATAATATGTTCAATGCTGCTTCTTTTACTGAAAACATCCACGATCATGTGTGAAGATGAATGTTAAAGAAACTTTCAATGTAGTTTTTATTTCCTCTATATTACACTATCAAGTGGAGCACAACAGACCGAAGAAAAAGAGGTCGACCACGTGAAACTCTAAAGAGGACATTGTTAAGAGAAGCAATATTATTTGCACAAAAGGTAATCACACAAAAAAAACACAACTACATTTCATTTTTTTCTAAATAAATAATTTATTAGACTTTTTGTCTAATGTGACGTTTAACGGCACAGGAAGGATGTAAGATGGTCTCTTGTTGTCACTACTACTATGTGACCTCTTTTAATGTGGTAAAACTGCTAATTTGACAAGCTCAGGAACTGTGGGTGCCAGAAAGTCAGCAAAGATTAACCTCATGGCTTCAAATACACACAAAAATAATATTGACAAATCCTTGCTACTTCACACACTCTTCCAGGATGTGTAAGATTCACAAAACAATAAGCCAATTTAAAACAAAAGCAAGAACAACATTTTTTTAACGAATAAGCACGCAGTTGTTAACTTTTCAATTTACACTTTAATCATGCAAAAACATACAGGACAAAGAAATGCAAAAGAGAAAATATAAAGTCACATCAATGTGTAACAAATAAGAATGAAAAAAATAAAAGGTGGTATTTAGCTGTGACACGCAGGTAGCTGTGTCTGAGAGTGTGCACGGTAGAGTATTGTGAATGTTTACATAAAGATCTGTGAGGTGTGCTGCTAAGTCTGACTAGCTGGTAGTATGGAAGGGCTTGAAAAAGAAGAAAGAGGAATGCAATGGCTGTCAAGCTACGAAAAATGTAGATGGAACAGATGAATGTGACTGGGGTAGAGGGTTTTTAGTATGGTGCAGGGAAGATCCTAGAATATCAGTTGCACGGGAGGAATGAGTAAATGGGAACCTGATTATGGAGAAAGGTAAAGTTAGGTATAACTGAATTTTGAGTTCAAACTATGTGGTTCCAGTGTCCCATATTCCTGTATGTAGCGGCTCTCAAGTGCCAGGCGGCTTCTGTCATCAGAATGGCATTGTTTAATGGCTGTTACTAGGAAAATGGAGGGCTCCTTCCATGGCTGGGGCCACTGAAATAATTAGAAACTGGCTTAGTAGCATGCTGGGAGATATTTCTACACATGGTTGCCTGAGACCTGTCTCTCCAACGTAAGTTGTCCTACACTTTTTGCACAAAATAGCATATATTACTTTGTGAGAGTTGAAGGTGAATCCCTCACTGAGTGTGTGTGAGGGCAGTTTTTGGAAGAGTAATCAATTTTGTTTCCTAGACTACAGGACACATGGCACTGTGAGAGCTGTTGCACTTTCTAGCTCCAAGAATGGCAGGATCCTGTTTAAGGTGGCTATGAAAGAGGATATCTGTCAGATCTGGTTACTGTTTGTAGGTTAACTGGGGGCATGTGGGTGTGCATGAGATGTCTTCAGTGTAAGGGTCAGGGTGTAGCAGATGCTGGTAGAGAACTGTCTTAACCATCTGGCCATGAGGGTGGAAAGGAAGCAATAATTCTGTTGGATGAAGTTGCAGTTTTTCTCTGAACACCTCGTTGGCTCACTTTCTGGATATGGCTGAAGGCTTAACTGCAGTCATTATCTCTTTCAAGGTTTTCTGAAGGACTTTTAAAGGCTAGTGGCAATAATGAAAAAAAAGTCAAATAATTTATTGGTCTAGTCCACAAAATCTGAGTCATCCTGGCATAGGTCATGAAGAGAGAGGAGATGAGAGTATGGGATGGAATCCTGGCAAGTTTTTGGATGAGAAGAAATGTACGGCTGTCAGTAGATTTGTAGACACAGAGGTGGAAAGACTTTCAATGCCAACAGAACCTTTAAAATCTAAAAAGTTGATGAACTTATCAGAAATTTCAGAAGGAAATTTGATGCTCTTGTTGAATGAGTTGGCCAACTCAATAAATCGTTTTTTAGCAAATTCTTCTGCTACTTACATCTTACATTCTTCCTGTGCCGTTAAACGTCACATAGGGCTAGCATAGCTGTTTGCCAAGTTTTCCTGTTTTCGGCGAGTTTTTCAACTTCATCAAAGGATGTTATGCCCACTAAACTGGCTTCTCTTAACAATGTCCTCTTTAGAGTTTCACATGGTCGACCTCTTATTTTCTTCGGCCTGTTGTGCTCCACTTGATAGCTTTGTTTGGTATTCTCTGATTGTTTCTTCTCATCACATGGCCTGCAGATGTCCATCTTCTTTTTTCTGATCACTCATGAGGCATGTTGTTGTTTGCTCATCTGTCTTTCTGTGTTGTTCTTAAATTCATTCCACTTTATATCAAGTATTTTCCTGAGGCATCTGTTATCAAAAGAGTCTTATTTCTTGTCTATTTCTTTAGTTGATTTCCAGATCTCACATGCATAAATGAGAGTGGATATTACATTTGAATTGAATAATCTTAACTTGGTTTTTGTGCTTATAACTTTTGAATTCCATATGTTCTCAAGATTTTTGAAAGACAATGCTACGTCTGCAATTCTAACTTCCTTCCTTGTGTCACCATCCTGGTCTATGTAGCTACCAGGGTATGCAAATTGGTTTATTTCATCAAAGCTATTCCTTCTGCATATATTTTTCTTTCTTGATTAATGAGAAATTTCATAAATTTTGTTTTGTCTTTGTTAATTTCAAGACCTATTTTGCTAGCCAAGGGATATCATCAATGTACCTCCTACAGAATTCTGGGAGTCCGCCAGTATAGGTCCCATATTTGGGCTTCCAGAAAACCCATAAATAACCAAGCATAACTGGAGCCCATTTTGGTTCTCATGGCAAAGCCACTGATTTGATCAAAGTACTCATAACTCAATACAAATAAATTTAATATGAGTACCAGTTCTGCAACTCATTATGGTGGTGGTGTGAGGGTCTTTATCAAGCCAAGCGCTAAGAGGCCTTCCTTGTGTAAGTCAGAGGTGTAGAGGAGAAAGATGTGACAGGTGCGAGTCTGAGAGAGTTGGATAGCTTTGAAAGTGCTTAAAGCATGATTCACAGCTTGTGTACTATCAGCTGAAAAGTACTGTCCAAGAAAATCAGAAATGTGAGGAGTGGGACATGAACTTACTGATACAATATGGCAGCCTGGATGACTGGGTTTATAGACATTAGGAAGAAGGTAAAATGTGGCTTTCCCTAACAACTGCCCTTAATATGAAGAGAGTCAGCGCGGGTACCTTCATTAATCAACTCTTTGATGACTGCTTCTGCCAAGCTGTTAGAACAAGTGCCATCATTTTTCTGTGACGCATACAATTTCTTGTTACTGAACTGAGACATGCCTTTTTTCAGTATATAAATATCTTCTCCAAAGCACAAGATTCAATGTTCTACCAGGTGGTTTTATCACTAGACAGCTTCATCCAGACTGAATGTGTCAAAACTGAGCTGGTCGGAGATACTGGATTTCATGTGATGTTGTATCAAAGTACTGATCTAAAACTTGGGAAGCCCCAGAAAGAAGTGTCCGGCTAGACTTATGATGATTGTAATGGAGGCATGGGTTATCAGGGTCTGGTAGGAGTTGGTCACATTTATTTTTTATTAGCAAAATGATATCTGACATGTAATTAATGGTGGAACTGTTTGACATCGTAGAGTAAAGGATAGAAAGAACAGCGGTCACACTGGGGGTGATAGGAATAAATATAAGGCCCTTGTCCAGGACTTCATCATCAGAGAGGGGCAAGTCAGGAAGAATGCAGACTACATTAGAGGTTGGAGGAACAGAATGGGTGGGTGGGTGGGGGCGCATGAGGCCTCATCTGCAGGTGTGGATGGGAGCACTTGATTGTGCTGTGTTTGCTGGGAAGGTTAGGAGGAAAATGTGCAGGATGTCAAAGATTCCTGCTGACCAGGTGTAATAGAAAAGAGAGGTCAGATGGAGGGAGGGTAATCTTGGAAGTAGAGGAGACAGCTGGGGAGGAGGTAGAGGCTGGAGTTGACTGAGTCTTTGTTGTTTATGAGAGATATGGAATTGTTAGAACTGATTGATTGTGACATGTATGATGTGTTGATAAGGTTGTCTGTTATGTAAAAGTGAAGACAGCATTCAAGACTATTTCACCCAGTCAAAAGGCACCTATGATTCTGAATGATGCAACACATCCTAAGCCACAATTTTTCCTGATCTCAGCCAAAAGTCTGCGTTCAACAACATGGAGTGTGCCGGCCACAGGTGAAAAGATGAGAAACTTTTAGAGATCACTGTGTGGCAAAGACAGTAGTTCAGAAAATGAAAGCGGGAAACTTAAAATTTAGTCAAGACCACAATACAGCCACTGCTGGGTTCAATGAATTCTTACAGAAAAGACAGAACAGTAATACAAGTATGCCTCAACATAATAACTGTACTATCATATCACATCCAATCAATGTGCAAATCTTAAGTCAAAGACCAATGTCTGCATGAAAGAAAACCAGATCAGATCAGTTATGGATAGTTTAGAAGCTAAGCATTTGCTTACTGAGTAAAATGCAGGGTTCAAATCCCACCATGCCCTTGTACTTTTTTCCAGTCTGGTATCACTTTCCCCCAATCTCTTCATTAGAGAGATCAGACTCCAGCCCCCCAAACAGACCAAAATCTGACACAGTTTTCAGTGTATTATGATAAAATACTTCTCAAATAAATCAGTTCTATCTCTGAGCCAACACTGACCAGAAAAAAACAAAATTAAATGCAACTTTCTTATAAGAGACCAGTGTTTAGCTGGACATATCTGCGATGCCTTGTATGATTGCTGTACTTCTTGTGTGAGAAAGCTGTTTACTTCTTGCTGGCACCGCCCTTTAAGTGCATGTTGTTGATGAACGAGACAATCTGGTTATGTTTGTCCAGCTCAGACTCCAGCTCCTCCACCTTCTCCGTCTTTAGCTTCAACTTTCCCTCCAGATCTTTGTTCACACTTTCAAGCACCGACACCTGGAATTAAGGACATTTAAATGATTAAACAATTGAGTCCCGCTTAAAAAACACAGATGTGATCTAATTCTGTGGATCTTATAGGTCCCGTGCGAGTTGTAAAATGATCCACGGATCAGTAAGGAAAACGGAACCAGCAGGGGGCATCAGAACCACATGGGTCAAAACAGTTTTCGTGGGATGTGGTGTGAGTGGCATGAGGGATGTGGTGTGAGTGGCATGAGGGATGTGGTCTGAAAAAAATGTGGGAACTGCTGATCTAAATGTCCTTGGCTCAAGTTTTTTTTTTTTAAAAATTCATCTGCATTAGACTTGGGTGAGATGTTTTCTTACTCATGGAGACTTGGGTGAGATGTTTTCTTACTCATGGAGACTTGGGTGAGATGTTTTCTTACTCATGGAGACTTGAGTGAGATGTTTTCTTACTCATGGAGACTTGGAAAAGATGTTTTCTTACTCATGGAGACTTGAGTGAGATGTTTTCTTACTCATGGAGACTTGGGTGAGATGTTTTCTTACTCATGGAGACTTGGGTGAGATGTTTTCTTACTCATGGAGACTTGGGTGAGATGTTTTCTTACTCATGGAGACTTGAGTGAGATGTTTTCTTACTCATGGAGACTTGGGAAAGATGTTTTCTTATTCTTGGGCCGAACTTCACAGGATATCACCCCATTCTCATGTACAAACAACTGGCAGTCATGGTATGCCTTGTCTTGCAAGACAAGATATTCTCCATCTTTAGAGGTTGTTTCTCCTCAACACTTGTGTGCCAGGTACACCTTTTTTTAAAAATTTTTACAACTGGGCTGACTGAAGGGCTTCAGCAGCAGGTCCTGAACTTGTAACCTTCTGGGCAAGAGGATGGGTGACTATAAACTGGTCTGTCATGCTCCAGTAATTTATGTCTGATCAGAAGTAGCACTTAGTACTTTCATGCTACAAATAAATTCTGTAACACTGTAACCCCTTGTTGCTTCAAATATAAGAAGAAAGTACTACAAATTATACATAAGAAATGAGCATCTGAATTATGTTCATATGTTTTAACAAAATCAAGAGTAATTATAGACCTAACTATTGCATCAAAGACAGACCTAACTACTGCATCAAAGACAGACTTAACAACTGCATCAAAGACAGACTTAACTACTGCATCAAAGACAGACCTAACTATTGCATCAAAGACAGACTTAACTACTGCATCAAAGACAGACCTAACTATTGCATCAAAGACAGACTTAACTACTGCATCAAAGACAGACTTAACTACTGCATCAAAGACAGACTTAACTACTGCATCAAAGACAGATTTAACTACTGCATCAAAGACAGACTTAACTATTGCATCAAAGACAGACCTAACTATTGCATCAAAGACAGACAACTTTCTTACCCTCTGCTGTAGCTGTCGACATGTGTTCTCACTCGTGCTCAGCTGATGCCGAAGTTTATCTACATATGCTTCAATACTCTCTTTCTCTTTTTCTAGTTCTGCCCTCTCCTCTTCTGTCTCTTTGTACTTACTCTGTAGAGTTTGTAAAGCAGTGCTCTGTTCTGTTAAAAAAAAAACACAAAAAGACCACTGTGAATGTACCAAATTTAGGAGGAAGCAAGATAAGATAACACTAATGAGCAAAGCACTGCTTATTTTTCTGGTAAGACTATTTTTTTCTTGTTTATCCATCTGGAGAGAGAGCAGTCCCAAGGTTTCTATGACTTCCTATTTTTCTATCAATCCCTGAGTGGGAATTAGTTTTAAATTTTAATCTAATGTGCATCAGCATGTAGGCGCACATTAACCATTTGAGCTTTCCATAACACCAGTATGTCAGGTAAACATTTCTGCAGGTGGGCTGACCATAGGTGGTGGGTCTTGAAACAATAATTACTCATGAGAAGGAAGTTCACTTCTGACTTTATTACTCTCATCCCTGACAAATGGATGCTAAATATAGATGATCTAGTATTGGAATATGGTCTGTTTTGACCCATAACAAGGACAACACAAGTTTAATAAGGGTTATATAATTATACAATCCTTGTATAATGGTTTATAGTTTCTTCATGTAACTACAGTCTGTGATGAAGAGTGAATGGAAAAGAGAGATGAGTAAAGAAAAAAAGTTTTAAACAACAAGCTCTACATAAGGTCAGGACAGATTCCAACGTTTACAAACATGTTCAACTTTACATTCATCTTTCTTCACTATTTTACACATCTTCCATTCTGTTCCTTTCCTGGCCTTAGCATAAGACCAAGACCCCGTATAATTTTCTGAGAAGCACTCCCAAAACAGAAAATCTCAGAAATTCTTAGATGCTGCAATACACTCTAGGGACTGAGTCTCACATAATAAACATCACACATTGTAGCCAAGCAGGCTGGGAATTGTATCGAAACCTAAGTAAAAGAGTTGTTCTTGTACTGATCTCTCTGAAACTGCCAATTCTTATTCTTGATGCCCGATGCTGAAGGACAAGTGTTGTGCCAGATGACAAATGGGTTACAGTAGCTTGCCTGCGGACTTTTAGTGTGGGTCTAAGAAACAAGCTTCACAGCAAATCCACCGCTATAGAGAACACAGCAAACCTTGCTCTGCTAACTAGTTACAAGACAGATAAAAGGGATGGCGACTGCAGTAAAACTGGTTTAAATAATAAAGTTAGATAGAGGTGTCAACAGTGCAGAAGCAAAAGCCAGAAGAAAACTAGCCATATTAAGAAAACTGAGTGGAACCACATGGGGAGCTAGTGAAAGAATCCTCAAGAATGTATATCAACAAAGTATTCTACCACATTTAGAATATGGCTCAATATCTTGGTGCACAGCATAATCTAGACAAGGTTCAAAATCAGTCACTATGGATTATCACAGGTGCCATGAGGTCCACACCAATAGTAGAAATGCAGAAAATAGTTGGTGTTCAAGCGCTAAAGGAACGTAGAGACACAAAGGTCATGACCATGGGAGAAAAATTCCTTAGCTCTGTAAGCCATCCCTTGAAGGAGAGATTCAATAACTTGGCATTAGGATGGCTTAAAAGAAGCAGCTTCATTCATCAGGCCAAGCGTATGCGTAAGCTGATACCTGACCTTCCAACTGTAGTCACTCCATTATCATCTGTACCAGAGCATACACCATGGAAAGAAGCAGATTATACACAAATAACTATTCAGACTGAAGTGAAAGGTGTGCAGAATGGTGAGATGCAGAGCAGTATTGTAAGATCAACAGCCACACTTAGTGTTCTAGATGACAAATATCCATGTGACACTGGATACGTGTGTATACAGATGGATCTGCACATAATGCCATAAAGAATGGAGGGGCAGGAGCACATATTGAATATCCAAACAACAACATTGACAAGATTTCCATACCCACTGGTAAATACTGCAACAACTTTGATGCAGAAGTTAGGGCAATTATTGCTGCAGTTGAAAAACTATCAGACTCCAGAATTGATACATGTCCTGTAGTAATTCTCACAGATGCAAGATCAGTACTGGAAGCTCTTCAGTGCAACAAACTACCAGACCTTAGGGATGCCTTGTCAAAAATTGGCTTACAACATGGAGTCACTTTGCAATGGATTCCCTCCCACTGTGGGATACCAGGCAATGAGAAAGCTGACCATATGGCAAAAGAGGGCACTGAAATGGAGCAACCAGACATACCAATCACCTATAATCAGAAGAAAAGCATGATAAAAACCTACAGGAAGCCACAAACACCACCACATGATGACTACCACATGCTAAACAGAAAGGAACAAGTCACCATCTTCCATCTCCGAACAGGACACAGCCGACTCCGAAGTCATATGTATACAAAGTTTAAGGTTGGTACTACTAATCTATGTACATGTGCCCAGGTGCCCCAAACTGTGGAACATATCCTCCAGAACTGCATCAACTACGAGACACTGAGAAATAATTACTGGCCCAGTGAAACCACTAAAGAAGATAAGCTCTACGGTTCCATACATGAGTTACAAAAAACAGTGAAATTTATCCAAGAGACAGGACTGCAGATATAGACAGACAATGCGAACGAAGAAGAAGAAGAAGATAGAGGTGTATGGTGTAGTTTTACAAAGTGGCAGAGGGAGTGAGTAAAGTGAGAAAAAACAAATAGAAAGTATGAGAATGTATAAATGAAAAACATACAACATCCGATATTTCGGCGCAAGCCTTTTTCAAGGATTACATTCACAAACAAGACAAAAACATATAACTAAATGAATACCTTATCTTAATATGGCCTCCTCCAGAAGTAAGCAACAGAGAAATGCCATAACTAGTTATAATGAGCGAGAAAATCACAACACATCCGCTACTAGATGCACCACAGAAACATGGAACTGGGTCTTGACCAGCTCCTATTCACTAAACCCCAGTAATCATGCTATGACTCTGGCAGCAGCTGATCAACCTCTGTAACTAATCTCAGCCTACAGATGCAATGAAATAACTCCTTGAAGAAGTGATGAGGAAAGACCCAAAAAAAAAACCAAAAAACTGAGCAGCTTGAAGGAAGATGTGACAATTGCTGTAGTATTGTCCTGAATTTTGTGGTAAATTCTGGCTGCTGTACAGTAAAGCTACATTAGATGAAAGCAATTTTAAATCAAAGACCCTTTGTTTCAGATTGTGAACATGAAAAAAAGAGACAATTACTTTGCAGGCTGGCATCTTTGTCTTTGAGTTGTTTGGACAAAGTTTTTCGTTCTTCCTCCAGCTGCTTGCTTTGGTTGCAGGATCTGTTAAAACAAAGACAGAAAATGCTTCATTTAATATTAAACCTTTGACTGAACAATCAAGCTAATATATCAACTATACTTTCATGGTTTATTTACTGATTCCAAAAATATTCATCAGTCATTTCCCAGTAAATCTTGGTGATGTGATGAATGGTCACAAAAAATGTTTGTGTTGTGGGTGCTGTTTGGTAGTCTAATAGTCTAAGAGTTAACTCTTTCCATGCTAGAGGAAGAAACGCGGACATTCAGTTGGGTGCCGGAGTAAAAGTGCAGGTCTTGATATGTATAGGGGGTATAGTTGTAAAACTGAATGAAATACAGTATTTCCATGTACTTCCGTGTACTTATTATGTTTTAAAATATAACTAAATGTATTAAGATTTCATAAATGCAGAGTTTTTTTAGGAAAAAAAGAAGTAATGTGATGTTTTTACACAAAAATTGTGCCCACTTACCATCGGATAGGTATAGATGTACACTACTCACCATCTGATTTGCCTAAATCTACCTGTCGATGTCGTATTGTGATTTTATGTTACATTCTCACTAAAATAATGTCTGAAATAACCTTCTAACTAATATGTCTAGATCTACCTGGGATACATTCAAGAACAGTGGTCTGGTCACAGGGCATGTCCATACACCTATCTACATGACCAAAAATTGAAATTTCTCTGTCAAAAACTTCGTTTTTCACGCTCGACACTGCTCATAACTAAGCGCTCTTCAGCCATTTTGAAAAGGCCCATGGGATATGCGCACTAAATGTTTACAATCTAAATGTTACACCAGTAAATGTCGGATTTTTTTACGCTTGGCACCACGTGAGAAACTCGAAGCGTCAGAAATCTGACGTCCAGCATGGGAAGAGTTAAGTATACTAAGGTGTACTGCTCCGTGGAAGCCAGTCTCTGACTTCAGAGGCAGCCCAAGTCATAATAAGTTCTGGGTGGAGTCAGAGCCAGTAGGAAAGTACTATTTTGGAAGAAATGAGGTCGCAGTAGGGTGGCAGAACAATATTAACCAATGGAAAGCTAGCACTCATGAAGAAGTCAAAGTTAAACTAGAAAAAAAAGATGAGTGAGACCCAAAGATCTGGCACACACACTCCACAGCCTGGATACTGGTATCCATTTTTAAAGCTCAGGTGCTCGGAGCATGAGGATACCCAATCTATAACTAACTCTTCTCACATGAGCAGCCAATGTGCTACAACCTGCACTACACAAAAACTTGTTTAAATCAGACCAGCACACAACCACAGCACCACTGAGAGCTCAGTCAACTATCCTTACATGGTGTACTGCTCCTTCAGAGCTTCATGTGCATCTTGCAAGGCATCCATCATACTCGACAACGTTTTGTTCTCTTGCCTGCAATTTGCCAGTCTGTCCTCTAGCTCAACACACCTGGCAAATACAAATCAATTTTTTTTTCATTCATCTAATATTATAGACATATCAAACATTCATCTTCAATTCATATTCAGCCATGCAATAATGAAATTCAAATACTTGAATTTGAACCAATTTTTTTTAAAATTTCAAATCCTTAAATACCTCATGAATTAAGAAGCACAAAATGAATATTTCAGTAAGATCAGATGTACCCAAAAAGTGAACTGTTAACTTTACACTCCTACAACATTCAGATTAGACAATTCAAAAGTTCAAAATTCATAATCCAGCGTCAATGTATTCTCGACAGCCCCTTATATACTCCGCCGCACGTCACAGCATCCATCCAAGAGTGTGTCTGCTAACAGTTCCCGTCAAGTGTTGGTTGTTTACAATGTGTTTTCTGCCACACAATTCAGACTTCCTGCCCGCACCCTTACTTTGTCTCATCTCCAGCAGTCTTTTCACAACTACTGTACACTACTCTTCCATTCCCACAGTCTTTCCAATAAGGCTTTCCATTCTTAGCCTGGCATTTATTTTAGCCTGTCCTGCATATCTATCTGCCACTTCACTGCCATGTACTCTCACATGCCCTGGACAGTAAATCCACATTAGACTCATCACATTTGAATGACATAAGAGTAACACATTCTTTTCAAAGCAATTTCTTCTAAACTTTACAAAGCATACACTGTGAATCTGTCACAATGATGATGGTCCTCTATAAATAAAAAATAGCTGTGAATATCCAGTAAACAGCCACAGACCAACACAGGGTTCTCCAGACCTGTACTAGGTCTCCTGTGACCAAATGTATGCTCAAGTCAGAGGTATAGGGCCAATAGGCAGACTGCACAATTTATGATATCACACAAGGACAGGCAATTTAAGTTTAACCTTTAATTATTAAATAACAAAAATTAAGATATATTCAACTGTTCTTTCTTCTGTGATTCTGTATGTGTATATCTCTCTTACCTCATCTTTTGTCATCAAACTCACACTTTTCACAGCTCGTCACAGTTGAAAAAAAAATCTGCCTTTTTTCTCTTTTTATCAAAAGTGGCACATAATGCCACATTGAAAGAACATACATATTCTTATTGGTACAGTCAGCCATCAGCATTCTGACTTTTTTGTACAACAAGTTATCTGAATGACTGGAGCTGCTATTTTAACCAGTGCTTCTATTCCCAGAAACCTATGGTACACAAAACTATCCAATTCTATTACTTTTCACTTTGTATTCCTCACTGGCATTATATCTTTAGAACCCCACTTATAACAAACAGTGTGATTTCACTTGCTAGGGGCTCCAAATGTCATTCATTGCAAGGAAATGTGTATCTTTACTTCACAGAGTCAAAAGATGCAAGTCCAAAAACAGAAGCCATTGTTAAAACTTACCTGTCTGTCATTTCATCCTTCTCTCGACAAAGAGCTTCCATATCTTCTTTCTTGCGATCAAGTCTGTGAAAAGCAAATATTACACTATCACACTGTTACAATGTAACTTTTATTCCTACCATTTCTTAGCTTCTAATTTCCTGCTATATATTTACAGTAGTTATTTTGTGTATGTTTGTTTACACATTTGTAGGCAAAAGTAAACCATATTACACTGACTTTATTTTTAGAATCTTAGAAACCCTTACTTAGCTTCAAACTCAGCCTGCATTCTCTCTGTGTCAATCTTCATCTCATTCATTTGAGAAATCATCTGCTCAATCCTCAGCTCTGAATCTTTTAGAACACTCTGCAACTTTTTCATCTGAAAAAAAAATTGTTTAATTTTAAGCATTGAAATAAAAATAAACCATTCTTGAAATGGCATGAGTTGTGAAAAGAAAGCTGTAGGACACCGAGTAAAATGTAAATGTAGGGGGCTCATGTAGGGCACTGTTTAAACTTTTTATGTGGCATCTGTTGGGCTCATGTAGGGCACTGTTTAAACTTTTTATGTGGCATCTGTTGGGCTCATGTAGGGCACTGTTTAAACTTTTTATGTGGCATCTGTCGGGCTCATGTAGGGCACTGTTTAAACTTTTTATGTGGCATCTGTCGGGCTCATGTAGGGCACTGTTTAAACTTTTTATGTGGCATCTGTCGGGCTCATGTAGGTATACTGCACCCTCTTCATTTATTACACCTGACCCTGATAAATCTGGAGCTTTGTTACCAGGAAGTTCTACTGGCTGACCCAGAGACCTCTAACTCAAATCCACACCATTTAGTCATGTCTAGCTCCACTGGCCTGCATACACTGGATACACATATATGCTCTTAAGTCAAACTCCTCTCTGGTAAAGGGATTTATTTGTGTAGGGTCCTTTAGTTGGCCAAGGTGACACAAACATTTTATAATGATGTGTTTTTAATCAAAATAAGACACTGGTGATAAACCTCACCTAAAACTTTCAGCACAACTTCAGTGACACTCTTCAAGTTTAAACATGCCTCAGATATGTCATAACATAATCATTGTCTTACACTTCAGCCTCTACACTGAGCTCAAACCTTCACCATATTTTCTTCTGTGCATACATTCTAAAGAAACTGCTTTCAATCTGTCCAAAGTTCACTCTTTTATTCCTGATAACTTTTTTTTAAAACCCTCTTAACTATTTTATCTCTGGAACCATCATCTTCAGCTGCATTACAAATTATTTTAATTCCAAAAATGTTTCTGTACCTGCATCCCTGTTGTGCTGGACTATGATCAGATGCTCTGTTATATGGATTTGCTGCTATCTGAACTCTGTAAACTTACAATAGAGCCATCTCAAGCACAGGACTCAGTCAAAAAAACTGATGGTCTCTGACACATAATCTGTATTTCTCCTCAACTTTTAAAGGCCAAAAGAATGATGCTATAGTTTTTCTAGTCAGCTCAGTGTGTCGAAACATAATTTTGTTTCCGAGTTCTTCAGAGTTGGTATCCCTGATGCTTGGTTGGTTTTGCTGCGAGTTTCCATAACAAGTCCCTTTTTCCCCATCTAGAGCTGCCTCTAGATGGGTCCCAGGATAAGGTGGTTGTTAGTCTTATGCCCAACTCCTGGTTCATATAAAACAGGCTGTTAGTGAAACACAACAGGTCAAAGAAAAAGAGGTCAACCACATGAAACTCTAAAGAGGACATTGTTAACTCTTCCCCGTGGCGCAGGAAGAAACATGGACGTTCTGTTGGGTGCCGGGTAAAATTACAGGTCTTGATATGTACTGGGGGTATATTTGGAAAAGTGAATTAAATACAGTATTTCCATGTTATGTGTACTTATTATGTTTCAAAATAACTAAAAATGTATGAAGATTTCATAAATGCAGAGTTTTTTTTAGGAAAAAAGAAGTAATTTGATGTTTTTAGACAATAATTGTGTCCTACTTACCATCAGTTGGGTCTAGGATACAGTATGTACCATATGAGATGCCTAGAACTACCTGTCAATCTTGTCTTGTGATTGTATGTGCCTTTCTCCCTAAAATAATGCCTGAAATAACCTTCTAACTACTTCTCCAGTCATCTAATATGTCTAGATCTACTTGGGATACATTCAAGAACAGTGGTCTGGTCAAAGGGCATGTCATACCCCTATCCACCCCCATCTACATCACCAAAAATTGAAATTTCTCACAGAAAACTTCAATTTTCTCCCTCGTAACTAAGGACTCTTCTGCCATTTTGAAAAAGATCACGGGGCATGTGCACTAAATGTTTACAATATAAACATAAAATATAAATCACACCGGTTGTTTAAAGTGAAACGAAGCATGGCCAAATTTCTGGCTATAAGCATGCAAAGAGTTAAGAAAGGCCAAATTAGTAGGCATAAAATTATTAAGAGAGGCCAAATTAGTGGGCATAAAATTTCTTGATGAGGTTGAAAAGTTCACCAAAAATAGGAAAACTTGGCGAACTACCTTGCGAGCATGGGAGGGACATAAGATATATAAGTTCATGACTTTTCCTTTGTAATTATTTTTTTCGCTTAAATTAATGCAGAAAATTGACAGTCATGATCAGATGACCATTTATATTGTAAACAAACTGTGCCAACAATGTCAAATGAATGCAGCTCAAATGATTTATCCAAAGAAAAAAAAGGTATTTTTATCATCAGAAAATGTCCAGCTCCACGTCCTCGTCACGGGAGAGGATAAAGCCGAGCAGGGCACTGCTGAGTTGGGCAAAGTATGGCATAGAGGCCAACTCTGATCACCCTGAAAACAGCTGGCAAAAGAGGCTCTGGTGAAGCTGTGACAGGCCTAGCAAGCCAACAGTGGATTTTCACGTTCTTCTTCAAGAAAGAAGACAAAATGGCCCCTCAACGCTTCACGGTACAAGAAGGAAAAATAAAGTAAGTAAGAAAAAAAACTAGGGAACTGTGCATGTTAGAGGAGTTTAATGAATCAGTGACAAACAGGTTGGAATCTTACCTTGATGATGGCTCTGGTTTAGGAAGATTTTTTTTTTTTTTTTTTATAAAGAGAGTGATGATCACCTTCATCTTCATTCTGAAGCCTGTTTCAACATATGGCACATACAAGCCACGTTTGAATAACATCACAGAGTTAAAATAAGACAAATGAGGAAGTAATTAAACAGCTGAAAGTGGCCATGGTGTAAGAGTGGAAGCCTCCTCTCACGACAAAATTAGACCTCACCCCACAAGTGTCACTAACGTCAGCTGAGACCTCACCCCACAAGTGTCACTAACCTTGGCTGAGACCTCACCCCACAAGTGTCACTAACCTTGGCTGAGACCTCACCATACAAGTGTCACTAACCTCAGCTGAGACCTCACCCCACAAGTGTCACTAACCTCGGCTGAGACCTCACCCCACAAGTGTCACTAACCTAAGCTGAGACCTCACCCCACAAGTGTCACTAACCTAAGCTGAGACCTCACCCCACAAGTGTCACTAACCTAAGCTGAGACCTCACCCCACAAGTGTCACTAACCTAAGCTGAGACCTCACCCCACAAGTGTCACTAACATTGGCTGAGACCTCACCCCACAAGTGTCACTAACATTGGCTGAGACCTCACCCCACAAGTGTCACTAACCTAAGCTGAGACCTCACCCCACAAGTGTCACTAACCTAAGCTGAGACCTCACCCCACAAGTGTCACTAACCTCGGCTGAGACCTCACCCCACAAGTGTCACTAACCTCGGCCAAGACCTCACCCCACAAGTGTCACTAACCTCAGCTGAGACCTCACCCCACAAGTGTCACTAACATTGGCTGAGACCTCACCAAGTGTCACTAACCTAAGCTGAGACCTCACCCCACAAGTGTCACTAACCTCAGCTGAGACCTCACCCCACAAGTGTCACTAACCTCAGCTGAGACCTCATCCCACAAGTGTCACTAACCTCAGCTGAGACCTCACCCCACAAGTGTCACTAACCTCAGCTGAGACCTCACCCCACAAGTGTCACTAACCTCGGCATAGTGCGAAGCTTGCCTTCCTCTCAGCTGTGCAATGACCCTGTCAGCATGGGTCAAGGCCAAGCTCTTTGCCTCCAACAAACTATTAAGATGCTCCTCTTTTATCTGAAACAGGTAAAAAAAAAAAGATGCCTGTTTGTATTCAGGATTTATGAAAACAGATCTAACAATTTTGGTTTGAACTGTATTATACAAAAATGTGGCACTACAATATAAAGAAGATATACTCTTTAAACAAAAAGAAAACAAAAATTCTCCATAATAACAAAGCTTGCAAAGAAGTCTGGTTCTTTGGTCAGAATGCAAATTAACTCCAGCCCCTACAGCCAAATCTCCATTCAGTTTTCAGTCACTAGGAGTCTGTTGCTAGGACATCAAACACTAGGAGTCTGTTGCCAGGACATCAAACACTAGGAGTCTGTTGCTAGGACATCAAACACTAGGAGTCTGTTGCTAGGACGTCAAACACTAGGAGTCTGTTGCCAGGACATCAAACACTAGGAGTCTGTTGCTAGGACATCAAACACTAGGAGTCTGTTGCCAGGACATCAAACACTAGGAGTCTGTTGCCAGGACATCAAACACTACAAAGCCCAGAAACTGCTAGCAAAAAATCAGGAGGGAAAAAATATGGCATTAACAGTAGGTAATTTGTTCATCAGAGACATGTACTGACTGCAACCATCAGAGGGTATTTTGTCTTCATGTGATCTTGTCACTGGTATAATAACTAACAAAACTAGAGCCATCATGTAAAACTGCCAAAGAAAAAATAAAGTATGTTAAATTTTTTTTTTGCTATAAGTGTTTATAAAAGGCCAAAATAATGACCTGTTTTCTAAAACGAAATTTAAGCCAAGTTTCTCTTAAGCACTTGTTCCAAACTCTTGACTCATCAAGGAAGTGTAGATTTTAAAACAATTTTCATTTCTGTACGTAACTAACATCCAGAGTTCATAAGTTATCAAAATATGAATAATCAAAAATTATAAATATTCAACAGTAAGTAGTAGGGATTGTAAGCTATCCCTGGTTTCTAATGTCTGTGACCTAAAAAAAAAAAAAAAGGTTCAGAAGCACTGGTTAAAGTAAAGAAATACTTTATAAAATCAATAAAACATAACAAAACTGCCAGTGTAGAACATGCAAGAAAAATATTTTACCTGGAGTGATCTGATATGGTGCTCAAATACCTCTATCACCTCTACTGTCTTTGTACCTTTTGACTGGAACAAATTGACAAAATTTTAAGTCAGAATATGAATAACTTTTCTGTTGCGTATTCATTTGCTACAACACAAAAAGGAATGGAAAAACTAATTATGTCAGTTCGTAAGAACAGCGAAGAACAAAACCTCTATTTTAATGCAAATAAAACTAAACTGATGACAACTGACAAAACAAACAAGGCAGCTGAAATATGTATCAATGAGGAAAAACTGGAAGAAGTGGAGAGTTTTGAATATCTTGGATCACTACTAACTAGTAGTGGAAATACAATGAGGGAAATTAAAAGGAGGACATCTATCGCTCTTCAGAAAGTAAAACAAATAAAGAATCTGTGGAGAGGAGCGGTCAGAACCACAAAAATAAGATTTTTAAGGGCATGCATCTTTCCCATTGCAACATATGCCTGTGAGACCTGGACACTTAAAACAGCTGAGAAACACATAAATGCCTTTGAACGTAAATGCTACAGAAGAGTTCTTCAAATATCATGGACACAAAAAAGAACAAATATATCTATACTACAAGAACTTAACTCTTTCCGTGCGTATGGTTGAATTTTTGACACTTCCGGTGGTCCCAAGCTACCGTATGGTCGAAAATTCAACAATCATTGTTCCATTAAAACAAGCGGTGTAACATTTATATTGTACGGATTTCGTCCGCGATTCCAGTGACACTTTCAAAATGGAGAATGCGTGCCTAGTTACAAGCGATGCCAAGCGAGAACAAGGACGCGAAGCATGGAAATTTTTCAATTTTTGACGATGTAGATAGGGGTATGGACATAGCCTATGGCCACCCCGCTGCTCTTGAATGTTTTCTAAGTAGATTTAGACATATTTAGATGACTGGAGAAGTAGTTAGGAGTAGTTAGGAGGTTATTTCAGACATTCAGTAAGCGAAAATGCCATACGGAGTCACAATATGAGATCGATAAGTAGATCTACACATCTTGGATGGTCTTCTTCTTCTTCGTTCGCATTGTCTGTCTATATCTGCAGTCCTGTCTCTTGGATAAATTTCACTGTTTTTTGTAACTCATGTATGGAACCGTAGAGCTTATCTTCTTTAGTGGTTTCACTGGGCCAGTAATTATTTCTCAGTGTCTCGTAGTTGATGCAGTTCTGGAGGATATGTTCCACAGTCTGGGGCACCTGGGCACATGTACATAGATTAGTAGTACCAACCTTAAACTTTGTATACATATGACTTCGGAGTCGGCTGTGTCCTGTTCGAAGACGGTGACTTGTTCCTTTCTGTTTAGCATGTGATAGTCATCATGTGGTGGTGTTTGTGGCTTCCTGTAGGTTTTTATCATGCTTTTCTGATTATAGGTGATTGGTATGTCTGGTTGCTCCATTTCAGTGCCCTCTTTAGCCAGATGGTCAGCTTTCTCATTGCCTGGTATCCCACAGTGGGAGGGAATCCATTGCAAAGTGACTCCATGTTGTAAGCCAATTTTTGACAAGGCATCCTTAAGGTCTGGTAGTTTGTTGCTCTGAAGAGCTTCCAGTACTGATCTTGCATCTGTGAGAATTACTACAGGACATGTATCAATTCTGGAGTCTGATAGTTTTTCAACTGCAGCAATAATTGCCCTAACTTCTGCATCAAAGTTGTTGCAGTATTTACCAGTGGGTATGGAAATCTTGTCAATGGTGTTGTTTGGATATTCAATATATGCTCCTGCCCCTCCATTCTTTATGGCATTATGTGCAGATCCATCTGTATACACACGTATCCAGGTGTCACATGGATATTTGTCATCTAGAACACTAAGTGTGGCTGTTGATCTTACAAGACTGCTCTGCATCTCACCATTCTGCACACCTTTCACTTCAGTCTGAATAGTTATTTGTGTATAATCTGCTTCTTTCCATGGTGTATGCTCTGGTACAGATGATAATGGAGCGACTACAGTTGGAAGGTCAGGTATCAGCTTACGCATACGCTTGGCCTGATGAATGAAGCTGCTTCTTTTAAGCCGTCCTAATGCCAAGTTATTGAATCTCTCCTTCAGGGGATGGCTTACAGAGCTAAGGAATTTTTCTCCCATGGTCATGACCTTTGTGTCTCTACGTTCCTTTAGCGGTTGAACACCAACTATTTTCTGCATTTCTACTATTGGTGTGGACCTCATGGCACCTGTGATAATCCGTAGTGACTGATTTTGAACCTTGTCTAGATTATGCAGCGTAGTGTTTGATGCTGTGCACCAAGATGTTGAGCCATATTCTAAATGTGGTAGAATACTTTGCTGATATACATTCTTGAGGATTCTTTCACTAGCTCCCCATGTGGTTCCACTCAATTTTCTTAATATGGCTAGTTTTCTTCTGGCTTTTGCTTCTGCACTGTTGATGTGTTGCTTCCACGTCAGTTTTGAGTCAAGAGTCACTCCTAAGTAAGTGGGTTGGTTGTCCATCCTTAAGAGTATTTCATTTACAAAGATCTTACCTGCTTTCTGTTTAGATGAGAGGGTGAACAGAGTGGTACTTGATTTCTCTGTGTTGATACTTACACACCATTTGTTTGTCCATGATGTCAAGATGTCTGCTGCTCTTTGGAGTCTCTGTGTAGCAACTGTCGCATATTCATCTGTACACCACATGACCAGATCATCTGCATACAGTGCCGCTTTGATTCCATAGGGAAGTTCCTTGACCAGGTCATTAATGAATACAAGGAATAGTGTAGGCGAAATGACTCCTCCTTGTGGTACACCGTGTCGCAGAAGTACTTTCTGGCTTTTGTGTCCATCTATTACTACTCTAGCTCTTCTATTGTGTAAATAGGACTTTATCCAGTTGTACAGTCTTCCATTCACATTGCAGTTTCTTAGTTTCCACAGCAGACCTTTTTTCCATACTTTATCAAAGGCTTTCTTCAGGTCTATCCACGCTGCTAGTACAAGGTATTTCTCTTGGAATGCATCCTCAATCTCTTGAGAGAGATAGGTCACTTGATCTTCCGTACTGTAGTACTGCCTAAATCCTGCTTGTTGTGGAACGAGAAGGTTTTCACTTTCTAGGTACCATTTTAGCCTCAGGTCAATGATGCGTTCCATCGTTTTGCATAGGCAGCTAGTGAGACTGATTGGCCTGTAGCTGGAGGCAGTATCACTGTTCTTCCCTGGTTTTAGCAGTGGTACCATGCTTGCTTCCTTCCAGATTTGAGGTAACTTACCTGTGCTCCAGCACATATTGGTCCTGGTGATTTCCTTGGTTTCAGTTTACTAACTGCTAGGTCTAACTCACTGCGTGTGATTGGTGCATCCATGACCTCCACTTTCCTGACTTGTTCCTCCTCTTTCTGTGGCTCGATGCGCACTGTACGCTCCTCCTCTGGATGGATATCAATGTTGCAGTCCTGTGCAAACATGCAAGCAAAGTGATCTGCTACCTGCTTACCTGTAAGAGTTTTCCCATCCTCTATCAGTGTAATCTTTGTACTTCTTCCAGTACTCGCATCATTTAACTGTTTGATTAGTTTCCACAGTTTCCTTCCATCCTTTTCAAAGTTTAGGGACTCTGTTTTCTCTCTCCAACTTTCCCATTTGGCTTGCGGCTTTGCTCTCTGAAATTTGGCGTTAGAATGTTGGTAATTATTGTGGTGTTCTTGGCATGGTCTATTTTCTGCTTGCTTTCGAGCTGCGTCCACGTCATCATGGAGTTTTCCCAGCTCACTAGACCAGTATGGTTTATAGTCCCTGCGAGCTCCTCTGGGAATGGTTTCACAAGCGGCCTGAAGGATACAAGCACTGAATTCCTTCACTATGCTGTTAATATCCTTACCTTCTATGGACAGCTGTCACACCAGGATACCTGTACGATGTCTGTACACTGTATCTTAGATGGTAAATAGGGGTAAGAAGCGCGAATCTAGACCTAGCCGATGGTGGGCTGGCCACAATCAGTGTCTAAAAACATCACATTACTTCTTTTTTCCTAAAAAACTCTGCATTTATGAAATTTTCATTCATTTAGCTACACTTTGACACATATTACGTATACGGAAGTACATGGAAACACTGTTTTCCATTCCATTTTACAACTAGACCCCCTTACAATCAAGACCCGCGTTTTACTCCCGCACGCAACGACACGTCCGTGTTTCTTCCTCCCGCACGGGAAGAGTTAATATTGAAGAAGGCTGGCTAGTAAAGAGGATTAAACAGAGAAAACTTAAAATATTTTGGACACATTAAACGTCATGATAATTTAGAGTCTTGGAAGGGTACATAATGGGAAAAAGAAAGAGAGGAAGACCAAGGTGAAGATGGCTGCAAGACATCATTGATGATCTGCAAATGGATGCATCAGCAGCAGGCCATCTTGCTCACAACCGAGAGGCCTACAGGAGTGCTGTTAGGGAGGCAAAGTTCTGCAAGGGGCATGCAAATGAATAAATGAATTCATTTGCTTGGAATCTTCCAGCTAAAATTAATGTATTCTAAACAATTTTTTTTTGTTCAAAATTACAGCCATTAAAATTAGCCTTTCTTATACATAAGATTATTATGAAAAAATATATAAAAAACAAGGTATTTATAATCTTTCTGCAGTTCTAATTTTTTCATTAGTGAAGTTCTGTATATGATTTTTACAAAATCCATCAAATGTGAGTTACTGATACTTTATTACAGGAGTTTTTTAACTGTAAGTCATTACCCCCATGATTCCCTCCATCTTTTCTATCAAAGTTTCCACAGACATCTGCTCTTTGCCCGATGTGTCAAGCCCCAACGTGCTGCTCTTCTGTTCTAAATGGACAACTGAAGGGTTTGACAAGTTCAAGCATGGTCTGTTCTCTTTGTTCTTCAAAATATTCTCTCTAGAAACAGGAGATCTAACAGGTGAGTCAGAATCACAGTCCAAGCGATGCTTCTTTGACAACTGTTTCTGTGTGTTCAGGCAAGCAATGGCACTGCACAAACTGGAAAGAAGCAACACTGATATCAGGACACAAAGTTTTGCCAAAAGTAAAGCAAAAAATTTCATTTCACAGATCAGTGACAGTGCTAGAATTCTTTTTAAAACTAGTAAAAGTGCACCTGTCCTTCAGCTTGCATGAAATACTTGTGTTGCCAATACGACACTCAGTACATTCAACTTTGTTGTTAATGTAAAACTAAAAATACTTTACATACATCAGCGGAAAGTAAATGTTCGTGTGAACTTTTTTCCTCATTTTCAGGAAGATTTAACCCATACAGAACACTCACATGCTGAACCAAAATCAAAACTGGCTCATTCTCCTCCATAAAAATTAACCATCATCAACCTTCTGGCCTCACTATCCTCCAACCCATTTCATGGTTGCATTTTACCAGTTTTTTTTTTATAATATAAACCAGTTATGGTAACCAGCGACCTCCAAAGTCTCTTTTGTAATCAGTAATTTATTGGTAACTGCCAAGTTAACATGATCACTGAGAGATTCAAGTTGGTCCACTCGAGACAATGCTGTATGTGAAAAAAAAAAAGACAATACTCTTCTCACAGATGTACATTTAGAATGTCCACCATCAGCACAAATATCTGAGTGAAATCTCCCACAAACTGAGTGGCACAATTCAGATTCTTTTCTCTGTTGGCATATCATATTGGCCAGCAATTTTGAACATTTAAGCATGCACTTTAATACATGTTAATGTATTAAATTAATGTTAATTATTATAATGTTAATATATTAATGTTAATATTTCTGAAATTTAAAATGTAATTTAAAAAATATAAATAAATAAAACTTACACATTTTGTTCATGACACATACATTTTTAAAAGTATGTACACATAATTTCAAAACACCTGTATTATGTATACACATTTTTAAAACATTTGTTTTATGTACACATTTACAAACACCAGCATTATGTAACACTTTAATATGTACACATAATTTATAAACAACTTTGTTCTGTATATATAATATAGAAACACATTATCTGTCTGACTGCAAATAATAATTGACCATAAAATGACTGACTATTTTTTTCACATTGCATAAATCTTGCAGCAACAATGACAATAAAGCAGCATGGCTTCAAATCAACATACGCAACATCTGGTCTGGCATTATCCAAGCCAAAGGTAAAACAGAGCAGACGTAAAGATATTCCGACCATCTCTTGACTATCGCATGTCAGACCCTGGGCTAAGCAATCCATCAATCTCGACTCCTGGATAACAAACAAACAAAAATATATAATTTTACTGTAGACTAATTTTCTTTTAATCCATACAAAGGAAATCTCAAACCAGACACAAATCTGACAATAGTTTACTAATCTTGACTTCTGTAATGTTCATATAGTGGTCATATTTGTTCACAACAAAAACAGGTAATGTATAGTTGAAAAGGACTGTGAATATGGACGGACATAACACAGGTGTGAATCTGAACATGAAATGTAAACATGAATGGAGCACTGACTGTGGAGACAGATAGACATGAACAACATAAACCTGTCTGAACAGGGACAGACATGAACAGTATAAACATAAATCTGTCTGAACAGGGACAGGCATGAACAACATAAACATAAATCTGTCTGAACAGGGACAGACATGAACAACATAAATCTGTCTGAACAGGGACAGACATGAACAACATAAATCTGTCTGAACAGGGACAGGCATGAACAACATAAATCTGTCTGAACAGGGACAGGCATGAACAACATAAACAAATCTGTCTGAACAGGGACAGACATGAACAACATAAACATAAATCTGTCTGAACAGGGACAGACATGAACAACATAAATCTGTCTGAACAGAGACAGGCATGAACAACATAAACAAATCTGTCTGAACAGGGACAGACATGAACAACATAAACATAAATCTGTCTGAACAGGGACAGACATGAACAACATAAATCTGTCTGAACAGGGACAGGCATGAACAACATAAACAAATCTGTCTGAACAGGGACAGACATGAACAACATAAACATAAATCTGTCTGAACAGGGACAGACATGAACAACATAAATCTGTCTGAACAGGGACAGACATGAACAACATAAACATAAATCTGTCTGAACAGGGACAGACATGAACAGTATAAACATAAATCTGTCTGAACAGGGACAGGCATGAACAACATAAACATAAATCTGTCTGAACAGGGACAGACATGAACAACATAAATCTGTCTGAACAGGGACAGACATGAACAACATAAATCTGTCTGAACAGGGACAGGCATGAACAACATAAATCTGTCTGAACAGGGACAGGCATGAACAACATAAACAAATCTGTCTGAACAGGGACAGACATGAACAACATAAACATAAATCTGTCTGAACAGGGACAGACATGAACAACATAAATCTGTCTGAACAGAGACAGGCATGAACAACATAAACAAATCTGTCTGAACAGGGACAGACATGAACAACATAAACATAAATCTGTCTGAACAGGGACAGACATGAACAACATAAATCTGTCTGAACAGGGACAGGCATGAACAACATAAACAAATCTGTCTGAACAGGGACAGACATGAACAACATAAACATAAATCTGTCTGAACAGGGACAGACATGAACAACATAAATCTGTCTGAACAGGGACAGACATGAACAACATAAACATAAATCTGTCTGAACAGGGACAGACATGAACAATATAAACATAAATCTGTCTGAACAGGGACAGACATGAACAACATAAATCTGTCTGAACAGGGACAGACATGAACAACATAAACATAAATCTGTCTGAACAGGGACAGACATGAACAACATAAATCTGTCTGAACAGGGACAGACATGAACAACATAAACATAAATCTGTCTGAACAGGGACAGACATGAACAACATAAACCTGTCTGAACAGGGACAGACATGAAGAACATAAACATAAATCTGTCTGAACAGGGACAGGCATGAACAACATAAACATAAATCTGTCCTAACAGGGACAGACATGAACAACATAAATCTGTCTGAACAGGGACAGATATGAACAACAAACATGCAAACAGAGAGAGAAATGTACAACATGCATACAGTTACAGACAAGCCATGACAGCTACACAAATCTACCACAGATACCAAACAATACAGAAGCTAAGAAGAACAGAAGCATGTAAATCTTGAACACTTGACAACAATTAAAAACTACAGGACATACCAAATCATAAACATTACAACTAGAAATACCTTCAATGTACTTCCTACATATTCTGTCAAACCTGGCACACACTTCCGAATCTTCATGGCCAGATCCAGTAAAAGCAGGACTGACTGAAACTTCTCCTCTCTGAAACACAGAATGCTAATTTCAAAACAAACATTCTGGGCCAATCAATGAACGCAAAACAAAAGCATTTTCTTGCTGCGCTGAAAACATCATCTTTGACTACAACTGGTCATAACGAGAAGTGATTGTCAGTGGTATATATTTTAGGTAGCAACAGTGTAGGCAGTGTCTAAGTGATGGAGAATATGAAACAAAGAGAGACAGAGTCACAGAGATAGACACAGACAGGCACACAGAAAGACAGTGACAGAGTGTGTGCGTGCATGTATGCGTATGTGGACTTTATGTGCCATCTTTAGCCAGCAGAGATAAAGCTATCTGCACATACAGCTGAGGTTCTATAGGAAGAAATAATGGCCAAACTGCAGCTACAGGCTGCTTTGGCTATACTTGTTACACTTATTGACTGCTGTGGCACTGCTGGCCAAACAATGCTACACTGTTCATATCGAAGTTTTAATACAGTACTTTACCTCACATGTGTGTGTGTAAGTACATTTCTGTGTGTTGCCGAAAAGTTACAGTATGATTACCTGATGTGTTGTGATACAAATTTTGTGATTATTTACTGCACAGGTACTGTGCTACTGTGTTGGAAAGTGATGTTAAACAGGTCTATTCATCTTGTAACATGTTATAGTAGTTAATTGCACTTACCATCTGACCTCCCTATATAACAACCAACATATGGCCTTTACTGACTCTGAGCTGGTCCCAAATGTGGCTGTTGAGAAGACCATACAAACACCACCATGACATGAGTCAGTACTGCCAAATGGCCCTGACTTGTCACTTAATGTGAGTTTTCTGATTTTTTTCCCTCAAGGTCATTATGAAAGCCAACAACTTCCTATTTCAGCAAGCCACGACACACTCAAATGGTCTACAACTTCCTGAAAAGCAACATATCCTCCTCTGTGCTTCACCATGCATCTGAGGCTGGTCATTGGTGGAGTTTGGTGGGCGATTAGACATGAGAGAAGAAAACACAAAAAGAATGAGAGGAAGACAGACAAAGAAGTGAATAAGTTGGAAAATTTCTGAGTAAACTTCTCAGACAAGGATAGATAACTGTCTCAATAATCTTCACACCTTTCTTTAGTTACATGATGGTTTGAGAAAACAATACAACAGAGCATGGTACCTGGGATATGGAGAAGACAGTGACATGGAAACAAAAATCCAAGGACCACAGTGACTCTAAACACCACATTCACTATAGCACACATCTTGGTCATGCTATTATGAGAGCAATATTCTGTGAAGGACGTGCCACATGAAAGAATGAACTTCCCACTGACTGCTCTCATGTTAAATCCTGAAATGACTTTGTTGCAGCCACTGAACTGATACACTACAAAGCTTAACTTACTTTGTGCTCTCATCCCCCAAAGAAGAGTTCACAGTCCCACTATATGAGACATTGCTGCGGGACATTTGCTTCTCTAGAAGGTTGGCTATCACTTCCATCTTCAAATGTGAACTCAGCAATTCCCTGCAGTGTTTATCTGAACTCAGAACTGAAAGGAATAAAACAGTCTATAAGATGAAAATAAAAGTAACAAAAAAAGTAAAGACAGCACTATTATGCCAAAGAAACTAGCGGATATGCTGGTAGATAGAGGTGTATGATGCAGTTTTACAAGGTGGCAGAGGGAGTGAGAAAAGTGAGAAAAAGCGAATAGAAAGTATGAGAGTGAGATGAGAATGAATAAATGAAAACCATACAACATCCGATATTTTGGTGTGAGCCTTTTTCGAGTATTACATACACAAACAAGACAAAAAACATATAACTAAACGAAAAACTTGTCTTAATGTGGCATCCTCCAAAAGTCATAAATGCGTGTCCACTAGACGAGGTATAGAGACCATGTGGGGGGCACACAAAGGATAAGCCAATAGAGCCAGGCGGAAAGAAGGAGAGAGACAGCTGGGGGAAAGGTAGCAGAAATATGATAGCCGCTGGAGAAGCAGGTGTCAGGGGCGGGATGAAGGGGAAGCAGAGAGATAATGAAGAACATAAATACCTGCAGTGAGAAAATGTGAAACTGGTGAATAGGACAAGACCCTATACACCTATAGGCCACCAGAGAAGAAGAGAAGGTGGCGATAGAGAGGGGAGCTAGGAGAAATAAACAAGAGAGTATACATCACAAAAAAAGGAGGGGGGGTGGAAAACTAAAGAAGTTAAAGGAACGTGAAGACATTGTTAAATCCAGCTCTGGGTGGAGACAGCCAGTCTGGAAAATAAGGTGCTGTTCTAGGACCCTCCGAGATCATACATCAACAGAACAAGAGCGGATCACACTAATAGAATTGTCTTGTTTTCCCCTGTGGTTGCTAAGACAAAAATGTTTAGCCACAGGTGTCAGGGCCCTCTTAGAAATATCGTTAAGATGTTGGCAAAAATGATCTCCTAAGAGTAAACCGGTCTCCCCAATATACTTCATACCACAACGTTTGCACATAATGGCATAAATAACATTGCGTGAAGCGTAGGTGAAACCCTCCTGGACTTAGGGAAGGAGATCTGGCTAGCTTCAACAACAAACGGGCAAGTGTTGCATCTACGGCGTCTGCTACCACTCATACTTCTCCCAACTCAGTACACCACAGAGTACTGCAGTCACATTCTAAGTTTTATTGTTCCCCACCTCTGATCTTTACCACAAGTCATGAACAAACTAACATATGCCCACTAACATATATACTTTATTGGGGACCACAACAATTACTAAATCTAAATTAGAAACAAAATTCTTCATTTAAAGTCCCCAAAATCTACTTTGACCAGAAAACATGGCAGACAAGAAGAAAAGCTCATTTCACATGGATGAAGCCTTGGAAACACTGCCCAAATGAATACTGAAACTAGGAGATGGGGATGGCTGGGACTTACATACTATGTTACAGAAACCCGCACTATATTACCTAAGAGTCATCATCATTACCACTAAACTCATGACAAATCTTAAGCTGCTCAAACTTCCTACTTGGAATGAATGAATGAATGAATGAATGAATGAATGATCTTTATTTTAAAGGGTAAAGAACTGGGCATGCAGGCCCATCTTACATTCTGCCCTTCACCACTCTATCTTTCATTCTTCCCACACATTCGATTTAATACAAGTATACAAATTAATTAGGAACGAAAAAACATATCAAAAATAATTTTACTCAAAGTAAAAGAGAAGAAGTAATTAACCTAATAAAATAGCTCTCACATACGCATACATGTACACATACAGACATATACATAAACAAAAATACATTGTCAGTACAGATATTCTAACATATGTTTTTTAACAAACACTAAAATGATGTCTAACAATATCTAACAAGTTACTTTTCAAACTATGTCATTTTAGTACTTGATGGCTGGTGAGTCATGGGTTGAGAGATTGCTGGCTATTCTATGGAGGCATATAATTACAAGCAAGTAAATAATGAAACAGGTTTGAGTTAAAGGATGAAGTATTCATCATCATCATCATCAGGTGCCATGCCGACTGGCGTTGGCTATTATGCTTCTCCAGAGTACACGATCCTTCATCAGTTCAGTTGGTGATCTCCTCTCACACCATCCCGTCAGACTGTCCAGTATCATTTTTCTTGGTCTTCCTCTTGATCTTCTTCCTTCTATTTCTCCTGTTGTTATAATATTTTCAATGCCCCCTCTTCTCATTGCATGTCCTATGAAAGTATATTGTCTCTCTCTTATCTTTCTGACAAGGTTTTTTGTCTCTCCAGCTTTTCTCATACATTCTTCATTAGTTATTTTTGCTGTCCAGGGGATTCACAACATTCTTCAAATAAACCACATTTCTGCTGCTTCCAATGATTTTTGTGCAGACTTGCCTATTGTCCATGATTCACTTCCATATAACAAGATAGGTTCAATATAGCATTTTAGGACTCGTTTTCTAACATTCATTGATAAAGATGTGTTAGCTAATATGTTCCTCATTCTCTGAAATGCAGTCTTTGCTTGGCCTATTCTGTTCCTAATTTCTGTTCTGCATTTCCCATCTGAAGTTATTACTGCTCCAAGGTATTTGAATTTCTGCACCTGCTTTAGAATAGTTCCATTTAATTTAATACTGCATGTTGGTGGATTCTGTTTCTTAGATATAACCATAGTCTCTGTCTTTTTGATGTTTAAAGTAAGGCCTTTCTGTTCACTTTCTTTTGCGACTTTATCCAAGAGATTTTTTTTGCAGGTCTTGTTGGTTCTCAGCTATCAGTACTGTGTCGTCAGCATACTGAAGGTTATTAATATTGTATCCTCCAATTTTTATGCCTGGCTCTGTGATGATCGTTCTTAGAATATTCTCGCTGTACAGAGAAAAACAGTCTGGAGATAGTACACATCCTTGTTGCACCCCTTGTTTTATAGGTTGATATTTTCCAGTTCTATTTTCAGCTTGAATTGCTGCTTCTTGCTGCCAGTATAGATGTTTTACAATCATCAGGTCTTTGCAGTCTATATTGATGTCTTCAAGCATTTTAATCATTTCACTGTTTCACCTTGTCGAATGCCTTGGTGAAGCATAAGTAAAGATCTTTCTGTACTTCTAAAGCTCTTTCTGTTAGTGTTCGTAAAGCATAAATGGCATTGTGTGTTCCATTTCCTTCAACAAATCCAAACTGTTCATCTGCTATTTCCATTTTTATCTTTTTCCTTGTTCTTCTCATGAAGTATTACTCATTCATTCATTCATTTGCATGTCCCTTGCGGAACTTTGCCTCCCAAACAGCACTCCTGTAGGCCTCTCGGTTGTGAGCAAGATGGCCTGCTGCTGTTGCATCCATTTCCAGATCGTCAACGATGTCTTGCAGCCATCTTTGTCTTGGTCTTCCTCTTTTTCTTTTTCCCATTATGTATCCTTCCAATACGGTCTTCTCTAAATTATCATGACGTTTAATGTGTCCAAAATATTTCAGTTTTCTCTCTTTAATCCTCTTCACTAGCCAGCCTTCTTCAATATTAAGCTATTGTAGTATAGATATATTTGTTCTTTTTTGTGTCCACGATATTTGGAGAACTCTTCTGTAGCATTTACATTCAAAGGCATTTATGTGTTTCTCAGCTGTTTTGTTAAGTGTCCAGGTCTCACAGGCATATGTTGCTATGGGAAAGATGCATGCCCTTAAAAATCTTATTTTTGTGGTTCTGTCTGCTCCTCTCCACAGATTCTTTATTTGTTTTACTTTCTGAAGAGCGATAGATGTCCTCCTTTTAATTTCCCTCATTGTATCTCCATTATTAGTTAGTAGCGATCCAAGATATTCAAAACTCTCCACTTCTTCCAGTTTTTCCTCATTGATACATATTTCAGTTGCCTTGTTTGTTTTGTCAGTTGTCATCAATTTAGTTTTCTTTGCATTAAGATAGAGGTTCTGCTCTTCGCTGTTCTTGCGGACTGACATAATTAGTTTTTCCATTCCTTTTTGTGTTGTGGACAGCAATACTGTGTCATCAGCATATCTAATCTCTGGTATTTCATAACCTCCAACTGTTATGGCATCGTAATATTCTTTATCTACATCTTCTCTAACATTCCTCATTATATTTTCAGTATACAAGTTAAATAAGTAGGGTGACAATATGCACCCCTGACGGATCCCTCGTTTTATGTCAAACCAAGTTGTTGTTTCACCATTTATTCTTACTGCTGCTTGTTGGTCTAGATACAGCAGTGATGTTAATTGTATCAAATGTGTTGGAAATCCCATTTTTTCCATTATTTCCCAAAGTTTCTGGTGTTGTACACAATCAAATGCCTTTGAGTAGTCTATAAAGGATAAATATAGATTCACATTAAACTCTCTGCATTTCTCTATTATTAATCTTAGATTGAATATATGATCTCTTGATCCTCTTCCTTGCCTGAAACCAGCTTGGACCATATTGACTTCTTCTATTTTCTTTCGAAGTCTACCCATTATGATTTTTAACAGAATTTTACTGGCATGACTAATCAGGGCAACAGTTCTGTAGTTGGTGCATAATTTCAGGTTACCCTTTTTTGGCAGTGGTATGAATACAGTTCTTTTCCATTCTTTTGGCCAAACACCTAAATGCCATATCTTTTTACATAGTGCATGATAGATTGTTGCACACTCCTTTCCTCCTGCTTTAATAAATTCAGCTGTTATCTCATCACATCCTGGTGATTTACCATTTTTCAGATTCTTTATTGCCCATAAAACTTCTTCCATTGTCGGTTCGGGTTCTTTCTCCTCCAATAATAATTCACACTGTTGTTTTCTGCTTCCACAGTCGGTTGTTTCATACATTCTTTTGCAATATTCCTTCCATCTTTCTAGAATTTCCTCTGTCTCTGTCAGGGTATTCCCCATCTCATCACAAATTACATTTAGCTTAGGTGTGACATTTCTCGTCAATGTCTTCATTTCTTTAAACATTTCACTATCTCTTCCACACTTCTGATGTTCTTCTATTCTTTCACAACAATCTTGTATGTATTGTTTTTTGTCTTTTCTTATGTTTCTTCGTACTTCTTTTGTTAAAGCTTTATATTTATCTTTGTTGTTGTTTATCACTTTCCATTGCGTCTTCATTTCTCTACATTGTTTTATCAGTTCTAGTGTACCTGCTGTGATTCATCTATTCTTTTGTGTTTTCTTTACTGGAACCATGTCTTTAGCTGTTGTTACTAAGATATCTTTGGCCTGCATAGCCAATTCATCTGGTGTCATCTCCTCCTGTACAGCCATCAGGATTTCGAAACGGTTCTTCACTTCTATACCGTATTGCTTTGGTATATTTGTAAGGTCAAAGCGGAGTGGTCTTGATCCCGTAACTATCTTTTTCATCTTTATCTTCATGTCTGCTATTAATAACTCATGGTCCGTGTCACAATCAGCACCTGGTAAAGTTTTTGCTGATGTTATGCTTGACCTCCACCTTCTCTGCACTAAAATGTAATCTATTTGATTCCTGGTTTTCCCATCAGGTGATGTCCATGTGTAAAGTCTTCTTGGATGTTGTTTAAAAAGTGTGTTAGCGATCATTAGCTCATTTTCCATGGAAAATGCCATTAGATTGTCACCTGCCTCATTTCTATGTCCTATGCTAAATTTCCCTACAACATGTCCTTCATCTTCTGCTCTTTCTGTACCAATTTTTGCATTAAAATCACCCATTATTAATACAATATCATTTTTCCGTACCTGGTCTACTGTCGTTTGCAGTGTGTTATAAAAGTTTTCTACTTCCTCTTCTTCTGCTGCTGATGTAGGTGCATATATCTGGATGATTGTTACATTTCTAGGAATGCCCTTAAGTCTGATTGTTAGGATTCTATCACTTACTGGATTGTAGCCTAGTAATGCTTTTGATGTTGATTTGTCCAAATAAAAAGCCACTCCGTTCTTTCCTCCTACTTCTCCGCCAGAATATATAAATATATTATCATTAACGCTCTTAAAGTGTCCTGATCCTTTCCATCGATGTTCGCAGATTCCCAAAATGTGTATCCCCATTCTTTTCATCTCGTCACTTATTACTTGATATTTTCCCTCATACATACTTCTTACATTCCATGTTCCTACTCTTATTTTTCTTTTTAGTTTGATGCAGGAGTTTTCCTTGGTAACACCGTCAGGATTTTGTCCGTCATCACAATTACTAGTACTGACCTCTGCCTCACACTCTTCCCCAGTGTTAAAATTAGATCTATCTGGCCTGGGGGACTCACCACCAGATCTTTTTCCTAATTGACTTTCCATGATTGCTGCTTGGGTTTCTTGGTATGTTTCCAGAAGATAGTTTGCCATTGCTTTCCTTCTGGGCAGTGACTGTACTAGTCAGTGATCGTAGCCATTGTCCCTACATTGAGATCATCTGCCTACCATCATAGAATGGTGACCATAACCAACATTATCTGTCAGCTGCTCTCCCATTCCATCCACAACCTGTATTACTAATGGTTTTAAATGGTAGGGGAGGGTGTTCCAGAGCTGTACTGCAGAGTATGCAAGGTTTTTCTTGTACAGATCAATCTTGGGTTTAGGAAGAAGACAGTTTTTTAAATGCTGGCTATGTTTAGTGTTATACGTAAACAGTGACCACAAGTAAGGCGGAGCATTGTGTGACAGAATTCTGTGAACAAATTTAACTTTGTTAAAAATGGCTCTATATTTGAGGGGTAGAATTTTGAGTTGTTTGTACTGATCTAGTCTGTACTGGGTGTTTGTCACAATTAATGCTCGTTTACGAAGTGAGTTGAGCCTTTTTGTGTTTGCAACTGAGCATCCATCCCAGATTGTGGAGTAGTAATCTAAGTGTGTTTGTATGTGTGATACGTAATATATCTTTCTTGTGTCTTTGTCGATAAAGTTTTAGTTTTGGCTAGTTGGTAAACTTTCTGTGCAATCAAGTTTGTTAGGTTATGTACGTGAGAATTCCAAGTTAAATGCTGATCAATGATGAGTCCTAGAGTTTTATTTATGTTCATGAACATTTTCTATTGCCTTAGTCACAGCACAAAGCTGTAGTAAAGGGGATGCAACTACAGTTGCCACAGAGAATTCTTAGGAAGTCTGAAGGAAAAAGACAGCAAGAACAGAAACGTCTGAGAAGCCAAGCTATTATCACTCTGACCACCCCAACTCTTCACTTGCTCTCACTTCTCTCTGCGAAGTAAAATAGCACTGAAGAGTGCAGTCTCTACAAAGTAAAACAACTGAAGAGTGTAGTCTCTGCTAAGTAAAACAGCATTGAAGATTGCAGTCTCTGCTAAGTAAAACAGCACTGAAGAGTGTAGTCTCTGCAAAGTAAAACAGCACCGAAGAGTGCAGCCTCTGCTAAGTAAAACAGCACTGAAGAGTGTAGTCTCCGCAAAGTAAAACAGAACCGAAGAGTGCAGTCTCTGCTAAGTAAAACAGCACTGAAGAGTGTAGTCTCTGCTAAGTAAAACAGCACTGAAGATTGTAGTCCCTGCTAAGTAAAACAGCACTGAAGAGTGCAGTCTCTGCTAAGTAAAACAGCACTGAAGAGTGCAGTCTAAGTAAAACAGCACTGAAGAGTGCAGTCTAAGTAAAACAGCACTGAAGAGTGCAGTCTAAGTAAAACAGCACTGAAGAGTGTAGTCTCTGCTAAGTAAAACAGCACTGAAGAGTGCAGCCTCTGCTAAGTAAAACAGCATTGAAGAGTGCAGTCTCTGCATGTAAAACAGAACTGAAGAGTGCAGTCTCTGCTAAGTAAAACAGCACTGAAGAGTGTAGTCTCTGCTAAGTAAAACAGCACTGAAGATTGTAGTCCCTGCTAAGTAAAACAGCACTGAAGAGTGCAGTCTCTGCTAAGTAAAACAGCACTGAAGAGTGCAGTCTAAGTAAAACAGCACTGAAGAGTGCAGTCTAAGTAAAACAGCACTGAAGAGTGCAGTCTAAGTAAAACAGCACTGAAGAGTGTAGTCTCTGCTAAGTAAAACAGCACTGAAGAGTGCAGCCTCTGCTAAGTAAAACAGCATTGAAGAGTGCAGTCTCTGCATGTAAAACAGAACTGAAGAGTGCAATCTCTGCTAAGTAAAACAATACTGAGGAGTGCAGTCTCTGCTAAGTAAAACAGCACTGAAGAGTGTAGTCTCTGCGAAGTAAAACAGCACTGAAGAGTGCAGCCTCTGCTAAGTAAAACAGCACTGAAGAGTGTAGTCTCTGCAAAGTAAAACAGCACTGAAGAGTGCAGTCTCTGCAAAGTAAAACAGCACTGAAGAGTGTAGTCTCTGCTAAGTAAAACAATACTGAAGAGTGTAGTCTCTGTGAAGTAAAACAGCACTGAAGAGTGTAGTCTCTGCTAAGTAAAACAGCACTGAAACAGCACTGAAGAGTGCAGTCTCTGCTAAGTGAAACAGCACTGAAGAGTGCAGTCTCTGCTATGTAAAACAGCACTGAAGAGTGCAGTCTCATTAACATAAAGCTGATTTTTAAGAAAACCTTTTATTCTTAATGCACTGGTAGTGTAGTGCTCTATAATGGTAGATATATGTGTAGTACTCTATAATGGTAGATATATGTGTAGTGCTCTATAATGGTTAATATATGCGTAGTGCTCTATAGCATACCACATCCTGTAGGCAAATTTCTCAGATTTTAAAGCCATCTTCCCTAAAAAAAAAAAGTGTTTTTAATCAATTCTGCTTCCTAGTTTCCAACCCATTAGTTCTCATGAGAAACAAATTCACTATAAACTATACTGTCCACATGCTCCTAGTAGTTTAAAATAAAGTACACCATACAATTCTGCCAACATCGTGGTCACATCAGACATTATTTCCCCCCACATTAAAACAACCAGACTCAAGTTTGACAGCATGACTACCCCATACCTGACAGTAGTCGAACCAATCCTACAGTCTTCCTAACAGAGTTTATCTGTTCAGGTCTTGACAACATGCTTGTGACAACTGGAGTCAAAAGATGCACTGGGTAGGTCCTACTGGATTCACACAGGCAGTCCTAGTCACAAAAAGAGTAAAAAGATATAGTAAATCTTAACTGTACTGTGATGCATTAACTCGGTCACAAGATGTACTTTGATATTTTAACCCTTTCAAGGCATGGTCTAAAAAAATATCTATCAACAACTGATCTACAAACTAGAAAGCATAAGGCACTGAACATTTTTTTCTGCTGATTTATTCATGCCAATTGCAATAATTCTGAACAGTTAGACTAAATTTGCATTCCAGTTTTTAAAAATTGTCTGTGACTTAGTCTTAAAATAAGATAAATAAAATTAAAATTGCAGTTATTGTTTATGAAATATAAACATGTATATAAACCTGATTTTGACTTTTCCTATCCCTGGGTTAACAAGTTTTCACTCTTTTTCCCTTGTGCCAGATAATGGAACGTACAGGTCCTCTTCAGCTGTTCCACATCTCCACACAGAATGGTGATTGAGGAGTTTGGTGGTATCAGGTTCTTCCAAAGGTCCTTCAATGCAATGCAGTCCAGCAGGTGGTGTTTAACAGTTTCTTCTTCTTGTCTGTTGCAGTGCAAGCAGTATGTTGTGTGGTCAGTGGTCACTCTGTGTAAGTGCTTATTGAGGGTGATGTGTCCTGCTCGCAACCTGACATAAGTTGTTGATGTGGTCTCCGGGGTTAGGCTTTGGCAGGTGTGTATATAGGGATCTTCCAGTTGGATTACTGGCCTAGCTGTCCATCCACTGCTACATGTATATAAAATATAAATTATACAAGTATATATAATATATAAAAGTATATATAACTGGTACCTGGCATGAATCTATTAAAAAATCTAATGCCAAGCATGGAGTAGAACTTCCTGGAGCAAGATCTTGAGCTGCCCAGTGAATACAGCACAGCAGAGGCTCTGTGTCTGGTGTCGGTGACCTAGACGTGGCTTCCAACATGTCAGTCAATGAAGTGGCATTCTGAGTAAGAGGTGCAAACAGTCGGTCGTTGATGCTCTGACTTACTGTAGGAATGGCACACAGACTGAGCAGAAGTTCAAGCATCTGAGGATAAAGAAATGTGATACATTGTGCCTTAACAATGTAGTTATCAGCAGCTAGAGAATTTAATATTTCATATAATATCATTTTCTTTGCGTACACTTCACACTTATGTCTAGATTCATGGAGCCAAATTCTAGATAAATGGAAATGACCGCAAAATTACCAAAATCAATTTTTTTTTTTTACCTTCAGTTAATGTCCTTTATTTTCTAATTATAGATTCATGCATCCAACCAACGGAACACTTGGCACAGTGTGCTGAGAAAAACTGATTCTGAAAATAGGAAAACTTTTTGCACAGCAAGACATACTGGATTACATGATATGTGACTGTCAGTAGATGAAGGGAACATGAATAAAGGGCTTATGAACTGACCAACTTCTGTCTGTAGTGTCACATTTAAACTACTTACTACACCAATAATACATGAAAGTTATAAAATTATTATATCCATAATACATTCCTTCACATGACAGGGCTAACTACATCTGTAATGCATCAGGACATCAACAGTACATCCCTGTGTAAGACACGGCTACTAACATCTGTAATAAATCCTTGAGATGGTTTACGGCTATTTCTATATGTAATACATTCCCCTATCAGTCAGAGCTACTTACATCTGCAATAGATTCTTCTGAGCTCAGTGGCAGGAGAGACAAAACATCGTTCACACAAGCCGGAAGATGCCGATACCTGAAGTGCGAAAAAACAAGTGCTTTATCATGAAATGTGGGTGTCTTAGTAGCATAGTGGTTGGTGCATGAGTCTATCATGGTGAGGTAGATGGGTCAAGTCCATCCATAGGCGTCCCAGTCATTCAGCTTTAGAAAAAGGTGGTCTGGCTCCTCTTAAAGATGAGGATTGAAAAAGCTGGCCTGCATGATGCTGGCCATGTCATCCACTAGTGTGCCAACAGACAAAGGAAAATATAGGCAGTAAAACCATATCCTCGAGGTGCCACTGTAACATATAACAAATCAATGAAAATATGGGCAGTAACACAATATGCCTTTATGGCATGTGTGGGAATATTTACCTTTTTTTTTTTAACCTTATCCTGTAATCAGATTCCAGTCAATTAGTTCTTTCTGTGTCTGCATGGCAGGCACTCAAAAAAATAAAATATCCAAATCTCTGACACCATTCTAAATCCATCAATGAACACATTCAAAGGCACAAATTTTGGAAGCCTAATTCTCTAATGGTTTTGAATGAGGTTCTTCACACAAGCCCGTAAGTTTCTTATTCTAAACTGTTATTGTTTTTTTTACGTGCTCATGATGTATGTTCAATAACAGGTTCTTCTTCTTTCTTTAAATGGCGCTGGGCAGATGCGCCAGACTTCACTCTGCCACGTCATAATATACAATGCAGGCTTCTCTTGTAGCACTGTTAGTGCTGCTACACAGTCCCCTGCAGAAGCTCCTTGCAGTCATTAACCTACACATGCACATCTTGAACATAAGAGAAACAAGACTTGGAAAGTTTGCCCTTATAATGCAATAAACCACAATGATTTAGGACAAATGATTTTGAAGATATGAGACCTTATTTTCTCTATCACCTGGCCACAGCATTTACCTAGGATATACCAGCTTGGTTTCTTTGGAATTAGATTTCAAAGATGGTATATGAAGTTTAATTACTGTGTACCTATTGTTTAGTTACCAGCCAAGACCCTAAAACACCCTTATACAGTACATATAACAACAATAAGTATCCAAAGTTCTGACTAAACCAAAGAAGTCAAAGTACTGATAACTTTCAACAAAATCCCATATTCCACCACCCAGTGACCAGAAATGTTTAACAACATTCAGTAAACTCAAACAAGAAAACCTGAAACCAGTCCTACTCATATTCCTGCTCTAAAAATAGAAAAATGACCTTTTCTTTACCTTCTAATGCAAATCTGCATCTGTGGGTGTCTTAGAAGGTCTGTGAGAAGATCAGCTGCGTACTTCCATGCCAATGTTCGGAAACTGTTTTTGATGATACCGAAGATTGTCTGTAACGTTTGTTCAACATTACTGCCTTCAAAAAACACCTGGGAATCATCCAAAGAGAAAAAAAAAATCAATTTTTGCTACAGGTGTCAATAACAAAAAATCTTGTAATGAAGTTGAATCAAAGCAGTAATGATCCTGCTTAAGGTGGTATACAGTAATCTTAATTACATAACCAATGATAAAGTGATCAAAACTGTTGTTTGTTGCAGTAGTTTCAATGTGCTATTTGTAACCAAAAAAATCAAACTAGCTATCAAATGGTCTAACAATTTTCTGCAAATACAAAGCTCTACATGGAACAATAAAACAGTTGGAAAGCACTGGCAGAAACCACCATTAAGCACTGGCCCAAATGACATGATCCTTGGATTACCACCAACTACCTCATCACCTCAGCTAGACAGACTCCTACCTTCTGTCCCTCACTCTCATTGAGACAAAGGCTGCTGAACACACTTAGGGAGACTATGACCAGCAGATGGTTCTGGCTATCAAAGAACCCACACAAAGTCTTCAGCAACTTCTTCAGTTCTGCACGCCACTGAAACATAACATAACATATTTTTTTATATAGGCTTTCACTTGGAACACCACACTAACTACAGCTTTATCTATTTAAAATAAGTCTTCAAGAGAAGCCAGAACTTACAAAGTGAGCCACTTTTGTACACAGAACATATTAACTCATTACACAAAATACACTGGAACTGCACTTGTGCTTCAGATATCTGTCACGAGAAGTCTAAACAGAAAACAGACTTCCCATGACAGATATCTAAAGCACTTTTTGTTACATGGTTCTCAAGGCTAACAATGCAACATTTGGCACAGTCGGTTCTGCATGAGTTTTAAGTGTTTTCTATACAGATGAGTGAGACATCTGACTGTACATTGAGAATTCATCTTCATCTTCTAATAAATATGCCAAAGTTAAACATCTCCCCCTCCTCCACCACTACCATCATACACAAGTTTTAACGCTATAGAAAGTTTTATTCAAGGTTTATATGAAATATCGCCAGCGTTATTTTTACCTCCACCATCTGACAAACAGGAGAACATTTATTTTGGTTCCATCCCCAAGAAATGCTTTTTGGCTGAAATATTTTTCACTTTAAAAAATATAGATATACATATATATTGTTTCTTTTTCTTCTCCTTTCTTTGAAATTCCAACCTTGGATATAAAAACTGCACCGCACTTTCATAATCTTTAGGTTTCACTTTTTAAAAAAATAATGCTGTACTTACCATATTTCTTATGGCTGCCTGTACAAGCAAATTGTTGCGGCAGAGATTGGCAAGAGTTCCAAGTACTGGAGACAGAAGCACTTCTGTTTTTGACAATCTGTTTATAATATTAAGAAAATGTTTTGTTTTTTTTTTTGACAATCTGTAATATCAAGAAAATGTTCTGTTCTTTTGACAATCTGTTTATAATATCAAGAAAATGTTCTGTTTTTTTTTTTGTGGCAATTTGTTAATAACATCAAGAAAATGTTCTGTTTTTTTGACAATCTGTTGATAATATCAAGAAAACGTCTAAAATTGAGTTCCATTTTTAGCCTGGTACTAATTACTAAGCCAAAAATTTATATTTTAAAAAAAATGGCTATTATTTGACACTAAGAAGGATCACTGTCTATTTACAAAATATCTAGCAAATCAGGATCACTATCACTGAACTCTAGACAAGCCGATAGGTGCTTCAGTCTTCTCCCTGGAAAAATGATCTCCACATAGGTGCTTCAGTCTTCTCCCTGCAAAAATGATATCTCAACATAGGTGCTTCAGTCTTCTCCCTGCAAAAATGATATCTCAACATAGGTGCTTCAGTCTTCTCCCTGCAAAAATGATATCTCAACACAGGTGCTTCAGTCTTCTCCCTGCAAAAATGATATCTCAACATAGGTGCTTCAGTCTTCTCCCTGCAAAAATGATATCTCAACATAGGTGCTTTAGTCTTCTCCCTGGATAAATGATATCTCAACATAGGTGCTTCAGTCTTCTCCCTGGAAAAATGATCTCCACATAGGTGCTTCAGTCTTCTCCCTGCAAAAATGATATCTCAACATAGGTGCTTCAGTCTTCTCCCTGCAAAAATGATATCTCAACATAGGTGCTTCAGTCTTCTCCCTGCAAAAATGATATCTCAACATAGGTGCTTCAGTCTTCTCCCTGCAAAAATGATATCTCAACATAGGTGCTTCGGTCTTCTACCTGGAAAAATGATATCTCAACATAGGTGCTTCAGTCTTCTTCCTGGAAAAATGATCTCAACATAGGTGCTTCAGTCTTCTCCTTGGAAAAATGATCTCAACATAGGTGCTTCAGTCTTCTCCCTGCAAAAATGATATCTCAACATAGGTGCTTCAGTCTTCTCCCTGCAAAAATGATCTCAACATAGGTGCTTCAGTCTTCTCCCTGCAAAAATGATCTCCACATAGGTGCTTCAGTCTTCTCCCTGCAAAAATGATATCTCAACATAGGTGCTTCAGTCTTCTACCTGCAAAAATGATATCTCAACATAGGTGCTTCAGTCTTCTCCCTGCAAAAATGACATCTCAACATAGGTGCTTCAGTCTTCTCCTGGAAAAATGATATCTCAACATAGGTGCTTCAGTCTTCTCCCTGCAAAAATGATCTCAACATAGGTGCTTCAGTCTTCTCCCTGGAAAAATGACATCTCAACATAGGTGCTTCAGTCTTCTCCCTGGAAAAATGATATCTCACATAGGTGCTTCAGTCTTCTCCCTGCAAAAATGACATCTCAACATAGGTGCTTCAGTCTTCTCTCTGCAAAAATGATATCTCAACATAGGTGCTTCAGTCTTCTTCCTGGAAAAATGATCTCAACATAGGTGCTTCAGTCTTCTCTTTGGAAAAATGATCTCAACATGGATGCTTCAGTCTTCTCCCTGGAAAAATGATATCTCAACACAGGTGCTTCAGTCTTCTTCCTGGAAAAATGATCTCAACATGGGTGCTTCAGTCTTCTCCCTGGAAAAATGATCTCAACATGGGTGCTTCAGTCTTCTCCTGCAAAAATGATATCTCAACATAGGTGCTTCAGTCTTCTCCCTGCAAAAATGATATCTCAACATAGGTGCTTCAGTCTTCTCCCTGCAAAAATGATATCTCAACATAGGTGCTTTAGTCTTCTCCCTGGATAAATGATATCTCAACATAGGTGCTTCAGTCTTCTCCCTGGAAAAATGATCTCCACATAGGTGCTTCAGTCTTCTCCCTGCAAAAATGATATCTCAACATAGGTGCTTCAGTCTTCTCCCTGCAAAAATGATATCTCAACATAGGTGCTTCAGTCTTCTCCCTGCAAAAATGATATCTCAACATAGGTGCTTCAGTCTTCTCCCTGGAAAAATGATATCTCAACATAGGTGCTTCGGTCTTCTACCTGGAAAAATGATATCTCAACATAGGTGCTTCAGTCTTCTTCCTGGAAAAATGATCTCAACATAGGTGCTTCAGTCTTCTCCTTGGAAAAATGATCTCAACATAGGTGCTTCAGTCTTCTCCCTGCAAAAATGATATCTCAACATAGGTGCTTCAGTCTTCTCCCTGCAAAAATGATCTCAACATAGGTGCTTCAGTCTTCTCCCTGCAAAAATGATCTCCACATAGGTGCTTCAGTCTTCTCCCTGCAAAAATGATATCTCAACATAGGTGCTTCAGTCTTCTACCTGCAAAAATGATATCTCAACATAGGTGCTTCAGTCTTCTCCCTGCAAAAATGACATCTCAACATAGGTGCTTCAGTCTTCTCCCTGGAAAAATGATATCTCAACATAGGTGCTTCAGTCTTCTCCCTGCAAAAATGATCTCAACATAGGTGCTTCAGTCTTCTCCCTGGAAAAATGACATCTCAACATAGGTGCTTCAGTCTTCTCCCTGGAAAAATGATATCTCAACATAGGTGCTTCAGTCTTCTCCCTGCAAAAATGACATCTCAACATAGGTGCTTCAGTCTTCTCCCTGGAAAAATGATATCTCAACATAGGTGCTTCAGTCTTCTTCCTGGAAAAATGATCTCAACATAGGTGCTTCAGTCTTCTCTTTGGAAAAATGATCTCAACATGGATGCTTCAGTCTTCTCCCTGGAAAAATGATATCTCAACACAGGTGCTTCAGTCTTCTTCCTGGAAAAATGATCTCAACATGGGTGCTTCAGTCTTCTCCCTGGAAAAATGATCTCAACATGGGTGCTTCAGTCTTCTCCCTGGAAAAATGATATCTCAACATAGTTGCCTCAGTCTTCTCCCTGGAAAAATGATATCTCAACATAGGTGCTTCAGTCTTCTCCTTGGAAAAATGATCTCAACATGGGTGCTTCAGTCTTCTCCCTGGAAAAATGATCTCAACATGTGTGCTTCAGTCTTCTTCCTGGAAAAATGATCTCAACATGGGTGGAGATGGCACCAGCAAGAGTCTTTCCTGGCTGCAGGAACTGGTGAGATGACCTAAAAAAGCCTCAAAGCTACCAATTCAGTCACTTTTATCCTGCCTCACAGAACAAGTTAATGAGAATCAGATTAAGATTTGGTCAACTATGACCAGAATCCAACATAAAATGGCTCCATGGTTTCCCTTCTGTTTCTGTGAGAAATGTACTAAAAAAGCTTGCGGCACACAATTACTCTGATGATGAAACATCACTGGTAAGAAGTGAAGAAAGCTCTAACACCAGCTTCAGTAAAACAATTCTCTCTGCGGCTACTCACATGTGGGGTATGAGGAACTTAAGCAGGTCTTCCACGTGAGCTTGATGGTAATCCATCCGATGGCCATATGAGATTCTCTGCAGAAGCTGCAGTGCCTGTAGAGATGAAGGATTGCTGGACAAAGGTCCTGACAACATCACCGTAATAAAAATAAACTGTCATATATAGCATCCTACTGTTTTCCCAGTATAACAAATGGGTGGTTTGATAGTGAGGGATTCAAGCTGTTTTATCAGAGTAGTCTCCACACAGTGTCATGGCTGAATTCTTCATTTCATCCCTCACAGAAAAAAACCTATATTTTAATGTGATCTACAACTGTGACTCACAGTGGTTGGACTGCTTGTCCATAGCTACAATGTCACAGTAATAGAATATTTTATATAAAAAAAAAAAAAAACAGAGTGTAACATTTTACTTCTTTTCAGCCTCTTCTTCATACGCATTTTCTGTCTCTGTCTGCAGTCCTGTCTCTTGGATAAATTTCATGTTTTTTTTTTTTTTTTTGTAGTTAATGTATGGAACCGTAAAACTTAACTTCTTTGGTGGTTTCACTGGGCTAGTAATTTCTTCTCAGTGTCTTACAGTTGGTGCAGTTTTGAAGGGTAACATTTTATTTCAATTTACAATATTTTTTTTTTAAAGTTTCTGTGGACTTCCTCGGCAATACTCACTGTAAGATGCAAAGCATGACCTCATCTTGAACACAGCTTGAGCTGGCATAATCTTCAAGTTCCCACTTACAGATACAACAGCATGATCATATCTCACGTACACTTACTCTAAGACAACAGTGTTGTAGCTGTTTCCTTGAAGTCATTCTTTAATTATGTACCTTTCCTTGAAGTCATTCTTTAATTATGTACCATCTCAACAGGTATTACAGTTTCTCCATTTTCTTCTGTCCTACAATGAGCATATTACTCCATTATTATACCCACTCAGTATATACCTACATCAACCATATTACTCCATTATTATATCCACTCAGTATATACCTACATCAAGCATATTACTTCACTACTGCACCCACTTAATATATACCTACAATGATCACAGTACTTCAATATTATGCCCCTCAACATATACCTACAATGAGCATATTACTTCACTATTGCACCCACTCAATATATACCTACAATGAGCATATTACTTCACTATTGCACCCACTCAATATATACCTACAATGAGCATATTACTTCACTATTGCACCCACCCAATTTATAACTACAATGAGCATATTACTTCACCATCACAGCCACTCAATATATACTTCTATGAACTGTGGCTCACCATGTTTGTCTACCCTCAACAGCTCTTAAACCAGTGATTGCATTACTGATTAAAAAAGAGAGAAACCCAAAGTTTTGGAGGTCACCAGTTACCGTAACCAGTTTTATATTTTCAAAAAGCTAGTAGAAAAGCAACCAGTGAGATCAGCCAAAAGATCAGGCCATTAGACAGATGATTCTCAATTTGCGTGGAGGAATCAGTCAGTTTTGAGTTTAGTTCAGCATGTGAGAGTTTTATAATAATTAAATCTCACCACAGATAAGAAAAAACACTCACACATATTTTTACTTTCTGCTGATGTTTGTAAAGTATTTTTCCTTTTACATTAAAAAAAAATATAAAATTATAAAGTATCAAATGTTGAGAAAAGCAGTATTTCAGAAAGTACTTTATGCAAGATGAAAGATATGCATAATTATACTGGTTTCAAAAAAGCCCTAGCATGATCTCTGTTGAACCACTCTTCTTGCTCTATAGCCACACCGATATAGTGCAATATAAGGAACAACATGTGAAAAAAAATTTAGCAGATATCACCATGTAGCACTTGACTGGAAGGCAAGAACCTACAGGCATTTGGTTCTATAATAACATAAAGATTGTCTCTAAACAGAGAATATCTTCTGTTACTATGAGTTTTGTCCCTAAACAAAATATCTTCTGTCACTATGAGTTTTGTCTCTAAACAGAGAATATCTTTTGTCACTATGAGTTTTGTCTCTTAACAGAGAATATCTTCTGTTACTATGAGTTTTGTCCCTAAACAGAATATCTTCTGTCACTATGAGTTTTGTCTCTTAACAGAGAATATCTTCTATCACTATGAGTTTTGTCTCTAAACAGAGAATATTTTCTGTCACTACGAGTTTTGTCTCTAAACAGAGAATATCTTCTGCCACTATGAGTTTTGTCTCTAAACAGAATATCTTCTGTCACTATGAGTTTTTGACTCTAAACAGAATATCTTCTGTCACTATGAGTTTTGTCTCTAAACAGAATATCTTCTGTCATTATGCTGACAAGCAAAACCCTGAAAACCAGGTCCATTTCTGTTTGTTTTTATTTTAAACCTGAGAGTGAGAACAGCTGAATCTATATGATCAGTGCTTCTCAGACTTAATGTCATGGGTGCTGTCCCAACCCCTTCCATTCAGTCATGATTCTTGCACTGCTACAGAGTAATGCTCATGTGCTTAGATCCTCTCTCCAAGTAGGATACTAGAATATGTAATGACCTGTCCGAGCACTGTGAAGATAACCCTTAAACATGTCTGACTACAATAACTGCCACTTTTACTTACATCGTGAATAGTATGCTCCTCTTCTGTGAGACCACTGTAAGCTACCACCAGAGAGACCAAGGCTGGACATAAGTTGAGTGTTCCATACAGCAGTCTCTTCACATTATCATCTTGAGCTGTGCAGGAGAGCCAATGCATGATATTAATCTGCATCAGTCAAAACCATATTTCAAAGCTTCAACCTCAGATGTGAAGTCAGTAAAGCTGACACTAGCTGCTCTACTGCTTTCAGTTTAAGAATGAAGCACACGTGTGAAAAACTGAATTTCACTTATTAAAAAAAAAAAAAAAAAGGTAGTCTGTGTTAGGAAATGGAAAGATTTTATTGTTTCAATAACCTGCATTTTAAGTATAAACCTAACTATATACCTGTATTTTCAGTACAAACCTATAACCACAACAACACAGAAACTATAAATTCTATACCTGTATTTTAAGTATAAACCTAACTATATGCCTGTATTTTCAGTACAAACCTATAACCACAGTAACTGTAAATTCTATACCTGTATTTTAAGAATAAACCTAACTATATGCCTGTATTTTCAGTACAAACCTATAACCACAACAATACAGAAACTATAAATTCTATACCTGTATTTTAAGAATAAACCTAACTATATGCCTGTATTTTCAGTACAAACCACAGTAACACAGAAACTGTAAATTCTTACACAAATTGAGAAGAACACCAACTGCCTTCTGCACCAGCTCCAGCTGTCCAGGCTTCTCTCTTACAACATCCACCAGGAATGTCAGACACTCAACCAGCTCCACCTGGTCACTCAACTGTAACTGTCTAATGTAAGCACTTCTGGCCGAGATTGCTTGCAGCGTCTGAAGAGATAATGGAAAACAGTGACTATCTAACTGTTAAAGTCTGCTGTTACAGCAAATCAACTTTTGTCCAGCATTCATCATTCAAGTTATATTACTGAAAAAAAAATTTTTTTAATATATATATAATATCTTGTCTTCCTTGGCTAGCAAAATAGGTCTTGAAATTAATGAAGACAAAATAAAATGATGAAACTTCTCATTAATCAAGAACGAAAAATATACGTAGAAGGAACAGTTGTTGATGAAGTAAACCAATTTGCATACGCTGGCAGCTACGTAGACCAGGATGGTGACACCAGGAAGGAAGTTAGAATTAGAACTGCAAAAGCAGCATCGATCTTCAAGAATCTTGAGAACATATGGAATTCAAAAGTTATAAGCACAAAAACCAAGTTAAGAGTATTCAATTCAAATATGATATCTACCCTCATTTATGCATGCGAAAGCTGGAAATCAACTAAAGAAATAGACAAGAAATTAGACTCTTTTGACAACAAATGCCTCAGGAAAATACATGGTATAAAGTGGAATGAATTAACTAACAACGTAGAGATAAGACAGACAACCAAACAACAACCTGTCTCATGGGTGATTAGAAAAAGAAGATGGACATATGTAGGCCATGTAATGAAACAATCAGAGAATACCAAAACAAGCTATCAAATGGAGCACAACAGGTGGAAGAAAAAGAGGTCAACCGCATGAAACTATATAGAGGACATTGTTAAGAGAAGCCAATTTTTTGATGTAGCTGAAAGACTCGCCAAGAACAGGAAAACTTGGCAAACAACTATGCGAGCCCTATGTGATGTTTAATGGCATGGGAAGGATGTAAGATGTGTGTATGTATGTGTGTGTATATATATATATATACATTTTTTTTTTTTAAATAACAAACACATTTGCTACTACTCACTAAAATGTTTTTAAAAGGTCTTTTCCTGAATGTTTTGAATATAATGAAATGTGATAAATGTTGGATTGCTTAGAACATGATATTACACATAATTTTTCTCTGAATTTTTTTGGCAAAGTTACATCATGTTAAAAGCACTGAAATAATTTTTTTTTTTTAATTTCAACATTTTTCTTTTATCATTTTCATGAGTCACAGGTCATATGCCACTGCTGGTTTAGGGTTGTGCTAAAAAAAAATTTAAAACTTGTGCCATATACTTTATGTGGTATAAAAAAAGCAACAATATCTAACCTCCAGCTGCCGAAGCAGATATGCAAGCTGGGCACTGTTGTTATGAAACTGACATGCCGCTCTCATGACCTCCTTTATAACACCTTCTGTGGGCTCCATTGAAAACCTGTGGAACAGATTTCTTTCTTAGAATTTTTTAAATATTATTTGAGAAGTAGAATCTTTGCTCTAGATTCTCTGAAATTTTGGAAACATTCATAGTCTGCACTTTTACAAAGTATACTGTATACGGAGAGCGATCACATCAGATATCAAACTGTGTTAAAACTATTTAAAACAAAAGCGGGAGCAGCATTATTAGGTAACGAAAACACAGTTGTGATGTTTTGGTTTATACTCTAATCATACAAAAACATATAAGACCAAGAAATATAGAAAGAAGATAAAATATAAATTCACACGAATGCTATACAACAAATAGGAATGGGAAAAAAAATTAGAAAAAAGAGAACACTTAGCTGTGACTTGTATGAAGCTGTGTCCAGGAGTGCACGAAGCAGGCTGTTGCGAATGTTTCAATGAAGACTAGGGATGTGTGATAGGTCAGTGGTAAATAGGGGGCAGGGAAAGCTGAAAGGAAAGAGAGGGGTATATAATGCTAATCTAGCCGAGAAAAAGGTCAGTGGAATATACTGATGAATGTGGTTGAGTCAGAGAGGGAGTTCTGGAATATAAGTTACAAGTGAAGAAGCAGTAGAACTTAGTAGTGATGGAATATAACTATGGGCAAAGGGAACCTAGGTGAAACTGAATTTCGAGTTAAAACCACGTGATTCCAGCGTCCCATATTTCTGAATGTAGCGGGTGTTATCAGAACGACGTTGTTTAATTGGCTGTCACTATAGTATCAGACCTGCCTCTGTTCAAATTGTGTACACCGCAACAGACAAGAACAAAATGTGAAACGCTATACAAAAAAACACAGACTGGACCTTGCAACACAAACACTGATTGGTGCTACTATGGTGGATTACACAACTCTAAGACAAACAGAGCCAGCCGTGGGAGGACCTGTTCGGCAAGACAATGTTTTCTGATACCATTTGTTTGTTTCCTTCAAATATAAATGGTTAAGAACAAGTTCAGACTTAGCCAAGCATTTAAAGCCTATGATTCATTACTTTTGACGTTTCCGATCGTGACATGCGCAGAAAACAAAACTTACTGTGATAAATAATAGTTTACAAACAACAACGTGCCCTTAAATTTCAGGATTGCAAAGAAAAAAGAAATCAACTTGTCCACCAATTTGTCCCACTCTTGAAGAACCCGCTCCTTCGGAGCAGACGATTTTTTAATTTTCCTAATACTCGTGGCATAACGCGAGATTTGGGCATGTTTTGCGAGAATGGATCTCTGACCCTAGCAACACTTTGTTGAAAGATGGCTGCTATTAGCACCGAGCAATATGCTGCTTTGGTCAAACAATGTTTTTGCTTGAATGGAAATTAACGAAATCGCATGTCACCATTTTAAAAAGTATAGAGATTTAAAAGTCAAAGTATATTGTGTAATTAAATCCTCAGGTTGATTTTTATGCGAGTCAGTTATTTGCCTGTCTCTTGCGGAACTTGCCTCCCTAACTCTCCTGTAGGCCTCTAGGTTGTAAGCAAGATGGCCTGCTGCTGATGCATCCATTTGCAGATTATCAACGATGTCTTGCTTTGAAGATGGACGCCGCTGAACAAGGCTGCAGTGGCGGATTAGACATTAGCCTGGACAGACTTTAGTCAAAGGGTAATTGGCTCTCCGTCGTGGAAAAAAAAAATTCTGTAACCAGTGAAAATTACATGTAAATATTAAGAAAAATGGATTCGGCCTCTAGTCTTTTCATATATTTACGTCCCCTGATTTGAAGTTACTTTTTTACTCGTCCTCGTAGTTATTATCGATCCACTGAGACGTTTTGTTATCCAAAAGATAGCGACGTATCACGTGTGTTTGGTTTGTGTAATACACAGTCATATAGTTATGTAGAGATGACAGCTAGAAGGGAACTCAGCTATAAACCAGAAGATGGACAGTATAGGTCAGAAAGGGCCGGGGATCTTATTAAGTTTAGTCTCTGCTAGGGTAGATATGAGTGAGTTAAATACGGGGGAAAGGAAAAGGTTGTTAAAGCCAGAATAACCAAGGCCAGGACAGCATTTATCCAACTTAACAAAATATGGTCATCTAAAAACATCAAAACAAGAACCAAACTTAGGCTTTTCAATACAAACGTAAAGACTGTCCTACTATATGGTTCGGAGACATGAATTATGACCAAGACAGTACAACAGAGAATATAAACATTCATTAACTACTGCTTGAGGAGGATTTTAAACATTAAATGGCATGACAAGATCAGGAACGAGTAGGTCTGGGAAAGGGCAGGACAAGAACCTATGAACCTACAAACCATGTCTAAGAAATGGAAGTGGATTGGCCACACTCTGAAGAAACCCAACACCAGCATAGCAAGACAGGCACTGACATGGAATCCTCAAGGAAACAGAAAACGAGGAAGACCTAGACTTACTTGGAGAAGAGAAATTATGACAGTGCTCAGAAACAAGGGTTACACATGGAAGGAAGCAGAGAATAAATCAAGGAACAGGGATGACTGGAGAGCCTTTATCTATGGCCTATGCTCTCAAAGAGAGTGAAAGGCGATGATGATGATGATGATGGAGATGGTGGTGGTGGTGGTGATGGTAGTGGTGGTGGTGGTGGCTTCTCATTTAATGTGAATAGACCATTTTGATGAATATGAAAAAGAATAAACCTGTTTCTTCTACTTCTTGCTTATTTATTATCTATATCTGCAATTCTGTCCCTTGATAGTTTGGACTTGTATTTTAATATATAGTATACTTGTATAATGGTAGAGCTTAGCTTCTTGTGCCGTTTAAACCAGCTTCCTGCCATCATCATTTATGACCGTAAATCACCGTGAAGACACACAAGGTCTTACAGAGTTCTAGCAACTTTTTCATCCCCACTTCTCTTAGCAAATTCATTTCTTTATCGGGTAGGAATGCAGACTTCACAAGTAAGAAGTAAGCCCTACACATAATAGACCATTGTTACAGAATAAAAAATATACACGCTCGTATCTCAAGACCTGGGAACACTCTTGGATTGTTGTACATACAGCTCTCCATATCCTTACCATGAGGCGATCTGTAGATATTATCTTAGCCTTTAGCGTCTTTCCTGTCTTAAGCTTGTTATACAAATTTTCTATAAAGTTTCTATAGAATCTTATTTAAAAAATCTTATCTAGGTTTTTAGCTTTCTTGTCCTGTACTATTTTTTTTAATAGGGGGCTTGATTCTGAAAGAAAATTGTTTTTATTAATTATATCCCAGAATATATTTTTGTAATCTGTTCCATGAATTGTTTATAAATAAATTTCCCAATACACTCTTTTTTATGAGGCAGAAAGAAAAGTATATTCGGGCAAACAAATAAATAGAATAATAAATTAAATATAAGCTGTTGTTAATAGTTTCTTGTAATATTTTAGAAAAAAAAAAGATAAATCAGTTTACACAGAAGAGTCGATGTCTGATAAATACAAAAGGAAGTATATTTTCTTTAATCCACCATCCTTATTCGTAAATGTAATTGTAGGAAAAGTAACTTTTAAGCACAAGGCTCGTCGGGTTCCTCGATTATGGCATTTGTGTGGCATACTTCTTCTTCTTCTTCTTCTGTATGCTCAGCTTCCTAAACAGGAATCTGGATCGCTTTCATAAATATTGCTGTCATCAGGTCTTCTTAGTAACCCCACAGTTTTTCCTCCATGCACACTCTCGAGGCCATACATGGGTTCTGAGGTCTCTGTACTCGGTGAAGGTCGTAGGATGTGATTAGGAATATGGAGCCCTTTATGACACTTGCACTGGGCTGTTGACTCAGCCTTTATCTTGTGGAGATGAGCGTTAAGTCTGCAGTGTCCAGTTCGTAAACCTGAAGACCGTAGTCAACAGTTCAAGGACGGGCGGAGGAGACCCAGTCACTAAAATATAAAGACAGGTATCAAGTTCCTTCAGGAGCTGGCAAAGAAAAGACAACCATGTGTGATGCTGACCACATAACCAAGTCGTGAAACGACGTACCAGGGAAACTAATGGCACTATCACCATATTCATCAGTGAAGCAACATAAAAACAAGTTTAATCGAGCTGAATTCACTCAACGACATCTCGTCAAATAATAATAATAATAGTAATAGCAATAATAACAATAATAATAATAATAACATTTATTTAAAGAGCAACGATAACAGTTGCATGTTCTCTGTTCAAATTTATTTTAGTGATGAGATGAGCAACTCGACGACGCCGACATGTTGTCATATATACTCAAACAAGATGTTGTGAAGGCATCACTCTTTTTTTTTAAGAAACAGAACAAACCGTACTTTTACGAGGGATGATTGATAAGTTCTCGGCATAAGGTACAACGCATTATTTGTGGACAGCTTTTTTTTTTTTTTTTGGGGGGGGGGGGTTATTTCTCAATATAGTTCCCTTGCACATTTATACACTTAGTCCAGCGATCCTAGAGCATACGGATCCCTTCTTTGTAAAAGTCAGCATCTTGTGCCAGTAGAAAGTGGTCTACAGCATGAATGACGCCATCATTTGAAGCAAATTTGCGACAACTGAGCTCCTTTTTGAGTTTGGTAAACAGGTAATAGTCCGAAGGGGCCAAATCTCGGGAATAATGAGGATGTTCAAGAAGCTGGAAGCCGCATTCATGAATGGCAGCATTCTGAATCCCAAAAGATGAAAGCCATTACTTTGGCTGCAGACAGAACCACCCTTGCTTTCTTTGGAGGTGGGGATCCATGATGTTTCCAGTGCTTTGACTGTTCTTTGGTTTCTGGTTGAAATTATTGAATCCAAGTCTCATCCATAGTCACAAATTGCTGAAGAAACTTTTCAGGATCTGTAGAAAAATGACCAAGATTGTCTCTTGAGATGTTGAGACGCTGTCGTTTGTGATCAGCTCCAAGAAGTTTCGGGACCCATCGAACAGAGACCTTCGTCATTTGAAAATCATTGTGAATAATGGCATGAACACGTTCCTGGGAGATGCCCAACTCAGCTGCAATGTACCGCTCAGTTAGTTCTCGATCCTCCATTATCATGTCATGGATTTTGCTGGTGGTTTCATCGATGGTTACCGTTCTTGGTCTTTCTGGACGGGGATCATCTTCCAAACTCCCTTCCATGTTTGAATTGAGCTACCCATCTCTTCACTGTCTGTAAGAAGGAGTACTCTACCCTAGAGTCTCTACCATATCCTCATGAATCTTCTTCGATGATAAGCCCTTGATGCAGAGGTAGTAAATGACTGCTCGATGAGAAATTTATTTTATCCATTTTCTCAATTTCTGCCACCCCTTATCACTTCAGTAGCCTGTAAAAAACAATTGGCTGCAGTTAATTTCTTGAAACTTGGTGTTTAATCTTACATTAACCTTATCTACAAATGCACCTAATATGAACTGTGTGTTTCAAATATTTGTACCTTAGGCTGCGAATTTATCAATCAACCCTCGTAAAACAAAATAATAAACCAGGCCAAGAGCTGGCAAACTTCACTGGTGTGTCAGATGACGTGTTCTTTCGAGAACGTTGCCCTTGTCACTACCTCCCTGTATGCAATGCGGTCTTGAGCAAGCTGGCCGGGAGGAGCCCCATTCCACGCACGGCAGCTGAAGAATCTCGCTAACAGCGGTAGGTGAGCTACCAAACATGATTATCATCTACCCGAAGTGTCTGGTTTTCAGGCGCCAGATATTCGCCTTCGCCCCTTCTCCTGTCAGTTTGAATAGTTCTGCCACGAGAAGGCCAGGAGCTGGACTTGATTGTCAGAGGCTATTTGAGACGCACGCCACTGGAGTGGAGAGCATGTCCTCCACCTCACCTCCGGCTATAACAGTCCTTAGAACCATTCAACACAAATATCTGTCGTTTTCGATGCTTGGTATAAGCCACCCCCTTCCTATCCCTAGCCCGATGCTCTTCCCCCCCCCCCCCAGAGGTTTCTAGGGATTATCTAACTCCAACGGTGCATTGTCCAGATTGTAAGTCATATGTTTGCCAAGTTTGGTTGAAATTGCTCAAGGCGTTCCAGCGTGATGCTCTAACATAATACATACATAATACATACACACGTTCATTCATATGTATAATTTTATATATATATATATATATATATATATATATATATATTCCCAGTTGTTTTTTTTTTGTCTTAGCCCAGGTCACTTCGCTGCATGTTCTCATTCTCGTCGAGGGTGATTTAAGATTTATTTTCCCGTCCTTTCTGTCCTTATTGTCTACCAGCTAGAAGGCTTTGATAGCTTCCTTGTCTGGGCATCTTAAAATAGAAGTCTTCTACTCTAGCCTCTAGAAGGCTTTGATAGCTTCCTTGTCTGGGCATCTTAAAATAGAAGTCTTCTACTCTAGCTACTAGAATGCTTTGACAGCTTCCTTGTCTAGGCATCCTAAGCGACCAATCTTGTGCTTTCAGTGATCTTTATTAGTTCTGAATCTTCCCTCATTAACCCTTCCCATATTTTTTCACACTTTTATTATCTGCGACATATGGGTGGGTTTTGTATTTATCTGTTAGGAGCAAGCTGGGGCGAACTATGAAAATATTCCATATTGTTTACACCCGGTAACGTTTGTCATTGTCTCTTTATCTCATTTCTCAGCCAATCGTCTGCCTTCACTTTGTGTTCACCTTCATCCATCTGGGCCCATTTTGTGCCTGTCTTTCTTTCAATAGTAATACCGAAAAAAGCTAAGTGTTTAATTTTTCATCTATTTTTCGTGTTTTGTCTGTTGTGTTGTTTGTGTATATCATCCTTGGAAAGAACTTGCCGAAATATTGGATTGCTGTATGTTCTTTATTCACACGTATTCACCTTACTTTCTGCCACTCTCATTCTTGCCTACTTTCCTCGCTTTTTTCTTCTTTGTGTGTGTGTATGTGTGTAAAACTGAACCATATATCTCTGTCTACCTTCATTGCTGAGAAATATATTGCAGATACAAAACATATATAAATTATTTCTGGCAGGATAAACTAAAAGCCAGCGCTATTAGGTCTAGGAACGAGCCGTTGTTTACCGTCTCCTCTACTGATGATCAAAGCCTTTTCCCACATAGTTAACAGTGTGTTGTGGCACTACAGCCTGACCAAAAGAGGTAGGGTTCGACATGTCTACGATAGTGCCGGAGCACTTCAGGCCCAGCGCATGTCGTTAGACACTTTACCATGCAACAATAATCTTAACATTTTTTTTTTTTGCTCTAATCTTAACTTACTGTTGGGGCAGTATATGCGAACAATAGCCAACTCTAGCTTACTGTTGGGGCCAGTATATGCGAACAATAGCCAACTCTAGCTTACTGTTGGGCCAGTATATGCGAACAATAGCCAACTCTAGCTTACTGTCGGGGCCAGTATATGCGAACAATAGCCAACTCTAGCTTTACTGTTGGGGCCAGTATATGCGAACAATAGCCAACTCTAGCTTACTGTTGGGGCCAGTATATGCGAACAATAGCCAACTCTAGCTTTACTGTTGGGGCCAGTATATGCGAACAATAGCCAACTCTAGCTTTACTGTTGGGGCCAGTATATGCGAACAATAGCCAACTCTAACTTACTGTTGGGCCAGTATATGCGAACCACAGCCAACCACGATCCTGTCTACGCTAGTGTTCCCAGTAACAAGCTTGACCTGACTAACTGGGCAGGAGTCGCAGTAGTTCCCACAGCGGTGGAGTACGCCGAGGAAGGTTTGCACCATTTCCCGAGTTTAGCTCCACTCAAAGTCTTAAACAGCGGCCGCTGTAACTTTCCCGCCATTTAAACTGATGCCATGCTTCAACATCTTCGCCGCATCGGTTACAAACAAATCTGGCTCGCAGTTCCAGGGAGATAAAACAAGAACAAAAATGTTCTAGCAGCTCACTTACAAAGCAATGCATCGTGTTTTATTATTTTGAGGTTCGTATCATCTGTCTGTGATTTATAAATGCTACATCGTGAAAATCCATAAATAATAGAAATTTGTTATTCATTAAATCTGCGAACCATAGAACAGAACTCGTTAAAATTTGGCAACTGCTGTCTTTCGGGTTTTTGTTTTGTTTTAAAAATTATTTCTAAAGACACAGTTTCAACGTAACATTGTGTAATAATGTTAACATATTGAATACAAGATACCACACTGTCGTGTCGGCCAGCGTAGTTTGTGGAAGGAGTAGACGTTCTTAACATAGGCAATTTGCAACCTAGATGAGGTGCCTAAAGGAGATGACTGGTTAAGGGTACGAGACCGACCTCAGCTAACAAAGGTTGTTATGCAGAAGGGCTGTGAATGTAGAGACTGGGAACAAGGATCAGTTGAACTTTGGGTTCAAGACCTCATCCAGCATCACTGTGGGTCTTCTCACACGGTAATATATACAGATGGCACAGTGAGTCGGAACAGCAGAAGTGGTTGGGGTTTTGTTCCCTACCGAAATGGAAGAGTGGTGGCAGTAGGATTCGGGAGCCTTTGAAGTCAGCACATCAAGCATGAGAATGGAAACTGAGGCCGTGTCGGCGACAGTGGATTGGTTGGTTGCTCGTGATGTGCTTAATAGTGCCACTGTGACGGATTCACAGAGTATGCTTCGTAAGACTGAGAAGAATTTGCTTCGCAAAGAATGGGTTCATCTGTTAAGCCAGTCAGCTGTGACAAGCCTAACGTGGCTTTACTGCCCAGGACATTTAGGAGTACATGGCAATGATGTGGCAGGCAGACTGGCTGGACAGGCAAAAATTAATGGCAGACTGATAATGGACAAGGGGGACATTGCTAAGGCTGTATTGGACAGACTATGGGAAAATTAAGAGCGGGAATAGAAGAACAATAAAGCTGTGAAAAGACTGCTGGAGCTAGGACAAATTAAACAAAATCCGAGCTGTGTGGTAGAAAACGCATCGTAAACAACCAACATTTGACAGGAACTATTAGCAAACGTACTCTCGTATGGAAAATTAATGAGGGAAAGTAAAAGGAGGACATCTATCGCTCTTCAGAAAGTAAAACAACTAAAGAATCTGTAGAGAGGAACAGACAGAACTACACAAATAAGATTTGTAAAGGCATACATCTTTCGCAACATATGCCTGTAAGACCTGGACACTTAACAAAACAGCTGAGAAACACATAAATGCCTTTGAATGTAAATGCTACAGAATAGTTCTTCAAATATCATGGAGACAAAGAAGAACAAATATATCCATACTACAAGAACTTAATATTGAAGAAGGCTGACTAGTAAAGAAGATTAAAGAGAGAAAACTTAAATATTTTGGACACATTAAACGTCATGATAATTTAGAGAAAACCGTATTGGAAGGGTACATAATGGGAAAAAGAAAGAGAGGAAGACCAAGGCGAAGATGGCTGCAAGACATCGTTGATGATCTGCAAATGGATGTATCAGCAGCAGGCCATCTTGCTCACAACTGAGAGGGCTACAGGAGTGCTGTTCAAAGTTCCGCAAGGGACATGCAAATGACTGAATGAATGAATCTCTCTCTCTCTCTCTCTCTCTCCCTCCCTCTCTCTCTCTCTCTCTCAGAACCTTAAGTGCCCAAGACACATGGGAGTTCCACAAGGGTTTTCCGCAAAACTCCTGTCCTTTGCCCTTTTTTTCTTTCTTGCCCAGGTGAGGCCTCTATTGCTCAACATCCTCTCTGTTGTTCTTCTCAATGTCTCCTTTGGTCTACCCTTACTTCTGTTTCCATCTTAGTGCTATTTTTTTGTAGTGAGTTGTCATTCATTCGGAGCACATGTCCCAACAATCGCCAGCGTCTTTCCTCAATAATTGCTGTCAGTGGCTTCATCTGCATTTCTGCAAACAAGATGTTGTTTCTTACAGTGTTTGGCCACAATATTCTTCTAATTCTTCGTAAACATTAAGTCTTGAAAGAACTGAGCTCATATTCTATAGCTTTGATGATTTTCCAGCATTCACTTCAATAGAGTAGTATACTTAGAACATTACTCTTAGATATCCTGATTTTCGTCCACATGCTCATTTTTTTTTTTAGGTTTCCATATAGTTTGCAGCATTACAAAAGCCTGGTTTGCTCTAGTAAGTCTGGTGTTGATGTCCTCTGTGATGTCTCCATCTTCTACTACCAAGATATACATATTCATTGACCTCCTCCACTAACTTGTTAGCAGCGCTTATTAGAACATGATAAATGTGATAACATCTGCGGTAAAACTAGTTCTAGCAGAGTTAATAGACAAATGTGTATTGCGTAGTTCAGTGGCTCCCAAATGAACAGTACGGCCCCCTTCCCCCACACCAACCAATTTTTTCAGATGCTGACATGATTTAATTTTATGTTTTATTCTTGAAGAACAATGAATAAATGTACTTTCTTACTACAGCAACGATGAATAAATGTACTTTCTTACTACAGCAACGATGAATAAATGTACTTTCTTACTACAGCAACGATGAATAAATGTACTTTCTTACTACAGCAACGATGAATAATGTACTTTCTTACTACAGCAACGATGAATAAATGTACTTTCTTACTACAGCAACGATGAATAAATGTACTTTCTTACTACAGCAACGATGAATAAATGTACTTTCTTACTACAGCAACGATGAATAAATGTACTTTCTTACTACAGCAACGATGAATAAATGTACTTCCTTACTACAGCAACGATGAATAAATGTACTTTCTTACTACAGCAACGATGAATAAATGTACTTTCTTACTACAGCAACGATGAATAAATGTACTTTCTTACTACAGCAACGATGAATAAATGTACTTACTTACTACAGGACTAGCTGTACCATCTACCTGGGCTGACGTGACTCACATAAATTATTTAACTACAAGAACAAATGTTATTTATACTGCAAGCAGACACCAATAATACAGAGGAAACGATTTTTTTTAAAAACACGATTAGGATGCACAGCAAAACGTAGAAGGTAGATTTAACACCTGGTATTTGTTTCATAGCTTATATTTGTATTTTTCCTCTGTTTCCTTGAGAAAATTGGGTTCTCTCTCGACTAAAGTGGCGCGTATTGCAATAAGCAGAAAATAAGTTCTCTCCCCTGTAAAGTTGCTCGTCTTGCAACAAGCAGAAAGTAAGTCATACAACAGTTTACTGGTAACAGTTAAGGCACATTTCGTCTTAAAGACGGCCTTAAAACATGCCAGATAGTAGCTGGCATATAACTTGATGGGCAACATTTTGCAGAACAGCTTCTCTAAATATGCCACCATTACCGGGATTACATAATCACTCGCAGTAACAGAAAATAATAATTGTGCTTGCGATTGTTTCTTTTTTCTATTCGATAATTTGTTCGACTTTGTAAGGAGGATACAAATTTGTTCCGTTTATTTTTCGTGTATTTATCTGCTATTGTTTTTTATGTGGTTCTTGACAAAAGCATTTGCTGAAAAACTGGACTGTTGTATGTTCTTCATTTCTAAGTGCTAATCTTACTTTCTGCAACTTTCGTTTCTGCCCACTTTCCTCTCTCTCTCTCTCCCTCTCCCTCTCTCTCTCTCTCTCTCTCTCTCTGTCTGTGTGTGTGTGTCTTTTTATAAAACTGAACGATACGCTGAAAAAATATATATGTAAATAATTGGTATTACTCTCTGGTCGGAGACGATATGTTTCGGTAGTAGACATCATAAAGGAAACAAAGAGTGGATCTTCATAATCGTCGGGAAATATTTTATTAAAACAAAATGGCAAATGTTTAAATAATGAAACTCTTTTACAGTACATGTTTACTATTCTATGTTTGTGTTAAGAGACTGAGTGAGTGACAGAACTTCATAGTGGTGTTAATGTTTATGATCTTAGGAGAAATACAAGTGAACTGAAATGGGTTTTATTTAGTATTTCAAAAATGCTTTACGGCTTAAATTGCTGGGGGGGGGGGAGGAGAGGGGGCAGAGCATGAAACTTTTTAGTTATTTTTGGTGAGAGTAAAAAAATTTTTAACGTTCTTGGAATTATGTAGAAGCACTTGGTCAGATCTAGCATTCTAATACAACATAAAAGGGAGAGAACTCTGTGGTACTTTTTTGTAAGTTTTGTGAATTTTCTTTCTTCGTGTATGAAATCGCTAGGCATAAAGAGTAAGTTCGGACACGAAACACCGAGGAGTGAGAGAGAAACAAGGGGAGAGAGAAGGAGAAAGACCGAGAGAGATGAAGGGAGAGAGAGGAAGAAAGAGAGAGAAAGGGAGAGAGAGAGGAAGAAAGAGAGAAAGGAAGAGATAGGTGAGAGTGGAAGCAGGGAGAGAGAAGGAAAATGAGAGAGAAGAGATGAAGGGAGTAGGAGAAGGAGAATGAGAGAGGAAGCAGGGAGAGAGAATGAGAAAGAGAGAGGAAGCTGGGAGAAAGAAGGAGAAAGAGAGTCAGAGGGGAAGCAGGGAGAGAAAGAGAAGGAGAAAGAGTCAGAGAGGAAGCAGGGAGAGAGAGAAGGAGAAAGAGAGGAAGCAGGGGGAAAGGAGAAAGAGAGAGAGGAAGCAGGGGGAGAAAGATTGGGAGAGAGAAGAAATAGATATGAAGGGAGTGAGAGAAGGAGAAAGAAAGGAAGAGGAGAGATAGGTGAGAGAGAGAGGACAAAAAAGAGATGCATAGAGAGAGAAGAGGTACAGGGAGAAAGCAAGCAAGCCAAGAGGAGAGAAGGAGAGAGGTAAGGATAGAGAGGAAGAGAAAGAAGGAGGGAGACAGAGAGAAAGGGGAGGGACGGAGAGAAAGAGGAGAGAGAAAAGGAGAGAGAGAGAGAGAGATTGAGCGCTTTCAGTCTAGTTTACAAGCACATTTAAAGTGCGTACTAGATTAGTAGCATTTGTGTTTATGTGAAAACGAATCAATCCCATGATTATCTGAACAAAGAGGTAATTTTCTTTTATCCCGAGATAAATATTTTGTCCTAATTCTGAAAGATTTTATAAAGGCTTAGCTAAATATGGTGTGGGAACTTGGGTGACTCAGAGGTTATCGCGTCCGCTTATTGATCTAAAGCCCCTGGTCTTGAACTCTAGGAATCAGCGCGTGGTTTTGTTTAGCTCTGTCATACAATCCCCTGCTCTCTGGAGAAGAGATACACGACAGTGATTTTCAAGCTTTGTCACTCTGCAGTCCCCTCTTCCTCCTAAGCCACGTCCCTACCCCTTCATCTTCGTCCCTCCCCCTCCCACCCAAAACTTGTACACACCTCAGTTGTTTTTGGTGCCCTCTGCTTGGTCCCATCACTTCTTTGGGTCTTCCCAAACACCCCCCAACCCTCCCTGGAGCACTATAAGGCCTATTTTGAGGACCACTGATATATGGCCTCTACTAAAGAAGAAATCTTGGGAACGAGAGTGGCCAGAGAAGGCTGTACAAAAGAATGTTAGAGGAAACAAGTAAGTACGTAAGCATCAGCTCTATCCGGGGCCTTAGCGAGAACTTTTGTAAGGCGATGCAAAACTATCCGCCCTTTCACTTGGCCTGGTTAGCTGAGTAGTTAGGTGCTCCATTTACCAATTCAGTGGTATCGGGTTCAAGTCCCAGCAGTGGGGATTTTTTTCTGGTGCACACCAAAAAGGTCCAGGGGTCCACGCAGTCTCAAAAAAAAAAAATGGGTACCAGAGAATCTAGGAAGACATATGCGGCCAGGCGTGATACTAACCACATCACACTTTCACGTGCAGATGGTCGTTGGAAACACGGCTGTACTATGCCCACGTTGGAAACACGGCTGTACTATGCCCACGTTGGAAACACGGCTGTACTATGCCCACGTTGGAAACACGGCTGTACTGTGCCCACGTTGGAAACACGGCTGTACTATGCCCACGTTGGAAACACGGCTGTACTATGCCCACGTTGGAAACACGCCTGTACTATGCCCACGTTGGAAACACGGCTGTACTATGCCCACGTTGGAAACACGGCTGTACTATGCCCACGTTGGAAACACGGCTGTACTATGCCCACGTTGGAAACACGGCTGTACTATGCCCACGTTGGAAACACGGCTGTACTATGCCCACGTTGGAAACACGGCTGTACTATGCCCACGTTGGAAACACGGCTGTACTGTGCCCTGTATGCCACGGAAACGGGGATTTTACCCACAAAAATACACGGAAAACCTTCTAGTCCCTTTAACCGTTGCACCGGCTTGAACCCTTCACTGAGTCCGGCGTTATCAATGTGGCAACATCTGGGTTTAACATAAGCGATACTGTTGATTTGTTTCATTGAGCTGATTGATATTTCCGATGAGATTTTGATGAAGACATTAGGTAAATAAATGCATGACACGGACAATAATGAAAACTATTTTCAGACATCCACAATGATGCGGGAGTCTAAATATTGATCATTTCATTCTGACAATCTTTCATTTTTTCTAAGTTCCCTCCCCCCCCCCCCCCAAACTGATGAGTTTTTCACTTCTGCAAACATGCTATTAAAAATTATAAATTCAAGAATTTTAAAGTTTCCATTAATTTGTGAATACGTGATGATTTTTTAGAATTAAGATTTTATGAATATTTTAAAAATGACTTTTGTGTCTGTGTGGTGGTTTGGGGGGGGGGGGGGAGTGAAAGTCAGCCATGGATGGAACTGCTCAGAGTAGGATGACAACTGACAAAAGTCTCAGCTAGTGATATCTGCCTCCTTCCTAAACACTGATATCTGCCTCTTTCCTAAACACTGATATCTGCAACCTTCCTAAACACTGCTATCTGCCTCCTTCCTAAACACTGATATCTGCCTCCTTCCTAAACACTGATATCTGCCTCCTTCCTAAACACTGCTATCTGCCTCCTTCCTAAACACTGATATCTGCCTCCTTCCTAAACACTGATATCTGCCTCCTTCCTAAACACTGATATCTGCAACCTTCCTAATCACTGATATCTGCCTCCTCCTTAAACACTGATATCTGCCTCCTTCATAAACACTGATATCTTCCTCTTTCATAAACACTGACATCTTCCTCCTTCATAAACACTGATATCTGCCTCCTTCATAAACACTGATATTTGCCTCTTTCATAAACATTGAAATCTGCCTCCTTCATAAACACTGATATCTGCCTCCTTCATAAACACTGATATCTTCCTCCTTCATAAACATTGATATCTTCCTCCTTCATAAACATTGATATCTGTCTCCTTCATAAACATTGATATCTTCCTCCTTCATAAACACTGATATCTTCCTCCTTCATAAACATTGATATCTTCCTCTTTCATAAACACTGATGTCTCCCTTCTTCGTAAACATTGATATCGGCCTCCTTCATAAACACTGATGTCTTCCTCCTTCATAAACATCGATAATCTGCCTCCTTCATAGACACTGAGATCTGCCTCCTTCGTAAACACTGATATTTACTAACTTCAGAAACAACTCTTATACCGTATACTATCACTTTTCGTCTGTGCAGATGGTTTTGAAGCAGACATCATCAACATGTGCCATCTTCAGAACGAAAGTTGGCGGTAATGAGTCCCCAGTTTTCTCGTTCTCTCACCTTGATGGTGCACCCATTCAGCCTGTGCCCTGTCCACTCTCGTATGTTATCCTCGGTTATACATCTCTGATCATCTCTCGCTCGTTTTTCTTCCATCTTTCGTTCTAGTATGGTCCTAGCTATACTGTTATGTCTATTGATGTGGCCAAAGTATTTTGTTTTCTTGGTGTTTATTTATTTCAGAAGTTCACATTGCACTTGGAACTAATCTTAAAACGTGTGCATTTGAAGTAGGCAGTATCAGCTTATCCTGTTTGGTTGGGAAACTTGTATCGAGAATGTTCCTTGCCCGATGTTGCACTTTTCCCCCCTCTTGACTCTGCCAGTTTATTTCTGTGGAAAGAACAATGTCCAGTCAGTCATTTACATGTCTCTTGTGGAACTTTGCATCCCTAACAGCTCTCATGTAGGCCTCTAGGTTGTAACAAGATGTCCTGTTGCTGATGCATCCATTTGCAGATTATCAACGATGTCCTGCAGCCAACTTCGCCTTGGTCTTCCTCTCTTTCTTTTTCCATTATGTACCCTTCCAAGACGGTCTTCTCTAGATTATCATGACATTTAATGTGTCTAAAATATTTAAGTTTTCTTTGTTTAATCCTCTTTACTAGCCAGCCTTCTTCAATATTAAGTTATTGTAGGTAGTATGGATATATTTGTTCTTTTTTGTGTCCATGATATTTGAAGAACTCTTCTGTACCATTTACATTCAAAAACATTTATGTGTTTTTCAGCTGTTTTGTTAAGTGTCCAGGTCTCACAGGCATACGTTGCGATGGGAAAGATGCATGGCCTTAAAAATCTTATTTTTGTAGTTCTGTCTGTTCCCTTCCACAGCTTCTTTAGTTGTTTACTTTTTGAAGAGCGATATATGTCCTCCTTTTAATTTCCCTTATTGTATCTCCATTATTAGTAGTGATTCAAGATATTCAAAACTCTCCACTTCTTAAAGTTCAGGTCCACAGGTCTAAAAATCTAACAAAGCCGTAGGGAAAAAAAGAAAATGGCGTAAGCTAAACAACCTCGTCACCAACAGCTTTATGGTCTCCCTTCCGGACTTTTCTGTCAAAGGTTACTCCTGTGAACTTTGACCTCCCGGAGTCGCCCAGTTGGCAGCGATTTTGTTTTGTAACTTTTATTGTCATGTGGTCGTTTGAGTAAGTTTAATCTTTTGGATACTTTTTTTCTGCTAGTCCATCCATGAACTTCTTAAAGTTCGATTTTCTGTCTTGTTTCACACCAAGGTGTGTTGGATTTTTTTTATTTCATGATTTGAGCACCATCAAGAGTTATTTTCAGTTCTGTTTTTGCTAGTTTGTCGCTAAGAGTGAAGACTGTATATGTAGTTTTACTAACACTGATCTTCTGCTTCCAGAAAGTGCAGTAGGCTGATATGGTGAGGAGGGCTGTATTAAGTCTCTCAGCAGTCAGCTGCAGGTCTGTTTCACTAGTCCATATGACAAGGTCATCGCCAAACATGGCTTTGTGAATGTTCAGTAGGTCGGGGAGGTCATTTATAAAGATTAGGAACAAGAAGCAGCTAAGAGCTGAGCATTGTAGCAGACCTTTCTCCAGCGTGCGTTTGTTTGAAGGTCTGTTATTGACCTGGGTTTGTATGGTCCTGTTACTCGGGTAGTTTTTAACCCAGTGATACATTTTTCCATGTGTGCCTATGTTTTGCATCTTTAACAGTAGGCCTTTTCGCCAGACCTTGTCATATGCCTGCTGGAAGTCTATAAAGACTGCTACTGAGTTTCTCTCCTGTTAAAAAAAACTGTCTTTTACACTCTGAGTGAGGAGAAATACATGGTCTTTGGTTCTTGAACCTTTGTGGAAGCCTGCCTGGAAGTTACTGAGGGACCTCAAGGATTCCAACCACCAGTACAGCCTATTGTTAAGCATTCATTCTGCTAGCTTACTAATGTTGGAAGCCAGTGAAATTAGTCTAAAGCTTTTTAGGTCATCTTCTGGCTTTCCTTTTTTGAGGATAGGTCTAACTATGGCTGACTTCCAAGATTTTGGTAGTACTCCACTTTGTCAGGTCTTGTTAATAAAGTTGAGCAATGTGGACTTTCCTACAGGGCCCAAATGAAGGATCATTTCATTTGATATCTTGTCTTGTCCTGATGCTTTTCTTAACTGTAGCTTACCCATAGTGACTTGCAAGTACATCCTGGGGTTCTGACAAAGCAACACTCAGACAACTGTACACAGGATATGTTAGATCAATAACAGATTACAGCCTCCCCCTACAGATCACACTATCAAAGAGTTCTCGTACACACGTAGACAGAATCCAGAACCAAGCTGTTCATTTCATATGTGGGGCAATGAGATCAACACCCACAGCTGCAAGTGAAATTGACACAAACATAGAGCCATTAGATATAAGATGCGAAAAGTCAACCATTGGGGCAGTAGAAAAATATAGATACATGTCCCCAGACCATCCTAACAGAACAGTGGTTGATAAACGGAAGCATAATGATAGACTGAAACTGAAAACTCCAGTGCACATAGCAGAACAGTTAAACACAAGACACAGACTTCCTGCAGGCAGAGAAGAATTTAAAAATACTAGAATCCCAACAAACACAAACTTCACACTTCCTCAAACTAACAACAGACTCAGAAACATATTAGTGAATGAATAATCAGATCCCAGTATAAAAATTGGAGGATACAATATTAACAACCTTCGGTATGCAGACGACATAGTACTGATGAACCAACAAGACTTGCAAAATCTCTTGGATAAAGTGGCCAAAGAAAGTGAACAGAAAGGCCTTGCCTTGAACATCAAAAAGACAGAGACTATGGTTATATTTAAGAAACAGAATCCACCAAAATGCAGTATAAAATTAAATGGAACTATTCTAAAGCAGGTGCAGAAATGTAAATACCTTGTATAAACTAGGAAAAAAATAGGAGAAACGTTATTACTTAACGACTACAAAGTTTTGACATTTTGGCGTGAGCCTTAACCATACAAAAACATACAGGACGAAGAAATAGAGAGAGGAGATAAAGTATAGATTCATATGAACACTAATAAAAAAAAATTAATAAATGGAATACTTAGCTGTAAACTGTAAGATGTGGCTTGTCCGGCGGTGTGTGTCAGGAATGAATTTAGTAGAACGTAAAAGGTAAAGGTAAAGGTAATCCTGTCATGCATTAGAAGCACATAGAGATATGGTGTTAGTGCCCATACTTTTCTTGACCTGTCAGCACACTAGAGGGTGATATGGTCAGTATTACGCCTGGCCGCCTTTCCTTCTCCAACTCCAGAAGAAGTCGGGTACCCATTTCTACAGCTGGGTGACTGGGGTGCTTCCGGCCGGATTCGAACCCACCCCCCCCCCCCCATCATCGCCATGAGAGACCAGTGCACTAACCACTTCGCCACTCAGACACCCGTGGAGACTGTTTAAATGGAGACCTGTGATATGTGGTCGGTGGGTTGTAACTGGGGGTGGTGGATGGGAAACCGTGGAGGGGATGGAGAGTGATACAATGTTGACTTAGCCAGGAGAAGGTGAAATAGATGGTTGGGGAAGAGGGGTTGCAAAGTGATGCTGTGAAGAGGTTTTGAACTATGTGTGACAAGTAAGAAGGGGGTGGAACTTAGTGGAGAGGTACTATGATGATTGAAAAGAATGTTAAGTGTAGCTGAACAGCGAGTTTAACCCACGTGGCTCCAGCGTCCCATAATAGTGAATGCAGCGGTTCTCAAGCGCCATGCGGTTTGTGTCATCTGCGTGACATTGTTTGATGGCTGTTATCATATTTGTCTCTGTGGTTGGGGCCACTGACATGATTTGGGACTGGTTTCGAAGCATGCTGGGCGATGTTGTACAGTTATTTTTCCATGCGGTCCCCTAATCTGAGGCCAGTCTCACCAATATACGTTATCCTGCATCTTTTGCAAATGATGACATATATCACATTACGGGACTCGTTTGTGAATCCTTCGTGAAGAGTGAGGACAGTTCTGGGAAAGGTGATTGTTTTCGTTTCCCAGACTGCCGGGCAGGTAACACAGCGGGGGTGGTTACATTTTCTGGTTCCAACCTTGGAGCATTAATAACTTCAGATTGGAAATGCAGAACAGAAATTGGGAACAGAATAGGCCAAGCAAAGACTGCATTTCAGAGAATGAGAAACATATTATCCAACACATCCTTATCAATGAATGTTAGAAAACGAGTCCTGAAATACTATATTGAACCTATCTTGTTATTTGGAAGTGAATCATGGAAAATAGACAGGTCTGCACAAAAGTCATTGGAGGCAGTATAAATGTGGTTTATTAGAAGAATGTTGCGAATTCTCTGGACAGCAAAAATAACTAATGAAGAATGTATGAGAAGAGCTGGAGAGACCAAAAATCTTGTAAAAAATAGGAGAGAGACAATGTACTTTCATAGGACATGCAATGAGAAGAGGGGGCATTAAACATATTATAATAACAGGAAAAACGCAAGAAGAGCCAGGGGAAGACCAAGTCTGACGAGATGGTGTGAGAGGAGATCACCAACTGAGCTGATGGCCTGCATGAAGGATCGTGTACTCTGGAGAAGCATAATAGCCAACGCCAGTCGTCACGGCACCTGATGATGATCATCATCATCATCAGATCCCAACACCCTAAAGCTATGTGCACTGGAGATCATAGAATCCTACCCAAAGGACTGGATCCATACATACAGTGATGGGTCAGCGTTCAAGGAAACAGACAATGCAGGTTATTGGGTACTCATAATATTTCCAGACAAGACAACAAGCCACATTTCTGCTCCTTGTGGATGTCGCTGCTCCAGTTATGATGCAGAGATGTAGGCAATATTAGCAGCCCTGGCAGCCGTTACCACCAAATACAAAAACAGTGCCTCTCACCCAAAAAACTTTTTCTTCTCAGATTCTCAGTCAGCTCTCCAGGCCCTTGAAAATTTGATAGCAACAGCTGATCACACTACAACTGACATACCCAGTGCAAGAAACCAACTCTCTTCATTTGACACTAATACCACCCCACATAGATATCAGAGGAAATGAACGTACTGACAGACTGGCAAAGAGTGGAGCCACCATGTCACAGACCTACATCTCCACCAACATGAGAACAGCTAAACACATTATACACAACAATTGCAAGCAGCAGTGAGTGGACAGCTGGGCCAGTAATCCAACTGGAATATCCCTATATACACACCTGCCAAAGCCTAACCCCGGAGACCACATCAACAGCTTATGTCGTACAGACCAATGCATAATTTTCAGGTTGAGAACAGGACATATTATACTCAATAAGCACTTACACAGAGAGACCGATGACCACACACCATACTGCATGCACTGCAACAGACAAGAAGAAGAAACTGTTAAGCACCACCTGCTGGACTGCAGTGCACTGAAGGACCTTCAGAAGAACCTGATACCACCCCACACTCCCTAATCACTGACATCCTGTATGGAGAGGCAGAACAGCTGAAGAGGACCATGTACGTTTCATTATCTGACACAAGGGGAAAAAATAGTGAAAACTCGTAAACCTGGGGATATAAAAAGTCAAATTTGTCACGTGATAGCAGCCGAAAGCCGAAAGTATACTCGTACTTCTGCTTCTCTGTTGGAAAAGTTGTAGACAAAGCGCTTTAAACGTCAGAGAAAAAGAATTACATGGGATTCGAATCTGGGACTTTGGCAGGGCGAACAGCAACGAGAAGCAGCGCAATATCCACTTGGCCATCTTACACCTCCCCCCCCCCCCCCAATACACAAAAGGTGATTCAAGTGTCGTATCTTTATTCCAGCTGAAAATTCTGACACCCGGAAGGTAAACGAGGTCATGACAGAGAAATTCCGTGTCTTGAATTCAATCTCCTGCAGATACCCTATTTGAGACATAGACATACACAAACATAGAGCTGTACCTGTTAAGCCATGGTCAAGTAATGCTGAAAACACAGAGAGAGAGAGAGAGAGAGAGAGAGAGCGCAGCCTAGACTAATGCTGTGACTTCAGTTTCAGAAAACTCTCATTTATCAGTTAAAAAAAAAAACTTGACATGATGGTTTACATGCAGAATAAGACAGAAAATCTGAAGATGGCGGGTGCTTGGGTGAAGTTATTCACTGGATGTCTGACAGTGTACGAAAATGAAAAAAACTGAACAGAGAATAATTTAGAATTCTGCGGATGACGGCGTGTACATATGATCAGGGCAACAATGTGATCCAAAAAAAAAAAAAAACTTCCCAGGCAGGAAAATATGGCGTCAGGAACAATATAAATAGGAAACAACGAGGCTTTGGTACGGTAAAGTAAGAGAACACCGTTTTGTAGGATTTAACCTGGAAAAAATCGTAGACAAAGCACTTTAGTGTGACGTGAGAGAAAGAAAAATCACAAGAGAATTACCTGGGATTCGAACACGGACGCCGGTAGGATGAGCAGCCGTCTAGCCACGAGAGAACAGCATACCATCCAACTTTGTCAACTCTTACTCCGTAAGGGGGGGGGGGGGGGGTAATTCTCTTGAGATTTTTCTTTCTCTCACGTCTCCTAAAGTTCTTTGTATACGATTTTTTCGAGAAAAATATTGCGCGTGAGACAAACAGGCGTGACCACCATCTTGGTCAGTGCTATAAAAACAAAACAAAACAAAATAAAAATAAAAACATTTCTGATCGTCAAAAAAAAATATATTCATATAGTTGCAAGCTGTTCCAATCTGACATTTTTCGCAAAAGAGAAAAATTACAAACTAAAATATCTGAAACTTTTGATTTTCTGCCCAACAATTGCGACAGGCTTAAAATTGTAGTTGCATTTCGGGGGGGGGGGGGGGAGGAGCTTAGATGGAAGAATAAATAGGATGAGAATTTTTTTTTTACTTGAGTGTGGGGGGGGGGGAGGAAAACTTCTGTGCGCAACAGCACATTCGATAATCTAAATAAATAAATGAACAGCTTTAGTCAGTCGCAGTTAGCTTCTTAATCTTTTCTGAGTTGGCATCACTCCCAAGAGCCCCCCGGGGGGGGGGGGGGGGGAGAGAGAGAGAGAGAGAGAGACTAATTTTTGTTGTTTAAATTAACTTTTTGAGCGTTTTTTTTTTCTTCCCCCGAAGAGAATGCAAGTTGAAAAGTTACACTTTTTAGTTTAAACTAAATAAATGGACCTGAGTGGCCATGTGGTCGGTTAACCACGGGTAAGGTCGTTGGTTCGATTCCGAGCAGTAGGTGGCCAACTCTCGACCATGAATTTAATTAACTAAATTAGATGGGTATTTGGTACGAATTTAATGGAGATGACCAAATTTCACCCATGAATTTAAGGGAGATGACCAGCTTTCGTCCATGAATTTAAGGGAGATGACCAGCTTTCGTCCATGAATTTAAGTGAGGTGACCAGCTTTCGTCCATGAATTTAATGGAGATGACCAGCTTTCGCCCATAAATTTAAAGGAGGTGGCCAGCTTTCGCCCATGAATTTAAGGGACGTTTATTCGCGACAAAATTTGCCCATTTTTAGCTCGAAGCACCATTCCAACAAATGGTCATGGGATAGATAGTGTTAAACAAAATAATTACTTTACATTAACACCACTAAGAGGGTTAAAATACCTCACAACCAGCTGGAATATCTTTTTGTTTTTGTCGTTGTAGGCATCAGATGAAACAGAGTTTCTTGATTTTGCTGGATCCTTCTAAGTTGACAAAGTATAAAATAAGCTCTGTAAACGTTCGTGGGCAAGGAGTTCAACCATTAATATCGTTTTCTCCCACTTTCTCAAGTATACACACGAGTATTTCGTTTATATTTTTTAGGTACATGTGTGTTTTTTATATTTCTTTCTTTCACTGTCACTACTTATTATGAAAATGGAATCAGTCTGGTAGTTGTATTAAAAGCACGAGGATTAAAACGTCAAGAAGCAACAACAGAAAATTTCCAAATCCGGAAACCGGTATCGAGTAGTATATCTTAAAATTTGTATCGATTCTTATGGGTAGTCTTTCCATATTTATCGATGAGTGTCTCTAAATTTAGAATGGCAGCTTGTGTCACAATGTATTTGGCGGCAATAAAATATAAGTTAAATTTTACTATATTGATTGTTAATGAAATATACTGGAGAAATAGAAGGTCAATACAGGATCCAGTAGAATGCATATATATGTATATATAAATATATATATATACACACACAAAGGTAAAAGGTAAAGGTAATCCTCTCATGCCTTAGAGGCACATAGGGATATGGTGTTAATGCCCATATTTTACTTGACACTAGAGGGTGATATGGTCAGTATCACACCTGGCCGCCTTTCCTTCCCCAACTCCAGAAGAAGTGGGTACCCATTTCTACAGCTGGGTGACTGGGGTGCCTCCGGGCGGATTCGAACCCCCGACCTTCGCCATGAGAGACCAGTGCACTAACCACTTCCCCACTCAGACACCCATATATATATATATATACAGAAAACCTCTATCTTAATGCGAAGAAAACTAAATTGATGACAGCTGACAAAACAAACAAGGCAGCTGAAATATGTATCAATGAGGAAAAACTGGAAGAAGTAGAGAGTTTTGAATGCTTTGGATCATTACTAATTAATAATGGAGATACAATGAGGGAAATTAAAAGAAGGACATCTATAGCTCTTTAGAAAGTAAAACAAATAAAGAATCTGTGGAGAGGAACAGACAGAACTAAAAAAATAAGATTTTTAAGGGCATGCATCTTTCCCATAGCAACATATGCCTGTTAGACCTGGACATTTAACAAAACAGCTGAGAAACACATAAATGCCTTTGAATGTAAATGATACAGAAGAGTTCTTCAAATATCATGGACACAAAAAAGAACAAATATATCCATATTACAATAACTTAATATTGAAGAAGACTGGCTAATAAAGAGGATTAAAGAGAGAAAACTTAAATATTTTGGATACATTAAACGTCATAATAATCTAGAGATTATAAATGATATATTTATGCATATGCATGTAGGCCTCTCGGTTGTAAGCAAAATGCCATGCTGCTGATGCATCCATATGCAGATCATCAAATATGTCTTGCAGCCATATAAGCATTGGTCTTCCTCTCTTTGTTTTTCCCATTATGTACCCTTCCAAGACAGTCTTCTCTGGATTATCACGACGTTTAATGTGTCCACAATATTTAAGTTTTCTCTCTTTAACCCTCTTTACTAGTTAGCCTTGTTCAATATTAAGTTATTGTAGTATGGATATATTTCTTCTTTTTTGTGTCCATGATATTTGAAGAACTCTTTTGTAGCATTTACATTCAAAGGCATTTATGTGTTTCTCAGCTGTTTTGTTAAATGTCCAGGTCTCACAGACGTATGTTACGATGGGAAAGATGCATGGCCTTAAAAATTTTATTTTTGTAGTTCTGTCTGTTCCTCTCCTGCGTGCCCAATTCTTAACCCTTTTGAAATAAAGATCAATCAATCAGCCAGTCAATCTCCACAGATTATTTAGTTGTTTTACTTTCTGAAGAGCGATAGATGTCCTCCTTTTAATTTCCCTCATTGTATCTCTATTATTAGTTAGTAATGATCCAAAATATTCAAAACTCTCCACTTCTTCCAGTTTTTCCGCATTGATACATATTTCAGCTGCCTTGTTTGTTTTGTCAGTTGTCATCAATTTAGTTTTCTTCGCATTAAGATATAGGTTTTGCTCGTCGCTGGTCTTACGGACTGGCATAATTAGTTTTTCTATTCCTTTTTGTGTTATGGACAGTAATACTGTGTCATCAGTATATCTAATCTCTGGTATTTCATAACATCCAATTTTTATGGCATCGTAATATTCTTTGTCTACATCTTCTCTAACATTCTTCATTATAATTTCAGTATACAAGTTAAATAGGTAAGGTGACAATATGCACCCCTGACGGACCTCTTGTTTTATGTCAAACCAAGTTGTTGTTTCACCATTTATTCTTACCGCTGCTTGTTGGTCTAGATACACCAGTGATGTTAATTGTGTCACATGTGTTGGAAATCCCATTTTTCCCAAAGTTTCTGGTATTGTACACACACACACACTCATGCACGATGCACGACGCACGCACGCACGCGCGCGCGCGCGCACACACACACACACATAATACGGGAGTTCAAGGGAAATACGGGAGAGCTGATCACGAGAGGCACCCCACTCACTCTGTTGTAAAACTTGTTTGGTGCAAGTTCACATTTATAATTAGTGGGAGGAATATTTTCTCAAGATGGTTACAGACCAACATTCATTTGGCAATGCTACCGCACTCGAGGCCAATCTAGCTCACCTATCATGGCCACCAACCCAGGTTCTCCCCTCCTTGGTATATTGTATACTAATTTTGCCTAAATCCTTAATCATTCAATCAATACAATAATATATTGACATGGAGTATAAATCACTAAGTCCGAATTCAGTATTACAACAGTTTTAATCTAACAATGAACCCAACAACCACAAACAACTAGCAGTGACAATCAATAAAACATTAGGACATTATTCATCAATGATGCAAAACAATGTGGGGAACAAATCAATAAAAATGCAAATTAAGTCAATCATAATATCAGTCAATAATGAAACTTCTCAGGTCTTTGATATTTACATTGTTACTCTATGTACCTGGGGCCCTCAGCTCACTGGGCCTTAGTTGTGGCATCCACCACCACTATATGTGCCATTGCACTTTCATCTCAGCACCCACTGCTGCCATTACCTACATCAACAGCATCTGTATTGATGCAAACGCATAGTCAGTCTACATGAAAAAGCATAATACAAAAACATACATGTTACCAATCCAATCAATAGAGAAAATCACAATGAGATCAGACACAAGTTATCTTCTTACACGAAATAACACGAACCCTGCATCACAGCTTACTGCACAACTACATTAATCTACACCACATGAGGCGGGCACGTGAAGAATATAACTAACGACAACCATAATACACAGGAATTTACAGAACATCCATAAGAACACCGGAACAAGACATCATCCGGCCATTACCTCTATCTAATCTGATGCAGGCCAATGTTTCAAAATATACATGCCCCCCCCCCCCGAAACCAACTACCAAATCACGTGGATGATGACGCTTCGGTCAAGGTCGTACATCCCTTGATCTAAGCATGTATGGTCCACATTGCTGTAGAAATAAGTGTCTGGTTTCTTCTGAAGCTAGGAAACGAAAGGCGGCAAGAAGTGATGCTCACTTAATCACCCTCTAGTGTGATGACAGGTCAAGGAAACCACAGACAATAAGAGACTATGCCTTATGAGCCTCCATGGCATGCTACGGTTGCCTTTATCTTTACCTTACTTACTGAATAATTCTGGTCTGGTTTTTTTTAAAATCAGTAAATTCAAATGAATAAAAAGCTGAAAGAGCATTTAACGTACAGGACATGTTCATATAGCTCTCTACCTCAGAGAACTGCGCCCTCAGGTAAATGACGGGCTCACAGCTGCTCTCAGACCAAAAAAAAAAGGGGGGGGGGGGGGAACCACGGCCAGAAACAGTTTAAGAACCACTGACCTAGATTCTTGCGTATATCAAAATTTCAACCGTTTCAGTTTCCTCTGAGCTGGAAATGAGAGTCATATTTTTAAAGGACAAGAACAAGGAAACAATAAATTAAAAAACCGCACACACAAATATAGCAGAGAGTCTAAATTAACATATACAGTTTGTTGTTATATGTTACCATATTACCATATATATATTAATGTAGACTTTCTTTTTCTTCTTCCTGCATGTTTTTGTAATGAAGAATGTGTAAACCAAAATGTCCTACCTTCTGTTAAAGTCTGCCTGTTATCACATCTTTACTGCAATGGCTCTGTGCATATTTATATATTTAGTTTCATCATCATTATCATCATCATCATCATCATCATTTTGTGCTTTTTCCATAATGAAGGATGGCGGTAATGAATCTCCAGTTCTCTCGCTCCTTCGCCTTGATGGTGTACTCAGCCAGGCTGTGTCCTGTCCATCCTCGTATGTTATCTTCTCATCTACATCTCTCTCTTCCTCTTATTCTTTTTTTTCCCTTCTATCTTTCCTTCTAATATGGTCTTCAGTACATTGTTATGTCTTTTGATATGACCAAAGTACTTTGTTTTCTTCATCTTTATTTCTCCGAGAAGTTCACATTGCACTTGGAGCTGATCTAAAACTTGTGCATTTGTTCTTTTCATTCTTCATGTTTTATGACCTAGTTTTCTGTAGAACGACATTTCTGCTGCATTAATCTCTCTCTCCATCTTTTTTGCTTAAAAGTCCGGGTTTCTGGTTCATACAGTAAAGCAGAGCAACTATAACATTTTACACATCTTAATGTTGTTTTTATGGGTAGATTTCTATATAGCAGCACTGTCTTCATGGTGTTGAATGCATGTTTTGCTATTCTTATTCTTTTTTTCATCTTCATCTCCACCTCAAAGCGTGCGGTACACATGAAGCACACCCAGACGCAAAAGCGGATAGCGGTTGACTACCGAGGAAGAGACTGTCATCTCATCCGGTATTTCCAAAAGAAAGTAATGAAATCACAGAGAAGTTTTATATACTGTATATGTACCCGAAAACTGTGGGGGTATGATATCAATGCTTTTACACTATTATAAACGAATAATTTTTTTGATAAAGAACATATGAAAACTAAATATATACAAAGCTACTGCATTAAAGCTGTAATAACAGAATGTTAATTAAGACTGTTTAAAGCAAAGGTAGGAACAACTTTATTTTAATTAATAACGAGCACGCAGCTGTAACGTTTCGGTTACTGCAGAAAACCCACAGCGCAAGTTTACAGGGAAACGTTACAACTGCATGCTTATTAATTAATAAAGCTGCTCTAGCTTCTGTTTTAAATAGTCTCTACATTATTTCAATGTCGGCTATAAAAAAAGTTCTCATTTGTAGAAGAAGATGATGATGATGACGACTATATGAGCGTCTTGCAATGCACTCTTCCACTGAAGAGCTACATTTGAGGTTCCTTAGCTCCGATGTTCTGATTGGTTAACTGTGATCTCATAGTCCAAAAATAGACTAGATGATCTCATCGTGGAAGGAAGTCTTCAGTCCTTAGGGGGGACGAAACAACAAAAAAACGGGCATCATATGGGCTGATTGAATGATTATTATTATTTAAAAAAATACTATTCACATCATGGCCTGTGACCTGCTGGCAAATTATGGGTAGGCATTTTTCGTGTTTCATATGTTACCTTTACTGTGTTTCGATAGAATAAACGGATTAATGGAGACGCCACGACTTGGTAACGGTACGTACAGCTGACCTCTATTTTTGACACTTCATCGGTTCAGAATATCTCAGCTTGGCATTGGCGATTGATAGAGTTTTTTTAGTTATGAATAAACATTTGCATGTCTTGAGTGTTTATTTTTGCACAGTTTTGTGTAGATGTGCTTAATTAAGTTTATTCTGAGAGAGACTCCTCGTTGTGTTGGTACTTGCCTTGTTGTGGGTGTTGTGTGTAGTAGCCTACTTTCCGGTGTGTAAATGGCGAAACACGGCAGGTTATCACTTTTTTAAACACCTAGAACTCACCGTTATTTATCAGTATTCGGCCATTTATAAAACTTATGGCCATTAGTTGTGAATGTAACCAGGTAACAGTGTCATATATGTGACCATGAAGGGGATTTTATGAAGGAGATACAGAGCTAATTGTTTCGACGTGTTAATGGCTCCTCATTGGTAAGTGTTAATGAAATTCGTATCAGAATTTTATATTCACAGATGATTATTTTCCGTTTGTTATTCAGTCTCAGTCTAAAATATAATTAACCTTTAAATGTATTTGGCAAGGTAATGTGAAAAAAGAAGAGATTATCACGGGGTTTAATTTCAGTCATAGCTTTTCGGTGGCTGTATCCATTGTATTGTGAAACCACAAGTCGTCTGCTCAAAACCGCAGTTATCCTCCATGTTAGTGGCTTCATTCACGGGGCCACAGAAACACACAATACCTGTCTAACTGCAGTACAGAAACGTGTGATATGTTTAAATGTAGTACAGAAACATATATATTTAATTGTAGTACAGAAATGTATTATATGTTTAATTGTAGTACAGAAATGTATTATATGTTTAATTGTAGTACAGAAATGTATTATATGTTTAATTGTAGTATAGAAATGTGTGATGTTTAATTGTAGTACAGAAACATATGATATGTTTAATTATAGTACAGAGATGTGTGATATGTTTAATTGTAGTACAGAAACATATATATTTAATTGTAGTACAGAAATGTATTATATGTTTAATTGTAGTACAGAAATGTATTATATGTTTAATTGTAGTACAGAAATGTATTATATGTTTAATTGTAGTATAGAAATGTGTGATGTTTAATTGTAGTACAGAAACATTCATTCATTCATTCCTTTGCATGTCCCTTGCGGAACTTTGCCTCCCAAACAGCACTCCTGTAGGCCTCTCGGTTGTGAGCAAGATGGCCTGCTGCTGCTGCATCCATTTCCAGATCATCAACGATGTCTTGCAGCCATCTTCGTTTCGGTCTTCCTCTTTTTCTTTTTCCCATTATGTATCCTTCCAATACGGTCTTCTCTAAATTATCATGACGTTTAATGTGGCCAAAATATTTAAGTTTTCTCTCTTTAATCCTCTTTACTAGCCAGCCTTCTTCAATATTAAGCTCTTGTAGTATAGATACATTTGTTCTTTTTTGTGTCCACGATATTTGGAGAACTCTTCTATAGCATTTACATTCAAAGGCATTTATGTGCTTCTCAGCTGTTTTGTTAAGTGTCCAGGTCTCACAGGCATATGTTGCGATGGGAAAGATGCATGCCCTTAAAAATCTTATTTTTGTGGTTCTGTCTGCTCCTCTCCACAGATTCTTTATTTGTTTTACTTTCTGAAGAGCAATAGATGTCCTCCTTTTAATTTCCCTCATTGTATCTCCATTATTAGTTAGTAGTGATCCAAGATATTCAAAACTCTCCACTTCTTCCAGTTTTTCCTCATTGATACATATTTCAGTTGCCTTGTTTGTTTTGTCAGTTGTCATCACTTTAGTTTTCTTTGCATTAAGATAGAGGTTCTGCTCTTCGCTGTTCTTGCGGACTGACATAATTAGTTTTTCCATTCCTTCTTGTGTTGTGGACAGCAATACTGTGTCATCAGCATATCTAATCTCTGGTATTTCATAACCTCCAACTGTTATGGCATCGTAATATTCTTTGTCTACATCTTCTCTAACATTCCTCATTATATTTTCAGTATACAAGTTAAATAAGTAGGGTGACAATATGCACCCCTGACGGACCCCTTGGTTTATGTCAAACCAACTTGTTGTTTCACCATTTATTCTTACTGCTGCTTGTTGGTCTAAATACAGCAGTGATGTTAATTGTATCAAATATGTTGGAAATCTCATTTTTTCCATTATTTCCCAAAGTTTCTGGTGTTGTACACAATCAAATGCCTTTGAGTAGTCTATAAAGGATAAATATAGATTCACATTAAACTCCCTGCATTTCTCTATTATTAATCTTAGATTGAATATATGATCTCTTGATCCTCTTCCTTGCCTGAAGCCAGCTTGGACCATATTGACTTCTTCTTCTATTTTCTTTCGAAGTCTACCCATTATGATTTTTAACAGAATTTTACTGGCATGACTAATCAGGGCAACAGTTCTGTAGTTGGTGCATAATTTCAGGTTACCCTTTTTTGGCAGTGGTATGAATACAGTTCTTTTCCATTCTTTTGGCCAAATACCTGAATGCCATATCTTTTTACATAGTGCATGATAGATTGTTGCACACTCCTTTCCTCCTGCTTTAATAAATTCAGCGGTTATCTCATCACATCCTGGTGATTTACCATTTTTCAGACTCTTTATTGCCCATAAAACTTCTTCCATTGTCGGCTCGGGTTCTTTCTCCTCCAATAATAATTCACACTGTTGATTTCTGCTTCCACAGTCGGTTGTTTCATACATTCTTTTGCAATATTCCTTCCATCTTTCCAGAATTTCCTCTGTCTCTGTCAGGGTATTCCCCATCTCATCACAAATTACATTTAGCTTAGGTGTGACATTTCTCGTCAATGTCTTCATTTCTTTAAACATTTCACTATCTCTTCCACACCTCTGATGTTCTTCTATTCTTTCACAACAATCTTGTATGTATTGTTTTTTGTCTTTTCGTATGTTTCTTCGTACTTCTTTTGTTAAAGTTTTATATTTATCTTTGTTGTTGTTTGTCACTCTCCATTGCGTCTTCATTTCTCTACATTGTTTTATCAGTTCTAGTGTACCTGCTGTGATCCATCTATTCTTTTGTGTTTTCTTTACTGGAACCATGTCTTTAGCTGTTGTTACTAAGATATCTTTGGCCTGCGTAGCCAATTCATCTGGTGTCATCTCTTCCTGTACAGCCATCAGGATTTCGAAACGGTTCTTCACTTCTATACCGTACAGAAACATATGATATGTTTAATTATAGTACAGAGATGTGTGATATGTTTAATTGTAGTACAGAAACTTGTGATATGTTTAATTATAGTACAGAAATGTATGATATCTTTAATTGTAGTACAGAAATGTATATATATATATATTTAATTGTAGTGCAGATGTGTGATATGTTTAAGTGTGGTATAGAAGTGTGTGGTATGTTTAATTGTAGTACAGAAGTGTGTGATATGTTTAATTGTAGTATAGAAATGTGTGATATGTTTATTTGTAGTACAGAAACGTATGATATGTTTAATTGTAGTACAGAAACATATGATATGTTTAATTGTAGTACAGAAACATATGATATGTTTAATTGTAGTACAGAAACGTATGATATGTTTAATTGTAGTACAGAAACATGTGATACATTTAATTGTAGTACAGAAACGTGTGATATGTTTAATTGTAGTACAGAAACATGTGATACATTTAATTGTAGTACAGAAACGTGTGATATGTTTAATTGTAGTACAGAAACATGTGATACATTTAATTGTAGTAGAGAAACGTGTGATATGTTTAATTGTAGTACAGAAACATGTGATACATTTAATCGTAGTACAGAAACGTGTGATATGTTTAACTGGTTTTTATTGCACTGACAGAGATACAGAAACATATATGTTGGATTGTTATGGCATTGATAGAGATACATAAATGTATGTTTCACTGTGGCTGTTATATGGTATAGACAGTGATACAGAAATGTGTATGTTTCATTATAGTTATTATGACATTGATAGGGATACAGCAACATATGATATGTTTCATGTGATTGTTATAGCACACATATAGTTATAGAAACATATGATTTGTTTCATTGTGGTTGTTATGACATAGACAAAGATAAACTGATAATGAATGATATGTTTCATTGTGGCTGTTATAGTATAGCTAGAGATACAAAACATGTTTCAATGTGGATGTTATGGCATAAATAGAGATACAACAATATGTCATATGTTTCAATGTGGTTGCTATGGTACAGATAGAGATATAACAACATGTCATGTATTTCAGTGTGGTTTTTATGGTATAGAGATATAACAACATATCGTATGTTTCATTGTGATTGTTATGATATAGAGTTACAGAAATTCACAGTACAGCAAAAGAAAGAAAGCAGAAAAAAAGCTTAATACTACAGACAACTCTTGATATCCATAAAACTGACATACGTAAATCTTTACTTATGCAAGAGATATCTAATATACAGACTGTTTGTGGGAAACACCTACGCCAAAAAAAAAAAAAATTTCACCTACGTATAAAGCTAAAGTCAACTCATCTTGGTAAGCGGAGATGCTGCACGCTTGTATTTTCTGTGTGTCTTGTGTTGCATTAACATCTGTTTGATATAATGAAGTGCTTTGCTTTTTGCATTTTTAAAAAAAATATGTTCATGTTCTACACCATGGCCTGTAGTAAATGTATGCCTGATAGGGAAAAGAAGGATCAGACTGTAAGGGGATTTCTGTCAGTTTGGAGATGAAATTGAGAGTGTTATGGTAGTATGAAAGTGGGAAAAGTCTCACAAGAACTGGGTTTCACAGCAGCAGTTGAGAACACTGCTATGAAGGATACACAACTCCAGCATATGTGACAACTGACTGACAAAGTGTTGTGGAACGTACTAGTTACATTAGTTGAGGGCAATCTGTGTATCTTTATAACATAAGTGAACATACAAAGATGTATGAGTTGTTTCTAGGTGGATATTGTAGCATAGGTTTTCATACAGATCTGAGAAGTGCTTGTTTTAGTGTGGATGTTGTAGCATAAACTTTGATGTACAAGTTGTTTCAATGTTGACGTTAAAATGTAGGTTTTAATGCAAAGATATATGAGGTGGCTCATTTTGGATGATAAGGTGTAGATGTTGATTAAGATAACATGATTGTAGACCTTATTTTGTTGTGGATATTATAGCATACATTTTTAGTCCGTGATATTCATAACATTATTATAATGCTTTGAGGATTGTTTGATGATATTTATCTGTCATCAAGATTTTCCATTGGTTCATTAGATGATTTTTTTCTGTTTTATCAGCATATCAAACTGTTTATTATGTCTTACTTCATTTGTCTTCCCTTTTTTAAAAAATTGTTTATGTTGTTTCTATACCCCCTGTCCTCATGTCTGCTCATGACATGTCTACTGGATGTTGATTCTCTTCTTGTAGTTTTAATGAAATGCAAGCACCCCCCCCCCTTTTTTTTTCCACTCCAACTCCCCCAAAAGTTTTTTTTTTTTATCATACATTTCTCATTAGAGGTTAGTTGACCCAGATATTCTTCACATTAGTCTTGAGAAGCTGTGGGGTTGCTTTGTCCCTTTTTTTTGTCAAATGAGAGTAAAATAGGTCAGATTAACTTACAAAAAAAGGTAGCAAAGAGCATAAATGTGAGAGAAAGAAAATTCACAAGAGAATGGCTGAGAAATGAAGGCCAGAATCCTAGAAGACAAACAACAGTAAAGCCGTTATTTGATTAAGTTGTAACTCAGCCAGGAAACATCAAAGTCTAAGCTTCGATTCTTTGTCATTGTCTTATAGCTTTCCCTTTTCTAACATCTGCGTGCTTAGCCAAGAAATATCCTACCTACTTTACTCTCACACTTTGCTGTGCCTATCCTATCTAATTTACTCTCACACTTTGCTGTGCCTATCCTACCTACTTTACTCTCACACTTTGCTGTGCCTATCCTACCTACTTTACTCTCACACTTTGCTGTGCCTATCCTACCTACTTTACTCTCACACTTTGCTGTGCCTGTTGTACCTACTTTACTCTCACACTTTGCTGTGCCTATCCTATCTACTTTACTCTCACACTTTGCTGTGCCTATCCTATCTAATTTACTCTCACACTTTGCTGTGCCTATCCTATCTACTTTACTCTCACACTTTGCTGTGCCTATCCTATCTAATTTACTCTCACACTTTGCTGTGCCTATCCTATCTACTTTACTCTCACACTTTGCTGTGCCTATCCTATCTACTTTACTCTCACACTTTGCTGTGCCTATCCTATCTACTTTACTCTCACACTTTGCTGTGCCTGTTGTACCTACTTTACTCTCACACTTTGCTGTGCCTATCCTATCTACTTTACTCTCACACTTTGCTGTGCCTATCCTACCTACTTTACTCTCACACTTTGCTGTGCACAAGCCCTGTTTCTAGTTATTGATTACTGAGTTGTACTAGTCTGTTTACTGTCAATGACTCATTTCTATAGGGTAGTTTAGGCATTTATAACATTTTATTGCCTGATTTCTGATATTCAGTGATTTATTTTACTCCTTCTTATCTCTCTGCTTATGCCATAAGTGTTGCATTGAGTTTCAGACATTGGTCCAGGGCAAGGTGAGAGGCCTGGGTAGCTGTCATGTTATGTATCCTCAGTGTGTCTTTCACAACATCTATCCACTTTTTTATTTGGTTGTCCTTGTGCCCTATATCCAGAATTTACACAGTGTTTTTATTGTCTTGACTGTAGGTTTGGCTTGGTATGTTTTATTCCAGATTTCTAAGATGTACCACCCATCTGAGATTACCAGTGTGTGCAGGAAAATATAAAAAGTCATGTTTATTGTGACCTGTGTGGTCATGGATGGCATGACTGAGAAAAAAAAATAGATTGAGCGCAAAAGTAGAATAAGCAACTGTAGAATGTCTTCTTCCTCCTCCTCTTCATCTTCCTCCTCCTTTCATGGTGGTGTAACAAAAGGAAAGTTGAAGACTTTCCTGAATGAATGAAAATGTCTGGTCCAGGACCACATAAAAATGGAACAAGTTCTGTCTAATGTCCTACAGCTGATATTACAGAGGATAAGTGTGCATGACAAACTTTTGTAAGTTTTTTTCTCTTTTTCCCTTTAACTCATGTTTCCAGATGAGATCAGAAAAATCACACTTGTGTAGCAGCAGCTCATAAAGTTCTTAGTTGTTTCCTGACTTTATGTGACTTTCTAGCATGTTTAAGTGTAGCAGGACATGTATTTTCTTTACAGGGCATGTAGTATTGGAGCAGATGTTTGGGCATGTAGTATTGGAGCAGATGTTTAGGCAGTAGTATTGGAGCAGATGTGTTTGTTCATACTTCTCCAAATGGCATGGAGAAAATTTCTTGTCCTTGTTAAGCAACCTCATCTTGACATTATTTATTATTTTAAAAAAGTGACCCCCACCCCCACATTTTGAAAATCAAACAGTACTCTGGGGGGTGCCCAAATGTGTCAAAATCTCTATCTGTACCTCATCATATGCTGTTTTCAGATATCATGTTTAGATTTACTTCTTTAACCTCTACTTCATGTGAGTCATCCATGTAAATTGTAAAATCCCCAATATCCACATTGAGAATGGTGTCCAGACTCTACAACAATCCGGTGAACTTGCACTTTCAGCAGAGACTGAAAGAGTCATAACATGGGCTTCAAGGAAAAGATCATGAAAAATTGTGATACACATGAACTCTTGCTGATGATGGGATTATGAAGTGGGCTCATCATTTTGGCCTAGATGGCTAAGCATAAGAATCTAAATACAGAAGGTTCAGATTCCCCTGATCAAACATTCGGTGAATATAACAGTCCTTCCATAAACTGAGAGGGGAGGGGGGGTGTTAGATTAAAAAATGTTAATAATACAACTCAGGTCACCCTTTTATTTTCATCTATAAGAAATTATTGCATGAGATTTTAGTTTCATTTTGAAATTTGGTGTTTGCTTTGGCATATATATATATATATATCTTTATACATTGTATGTTTTGATGATGCCCCTGTGCATGTAGATGTACACATTTATTTTGCTTATATAGAGTCTGATATATAGAGCAGTTATATTTTGTATCGTGCTTAAGTATTTTGTTTATTTATAATTTGTATCAAACTTTCAGTTCATGTATTCAAGGTGTTGTATGTTTTGCAAATTTTCAGGTCATATGTATAAAATAGCACTATGTTATATCAAATTTTCAGGTCTTATATATAAAGTATCAATTTGTTATATCAAATTTTCAGGTCTTATATATAAAGTATCAATTTGTTATATCAAATTTTCAGGTCTTATATATAAAGTATCAATTTGTTATATCAGATTTTCAGGTCTTATGTATAAAGTATCAATATGTTATATCAGATTTTCAGGTCTTATATATAAAGTATCAATATGTTATATCAGATTTTCAGGTCTTATATATAAAGTATCAATATGTTATATCAGATTTTCAGGTCTTATATATAAAGTATCAATATGTTATATCAGATTTTCAGGTCTTATATATAAAGTGTCAATATGTTATATCAAATTTTCAGGTCTTATATATAAAGTATCAATTTGTTATATCAAATTTTCAGGTCTTATATATAAAGTATCAATTTGTTATATCAAATTTTCAGGTCTTATATATAAAGTATCAATTTGTTATATCAAATTTTCAGGTCTTATATTTAGTTTTGGGTGCATTAGCCCTTCATTTCTTGTGTGTACAGTAGTTCTGTGATATATAAGCATTCATTTCTTGTGTGTAGTGTAGTTTTATGGTGTATCAAGATTTTTGTTCATGCATTTCAAGAGCAAGTTTGTGGTATATCATCCTGTAGTTTTTGCCTTTCAGGACCGTGTATTTTTCCTCATGTTATTAAGCCCTGCTTTCCGGTTGTTTTTATGAAGGGAAAGCTTTTCAGCCAACCCAGCAACCCCCCTATCTCATTTTCAATAATTTTGTGTTGTTCTTTTTTGTGTGTTTAATAAATCTCTCCTTTTATGTATAGTTCTCTGTCAAGCAGACATTTTGAGAGAGAGAGAGAGAGAGCACTATGTTGAAGGTTACTTCAGTAGACAGGAAATCACGTACCTCGGTGGTTGTCTGTCTGCCCGTCCTTGGCACAGTGGCACTCATTGTGTTTGCTTTTCTCTCAAGTTTTCTTGACAAGCAGGTAAAACGACGGGATATTGTGTATTTTGTGGGCCCGGCTCGTATGTGTCCACAGTATTGCTTCGTCTGTCGCTTCGTTTCCTCGTCCGTGTTTTTGGTGTGCCAGGCGTCGGTGTCTCCATTCATCGAGGGGGAAAATGTTGCTATGAGACGGGATGTGTGTACTGTGTAGTCTGGGAAACTACACACTGTGCTCCTTCAGTACCGGGGGTCCCTAGGCCAAACTTTCTCTCTCTCTCTCTCTCTCTCTCTCTCTGTCTGTCTGTCTGTCTGTCTCTCAGTTAATCTCATGATATATGGTCTGATTCCCCTCTAGTTGTGATCTCAACCATTTCTGTATGACTCAGTACTACACAGACCAGCCACTTTTCAGCAAACTTATTAACTTCTTATGTAGAGCAGTTTTATATGAAATTTAATCATATATGTATATATAAACAAGTAAAGAAAAGAAAAGAGCGCACAAGAACAGTTCTAGTGCTTTCTTTTTTTTTTTATAAATTCGCTATAGTTTATATATAGATGTGTTCATTGGATTTGGATTTCTTTCTTATTTTCCTGATAATAGATATGCGTCAAGCTACAGTCTGTTTTTCTTCCCAGGACCCTACCCTTCCGGGGCCCCTAGTTCATTGTACTCATCCTAATGAGTAATTCTTCTTTGTCCCCCCCCCCCCCCACACACCCACACACACTTTCTGACTGGTCAGCTGTGAAAGAAAAGAGCTGGTGTATGTTTGGAAATCTGGCATTGCTGGATAAAGATTCTTATGCTCCTGTACAGAAAGTAGTAGGAACAGATGAGACAGAGGGAAGAAGGTTTTTAAAAGGGCAGAAATAATAGACACTTCCAGTATTTCGACAGAACGCATTCTTCAGAAACAGCGGAGGTGAGATGATGATATGTAGAAGTTGCAAGAGAACCCTGCCTTCAGTTGCTTTATGGTCGGTCGCTCTCCCTGGAGTTTTCTACCACGGCCTAACCGGCAAAATGTGCCAGCTACAAGCACTGTAGTACTGTCTGCTCCTATAAGAAGTCCGGAGAACTTGACCTGGATTGTGATTCATGGTGTGTAAACTGAAGATATAGATTTGATATAGAACACACCATCATACCAGTTATCTTGTACAGATTGTTGGTCTGGTGATTGGTGAGTAGGCAAGTATAGACGGAGAGAGGCCCCCACTCAACTAGTACCTATTCACACAAGAAAAAAGCCCATGTGTAATACGCACTGATACAGGCATATTCACAATGTGGAGTTCATGAGCTCTGTGCAATTCGGGAAGTAGCAATCACTAATGGAGATAATTCAAATCAGGCAGCACGGCTGCTAAGCCATATCGGAACATGTTATCGGAGACCACTTGTCTTGTGACGTGACTTGTCCAGATATTCAGTATTCTCAGCCAAGAGTGGCCGCTAGCCTGATCTTGTATGGAGTAGTGTTGATATCCAGAAACTGGGTCCAAGTTGCTCAGAGAATGAAATTGTGAAACTAGTTTTTGGGTTTTTTGTTTTAGTTTTTGTTTTGTTTTTATCTCCTTCTGTCCCAGGGAGGGCGCCTGCGTTGGGAAGTGGTTAGTGTGCTTGTCTTCTGTGGCGAAGGTTGGTGGTTCGATCACGGCTAGAGGCGCCAATGTATTAAAAATGGGTACCTGTCTTTTTGAATCCTGAAAGGAAAGGCAGTCAGGTGGAGTATACTCCACATCAAGCTCAAGTGTGCGGATATCCCAAGGAGGATAAACTTAACACCACATCCCCTGTACGTCTCAGTGGAGTGACTCGAGGTCTCCTGTTCTTCCTATACCAGGAACATGCATCCAAGGTCACGTGTATCTTAATGGAAGGGATGGGAAATGATTTTGCGGTGACTTCCTGGAAGTCCCAGAGTAAATCAAAGAACTAGTCATCCTGTCCACGCACAGAAAACTGTCTCTGACCTCCCAAGTGTAGGAAACACAAACTTGTAGCTCCAGGAAGATGTGGTGGTGGTGATGATGATGATGTAAGGAAAACTTAATGTTTTTATAAGAAAAACAGCCCCTCACCCCCCCCCCCCAGAAATTGTGTTTTCTAAGTTGTTTTGCGCCAGAGTCGGACCTCGTTTGGATCTCGGCGGATCAGTTCACAGATATCCCGATATAGCGGATCGCGTTCCTGACGTCACACTGCTACGTCGATAAACTGAAAATACTGTTGAGTCATTTCCTCGTGCGCTCATACACTTCGCTTTCATTTTAACTTCTCCTGTTGTTTATGTTCACGTTTTAAAAATTAACTAATAAACTCGTGCACTTTTTAAAAAAAGACATAATTTAATATTAGACTGGGGAACTGGTAGGTTTTTGTTTTTTTTTGTGGCAGAATTTGATGTGTTGACGAGGTGTGTAAACATTACTTCAGGGGAAAACGTGAAGGCTATGTTTTTTGTGTGTTTATTTGTGTGTTAACATCCGTTTACACAATGGGTGGGTGTGTAGGCGGGTAGGTTTGGATGGATTGTTGGATTGATGATTGGCGAGTAGGTAGTTATAGATGGGGGGAGAGAGAGAGAGAGCATTGTAACCTGCTATAGCTTTCAGTATATTTCAGTAATTATATTTCTGTTTATTTTTAAAAATTCGAATCATCAGCTGACTTGTTCCTTTGGCTGTTTTTGTTGTTGTTCTGTTTGCCTGAAGGAAGCGTAAGATTCTCTGTGGCATAGAGCTAAGACAAGCTGAAGCACCGGAGAAGGGCTTGGAATAAAAGCACAGCATTGGATAAGAAGGGACAGTGTTTAAACACTGTTCAAATCACAACAGATTAGAATGTCACATCCACAACAAATTTAGAACAAGGATTATCGACCATGGTCCTTACGGCAGAAAGACAGCAGAGCACTTGATGCAAGAAGGGCGTAGTTATGAAGATTAGCGGGAGCTCATTGGACGAGTGCCTTTCTGGGATAAACTTTATAGGCAGGGGATGTAGAGGATCGATATGGAGGTGGTCAGAGGGTCGTTATTTTTGTTGCAGAATACCCGTCGCCATGTCCGAAGGTGTAATCAAAACAAAGTAAATGAAAGAGAACTGTGTTTGTTGCTGAGTTTCTGAGTTGTGCTTTATAAGGCGAGTCTTGTTAGGTCAAGCCGTTGGTGAGAATACATTCCCACAGCTTCCGGTGAAGGTTAGTGAAGACTTTGTCAACCTTTAATTCGTCTGCCTTCATCATCATCCTTCTGTAGTTAGTCTGGAGCAGTTGTTCTTAACATTTTTGTGGTCTGGACACCCTTTCTGGCCCGACAACTGCTGTGGGCCCTTCGTTGTAAATAAAACGGTAAATAAGGTCTAGATAATGCTGTACATTTTTTTTTCGTTCAATCCAATCCATTTGTTGACCAGTTGATCCTCAGTTTTTACAAAAAGGGGGGGGGGTGGTGATTAACGCCAGATAAAGAACCGCTGGTTTAGTGTGATGATAACCATTGATAACTATGCTAGATGGCTAGGATAACTATCAAGGGTTGGGCAGGCCGAGACACCAACCAGCTCCTACAGCAAGTTGGTATATTACATCAGCCCAGTCATGAACATGGAAGTTCCACATTGTGGCGCTTGCTGGGTAGAATCTGCTGAGAAACCTGCATGAATTCTAGCAAAACTCACCATAAACCACTCCCCTGTTCAACTCTGTGTGTGTGTTGTAAGACTTTCCTCGTGGCATCGGCTTTAAAGAACGTCACTCAGATTAATAAATTGTGCAGTATTTTCTGTTTTGTCCACGGCCCTGTCGTCAGAAATGTTGTTAACGTTGTCTTGTAGGAACTTTGTCTTGTTAACTGACTTTTCCATTTTCCGCTGTGGTAACCCCACAAGCATAGAAATACGACCGTGCCTTGCGCTATCACCTGCTCTTGCGAAAGCCAACGATGACGACTGCTTGTTTCCACTTTGCGTTAGCGAGGTTTCGACTCGCCAGTGTGAAACGCACCGCCTCGTGCTGTAAGCTCGGATGCTTGTGCTTTTGCTAATCGATTTCATCTGCCTGTTGATCTGTATCTGCCAGGTCTTCGCTGGCTGTCAGGTTGGAAGTATTGTAAAGTGCGTCACGCTTATATAGCGGCAAGTAAGCAGCGCTCCTTGCTGTCTTCTCTGTTCATGGCGCTGTTTACAGTTTCTCTCATTCAGAAATTTGTAATAAACGTGTTTATTTCTTATTTTGATGATTCTTTCTTACTTAGAAATTTCGCCGCTAGTTTCTGTGTTGGACTCGTACAGTCTGTCGCTTGGCTAATTACAAGTTACCTTTCCCGTTTTCTTGGCTTGTTGCAAGCCGTCTTAGCTTTTTCTTTGCTTGTCACAAGCTGTCCTAGCGTTTTCTTTGTTTGTCACAAGCTGTCCTAGCGTTTTCTTTGTTTATCACAAGCTGTCGTAGCATTTTCTTTGTTTGTCACAAGCCGTCCTAGCATTTTCTTTGTTTGTCACAAACCGTCCTAGCATTTTCTTTGCTTGTTACAAACCGTCCTAGCGTTTTCATTGCATGTTACAAGTCATCATTCCTTTTCATGGCTCGTTACAAATTGCCGTTACTTTTTCTTGGTTTGTTTGAATTTGCTCTTTCTTTTTCTTGCCTTGTCATACAGATTGCTGCCTTTTTTCTTCGTTGTTACAATTTTCCCTTCATTTTTCTTGGTTTGTTGCCTTTTCTTTTTTCGTTAATTGTTACAATTTTTTTTCTTCATTCCATGAGTGTGTGTCATGTTTGTAGTAATGTGCATCGTCTGTTGTCACAAATCAGCAGTGCCAACAAATAATGAGTCTGAGAAATATAATCGTTCACGTCAGTCGGCATGGCACCAGATGATGATGATGACTGCGTCTGGAGAAGACCCAAAATGTGCATTTTATTCCTCTAACAAAAAAAAACAAACCTCAATTATATGCCCATCTGTAGTATCAGTTTTCAGTTATTCTGTTATCTTTAATCCGTTCACATTTAGCGGATACACGAGACAGCAGTCTATGACTGATCAAATTGTTTGAAGCCCTCAGCTACGGTCGGTTGTTTACAATGAGCAGGCATAGACACGAGAGCTGTGACTCAGGCCTGGTTCATATGTGACTCATAGATGAATTTGGGCCTCGATAGAGAACGTTCAACTCATACGAGACCTCCGTCGTCGCTTGAACGAAATATGGGCCATTTGTCTGCGTCGGGTTTGTCACATCTGGACCGTGTTGCTGTGTGGATGTGTGAACAGGCCTGCCATTGCTGTTTGTTTGGAAGACGTAAGTTGGGCGATGATTTGAAGACATAGGTTAGACATTGCTGTTTGTTTGTTTGGAAGACGTAAGTTGGGCGATGATTTGAAGACATAGGTTAGACATTACTGTTTGTTTGTTTGGAAGACGTAAGTTGGGCGATGATTTGAAGACATAGGTTAGACATTGCTGTTTGTTTGTTTGGAAGACGTAAGTTGGGCGATGATTTGAAGACATAGGTTAGACATTGCTGTTTGTTTGTTTGGAAGACGTAAGTTGGGCGATGATTTGAAGTCATAGGTTAGACATTACTGTTTGTTTGTTTGGAAGACGTAAGTTGGGCGATGATTTGAAGACATAGGTTAGACACTGCTGTTTGTTTGTAAGACGTAAGTTTGAAGACATAGGTTAGACATTGATTTTTTTTATGAAAGACGTGATTTGGACAGTGATTTGAGATATGTAAGTTAAATAATGATTGAAAGGCAAAGCTGGACACGTATCTTAAAGAGATAAGTGAAACAGTGATTGGAAGGGTTAAGTTAGACAGCGATTTGAAGGACGTAAATTATACTGCTATTTGGTAGACATTAGTTAGAAAAACAACTGAAGGACGCAAGTTAGATTGTGATTTGGTAGGCATTAAAAACAGTTGAAAGACTCTAGTTAGACAGTGATTTGAAAGACTTTCTCTGCTACGAATTTCTTGCTATGATATACTTTTTTTTTGGAGAAAGATTTTTAAGGGCATGCATCTTTCCCATCACAACGTATGCCTGTGAGACCTGGACACTTAACAAAACAGCTGAGAAACACATAAATGCCTTTGAATGTAAATGCTACAGAAGAGTTCTTCAAATATCATGGACACAAAAAAGAACAAGTATATCCATACTACAATAACTTAATATTGAAGAAATATGGCTAATAAAGAGGATTAAAGAGATAAAACTTAAATATTTTGGACACATTAAACGTCATGATAATCTGGAGAAAACCGTCTTGGAAAGGCACATAATGGGAAAAAGAAAGAGAGGAAGACCTAGGCGAAGATGGCTGCAAGACATATTAATAATCTGCAAATGGGTGCATCAGCAGCAGGCCATCTGCTCACAACCGAGAGGCCTACAGGAGTGCTGTTAGGGAGGCGAAGTTCCGCAAGGGACATGCAAATGAATGAATGATATACTTTCTCGTGCGTATCTCATGTCTGTTCAGAGTAGAATTTCCTTTTCTCCCTTTGTGAATGATTTCATAGCGGAAGAATACATATCCACTTAGTGTAGCAGGGAGTATAGTTCCTGAAATAGCCGTCTTTTGTGTCTCATTTACGTACATGTGAGAACCTGAGAATGAACGATTTAATTGGCCGTATCTGCCTGACATTTATGAAAGTTTTATACAAAACATGGAGAAGTTATCAAAACAGCGAAGCTTCGAGTGTTTTGGTGTAGAACAGAGGTCCCTGGATCACGACTGGTCACTGGAGCATTATCAGATGGTCGCGGCTATAAATTTGGTATTAGCTCTCACTCCAAACCAACCCTAGTGGTGTTGATACATCTTGCAAGCCTAAGCGAATCATCGCTGAGAGAGATATGTAGGTAAAGTCTAAATAAAAATTAAAAGTGGCACATTTCTATCCCAAGCCATATTATAGAGTAACTTCCTTCTAGTTTATTTGTACTAAAATGTCACATCCAGATTTAATCTGCGCATGTAAATCATGGAATGAAAGGGTAAAGTGCCACATATTCAACACAAACAGTTAAACGTTCTTGTCACTGAGATATTATTACATATAAGACGGTGGCCACAGCTGTGCATAGTTACAGCATTGGTCTTTGGGGGGTACAAAAAAGAAAGGTTGGGAACTACTGGTATAGAGGACCAAGGTCGCAGGAGCAGCTCTGAACACTGTACGGTACAGTGTAGAAGATTAACCTTGTAACAATCAGTGGTTCGTGGCTTCCTCGTTTTGGAGAGCGTAGAAAAGTCGTAAAATTTGGAGACATGAAAGCCCTATGGGGAGGACATGGCGTCACGGGTCGTAGACCAGATCAGGTCATCCGTGACGGAAAGTCGATTTATGTACGGAGGTGCACAGCGCTTCACACAGATGTGTTTTGAAATAGTCATCTTCTTCGGCAGGTGGTTTCTTTGACTGCACGTTTTTTGTTTTTTTTGTCGTGCGCGGGCGGGATTTTATGGGCTTTTTCCTGTGTATTATTTGCCTTGTTTTTTTTTTATTCTTACTGTCAGTATCATCGTATTTTTTTAAAAAATCTATCATCATCATCTTCTTTTTTACTTTAGATCTCTACCCTCTTTCTTTCTGTCCCTCTCTTCCCCCTTTCTTTCTGTCCCTCTCTTCCCCATTGTCTTTGTTTCTCGGTCTCGTCTCTTCTTCTTCTTCTAGCCTGTCCTGCACAGTGCAAGCCTGGCACGTTTTTCTTGTGTCTGGACATGTTCTATATTTGCTTCCCGCCCCTCGGCATTCACATTATATAGCCAGGTTTAACTTGTTTGATGAATCGTGTCTTAGTCTGATAGGTTGTGTAACAGTCTGCCAAGAGTTATCTCTTCTTATGCAAATATGGTGTCCTTCAGCGTCTAGTCCCTATGTCTGTCTGTCACTTAGCGTCTTATCCCATTGTCTGTGCCTTAGCTTCTCATCCCATTGTCTGTGCCTTAACGTCTCATCCCATTGTCTGTGCCTTAGCGTCTCATCCCATTGTATGTGCTTTAGCGTCTCATCCCATTGTCTGTGTTTTAGAGTCTCATCCCACTGTCTGTGCTTTGGCTGTTATAATATGGTAAAGGTGGTTTTGATGTTTCCATTGTGCGTCCGCCTTGACATTAAGATACTTGTTCTTGACATGAAGGTAATAGCAGTAGTGTGTCATTTTATTCCTGCTTTAACATGATGATAATTATAGTGTTTATTTCCACCTTTACATTACGATAATGATGGTTTCTATTTCCGTCTTGACATCATGATAATGATGACTTATGCTTCCTTACTGATATGATACTGATTGTGTATGTTTGTCTTGACATCATGGTACTGATGGTTTCTGTTTCCGTCATGACATCATGGTACTGATGGTTTCTGTTTGCGTCATTACATGATGATGATGATGATGATTTGCCATCATGATAATGGTGTCTTATATTCCCACCTTGACGTCATGAAACAGTGGCTTGTATTTCCTTCATGAAATACTAATCAATAGTAACGTGTAATTCCACGGCCAGATAATGGCTACATCGAAATGATAATAATAGTAACGTGTAATTCCACGGTCAAATAATGGCTACATCGAAATGATAATAATAGTAACGTGTAATTCCACGGCCAGATAATGGCTACATCGAAATGATAATAATAGTAACGTGTAATTCCACGGCCAAGTAATGGTTACATCGAAATGATAATAATAGTAACGTGTAATTCCACGGTCAAGTAATGGTTACATCGAAATGATAATAATAGTAACGTGTAATTCCACGGTCAGATAATGGCTACATCGAAATGATAATAATAGTAACGTGTAATTTCACGGCCAAATAATGGCTACATAGACACGATAATAATAGTAACTTGTACTTCCACGTCCAGATAATGGCTACATCCACCGGATAATAATAATAACTTGTACTTCCACGCCCAGATAATGGCTACATCCACCGGATAATAATAATAACTTGTACTTCCACGTCCAGATAATGGCTACATCCACCGGATAATAATAATAACTTGTACTTCCACGTCCAGATAATGGCTACATCCACCGGATAATAATAATAACTTGTACTTCCACGTCCAGATAATGGCTACATCCACCGGATAATAATAGTAACTTGTACTTCCACGTCCAGATAATGGCTACATCCACCGGATAATAATAATAACTTGTACTTCCACGTCCAGATAATGGCTACATCCACCGGATAATAATAATAACTTGTACTTCCACGCCCAGATAATGGGTACATCGACGTGATAATAATAATAACCTGTACTTCCACGTTCAGATAATGACGACATCGACGTGATAATAATAGTAACGTGTACTTCCACGGTCAGGTAATGAGACTACATCGACTTGATAATAGTGGTGGTATGGGTGACTGTAGAAAAGTTTTGATGAGTCAGAGATGACTTACTCGTCCTCATCTTATCTTGTCATGGCTTATTGTTCTACGCATCCACAGGTTTGTTTTCTTTTCCGCCATAAACTGACTGTTTCCTGTCGTGATTGAAATAGCCGAAGGGCGGGATTAACGATCCTTTTCGGGGGATTATTTAGACATCTTTAGTTATTTAGGTGAGCCCCGATTTACAACATACTCTTGTTTCGTCAATTCGCAGTTACGACCGTCGCCTTCTTGTTCATCTTTTATATTAAAGTAAGTTGAAATGTCACATGATGTTTTTATGATTACATTTTCATTGTTTGATACCTAATGTTTTCTGACTTTCGGAAAGAAAGAACAAATGTATTAATGCCAAGATTATTAATAATTGTAACAGTGAAGGTGAATAGAAAGAAATGTCTCAACAGGAAGTACTCGATTGACGTGGGATCCGAGTTAAGGACAGGGCTGTGAAAACGGAACCTGGTTGTAAATCGGGTTGTAAATGCACACTATCTGCCATCGTTACAGTCAAGCTCTGTTCTTTTACAAGTTTTCAATAGATATATGCCAGGTTATCCAGTTAACTGGATCACTGTGACACACATGTGCATCACCTCCTATTGTTTGTTGTCACAGCTTTACAATGGTCGTGTTGTGTGTGTGTGTGTGAGAGAGAGAGAGAGAGAGATTATAAATATATTTTAGATCAGTGATTCTAAAACTGTTTCCAGCTGTCCCTCTCTTGTGTATAGATCATAAACTTCGTCCTCTCCCTCGTCCCACGCCGCCCGCGGTGAGAAACACTGCGTTAGATTTATCTCCTGTTTACGATTGGTTGATTCATAACGCTGTATGTTTTTTTTTTAATGATATGTGTATGAGTAATTCGTGACACGTGTTCTTGATTGATGTTACAGGCTTTGTTTTCTCATATCTTGGCCTTTTATAATAACAGATGAATGGTGAACAGGTCTTAATTTTATGACTGATTTATATTCACTGCAGCTGTAGAAGCTTTCTTTCTTTCTTTCCATTCACGGTCTTAATTTTATGACTGATCTATACTTGCAGTGGTAGAAGCTTTCCTTCCTTCCTTCCTTCCTTTCTTTCTCAGCCATTCGCGGTCTTAATTTTATGACTGATTTATAGTCCTTGCAGCTGTAGAATCTTTCTTTCTTTCTATCTTAATTTTATGACTGATATAGTTCCTGCAGTTCTTTCTTTCTTTCTTTCTTTCTTTCTTTTATGACTGATATAGTTCATGCAGTTCTTTCTTTCTTTCTTTCTTTCTTTCTTTCTGTCTATTCACGGTTTTAATTTTATGACTGATATAGTTCCTGCAGCATTAAATTAAACGGAACTATTCTAAAGCAGGTGCAGAAATTCAAATACCTTGGAGCAGTAATAACTTCAGATGGGAAATGCAGAACAGAAATTAGGAACAGAATAGGCCAAGCAAAGACTGCATTTCAGAGAATGAGAAACATATTGACCAACACATCCTTATCAATGAATGGTAGAAAACGAGTCCTAAAATGCTATATTGAACCTATCTTGTTATATGTAAGTGAATCATGGACAATAAGCAAGTCTGCACAAAAATCATTGGAAGCAGCAGAAATGTGGTTTATTAGAAAAATGTTGCGAATCCCCTGTACAGCAAAAATAACTAATGAAGAATGTATGAGAAGAGCTGGAGAGACAAAAAACTTTGTCAAAAAGATAAGAGAGAGACAATGTACTTTCATAGGACATGCAATGAGAAGAGGGGGCATTGAAAATATTATAACAACAGGAAAAATAGAAGGAAGAAGATCAAGAGGAAGACCAAGAGAAATGATACTGGACAGTCTGACGGGATGGTGTGAGAGGAGATCACCAACTGAGCTGATGGCCTGCATGAAGGATCGGATACTCTAGAGAAGCATAATAGCCAACGCCAGTCGGCACGGCACATGATAATGATGATAGTTCCTGCAGTTCTTTCTTTCTTTCTTTTATGACTGATATAGTTCCTGCAGTTCTTTCTTTCTTCCTTTCTTTTATGACTGATATAGTTCCTGCAGTTCTTTCTTTCTTTCTATCTTAATTTTATGACTGATATAGTTCCTGCAGTTCTTTCTTTCTTTCTTTTATGACTGATATAGTTCCTGCAGTTCTTTCTTTCGTTCTTTCTTTCTTTCTTTCTTTCTTTCTAGCACAACCATTCACGGTCTTAATTTTATAACCGATTTATAGTCCCTGCAGCTCTTTCTTTCTTTCTTTAGCTCAGCCATTCATAGTCATTACTTTTGTAAACTTAATTTATCCATATTTATAGAGGAGAACATTTCTGTGATAAATGGCTGCAGCAGTTTCCTATTATCTATGTTTGGGTGTATTTTTCAGATGTATGTTAGCAGTATATTTATGCACTTCATGTGTTCTTTCCCCATAATCATAAAAGCCCTCTCCCGCTGTTTCAGTGATCAGTAAATTCCCCTTTCCGCTGTCAAATTATTTCACCATGAAACATAACTCAAAGCTTTCCGAGTTGCAAAAGTTGTCTTCCCTCACAATACCGCACTGACGCGTCACAGCAACGCCCATTGATTTCCGTTTTTCTGGAATTTAGTTTGTTTGCTCATGTGATCTGGAGAGATGCTGGGGTGCGGGCCACCACTTTGAGGCTTGTTGATAGTGATGAGTCAAGGATGTTGTGTCTGGTAGTAATAAGAAAAACATGTCACTTCAGATGCCTCTGTGGGAGATATTTCTTTGAGTTAGAAAGCCAAATGAGTCCACATTTCTTGTCTTATCTCCGTGTTCGCATTTTCGACCTAAATTTGAGCGAAAACTTAGTGGAATGTCAACACATTTATTAAAAGGAGGCCCCACTGTAGAAACGGATTCAAAATTCCAGCTCCGTTTATGGAAACCTTGGTGCCCAGTGTGCGAATTTCATTTTATGATTAAAACAGTTTGCCCGAGTGACAAGCATTCGTTATCGATCAGATTTCCATGCTGTCAGATCATTCAGCTGACGCTGTAGATTAAGTTCGGAGGGAAATCATTAATGATTGCTGACCTTTTGAAACTTATTGTGTGTGTGTTTGTTTGTTTGTTTTCGTCACACACGCAGTTTTTTTCCAGGTGGAAAAAAATAACGGGTAATTTGGAAGTTGTCTGAAAAATTGACCCGTTTTACGTGACGTTATCGTTTCACATGTTAAATACATTCATATTTTCATTTCTTTTCCTATTATTTTTGACGGGGTAAAGCTGGTTTATGTGGCAACCACAGTTGTTTAACACATAATCTTGTATAATTGAAACGGCGAGATAGAATGTAAAGGAAGGTCATGTAAAGACTTTCAAGTACAGCAGTTGAATGAGGCAGGGAGGAGGCAAGGAAGATACGAGGGGTGATTGATGAGTTCTCGGCATAAGGTACAACGGATTATTTATTGACAATTTTTTTTTTGGGTGTTAATTCTCAACATAGTCCCCTTGCAAGTCCAGCGATCCTGGAGCATACGGATCCCTTCTTTGTAAAAGTCAGCATCTTGTGCCAGTAAAAAATGGTCTACGGCGTGAATGACGTCATCATCTGAAGCAATTTGCGACCACTGAGCTCCTTTTTGAGTTTAGTAAACAGGTAATAGACCGAATGGGCCAAATCTGAGGAATAAGGAGGATGTTCAGGAAGCTGGAAGCCTCATTCATGAATGGCAGCCATTGCCACCACCGACTTGTGAACTGGGGCATTGTCTTGCTGAAAGATGACTCCTCTCGCCAGTTTCCTTCGACGCTTTTTCCTTCAGTTTGACCCGCAGTTGCTTCACAAGATTAGCGTAATAGGCCCCGGTAACCTTTCTAGCATTTTGAAGATAGTCTACCAATAGCACACCTTCTTAATCCCAAAAGATGGAAGCCATCACTTTGTCTGCAGACAGAACCACCCTTGCTTTCTATGGAGATTCATGATGTTTCCAGTGCTTTGACTGTTCTTTGGCTTCTGGTTGAAAATGATGAACCCAAATCTCATCCATAGTCACAAATTGCTGAAGAAACTTTTCAGGATCTGCAGAAAAATGACCAAGATTGTCTCTTGACATGTTGAGACGCTGTCGTTTGTGATCAGCTCCAAGAAGTTTCGGGACCCATCGAGCAGAGACCTTTGTCATTTGAAGATCATTTTGAATAGTGGCATGAACAAGTTCCTTGGACATGCCCAACTCAGTAGCAATCTACCGCTCAGTTAGTCGTCGATCCTCCAATATCATGTCATGGATCCTGTCGGTGGTTTCATCCGTGGTTACCGTTCTTGGTCTTCCTAGACGGGGATTATTTTCCAGATTCTCCCTTCCGTGTGTGAATTGTGCTGCTCTTTCTTCACTGTGCTGTAAGAAGGGGGACCCTCCCCTAGAGTCTCTACTGTATCCTCATGAATCTTCTTCGATGATAAACCCTTGATGCGGAGGTAGCAAATGACTGCTCGATGAGAAATTGTATCTATTTTCTCAATTTATGCCACTTCTTACCACTTCAGTAGCCTGTAAACAAAAATTGGTTGCAGTTAATTTCTTGAAACTTGGTTTTTAATCATACATTAACATGATCTGCAAATGCACATAATATCAGCTGTGTGTTTCAAGTATTTATACATTATGCCGAGAACTTATGAATCACCCCTCGTCCAAATCTTCATCTTCAGAAAGATGCTAATAAACCACCAGGTCCCAGCTCCATGACAGTGTGTACCCAAGGGATACCGGCCAACTTACTTTTCAGGTGCTAATCTCCTAAACAAAATCCATGAACCACAAACATTTTTTTTTTATAATTAACAAAATCTCCGCCATGATTTTACCGAGAAATTACGTGATACCATTTTAACATGGTATTCAAAACCACGAACTCTCGACTGTGGAACAAAATCATGTGACTCTCTCTTAAACAGTGTGTTTAAAGCCATTTAAACGGCTGATAGTAGATTGAAAGTTACAGGACCGAAGCCCTTACCTGGAGCAAGGAGAGAGGTGCACCACTGATGAGTTCAAGGTTAGTTTTTCTCTCATCATGATGTTAGAAAGTTTCCTCCCACAAGTTTGTTTTCATATCCCGTCTTTAACATTATTTTCAAGCTACATGTTGTGGCGGTTTTCTTACCTGCGTGTATCCTACCACCTGCATTCTCTACAGGCTGTTTAAATAGTCGCACGTCTTGTCCTGGTCTTCCATTATGTGCTGCCCATAACTGTCTGGTTGTTCACAGAATTATCGTACATAATTATCTGTTGGAAGCTGATAAGCAGACTGACTATTGAAGCAAAAAACCAGCAGATTTGAGCAGACAGTTACGTCTCGCTCGGTGTTTATCATTGGCACACGAGGCGTCTTTTCAAAGGGAACAGCAACAACAAACTTTATAATGCTGCAGATTTTTTTTTCTGGTAAAGGTATGGATAATTGGTGTCACTTGTTCATGGTGAGTGAGTGATCAGTATTATGAGTTTCCTTTCTTGTATCTTGGCCGCGTATGGCGCCTTGCGTCATGTGTGTAATTCGTACTTTTATGACTGATTTATGATCCTAACAGTTGTAGAAGTTTCTTTCTTTCTTTCTTTCTTTCGCTTTAGCAGGTGGACTGATCTATGGAAAAAGGCTTCTTTTTTATAAGTAAATCTACTAACATATTAGTTGTATACGCTTCCAAAATTGTAGGCATAGAATGAAAGACTAAGGCCGGGAGATTCGTGCAGCACGTTATATCCACCAAGTGGTGTACAGAAGCTTCAACAGTTTTATATATAAGAAGTTCACACCTACCTCGTTGTATACAATTTCTGAAACGATAAAAGCTTATAAAATGTGCTAGCCACTTGTTCTTATTCATTTATGTAAAGTGAAGTTGGGTCCATAATCGATTGATGGGGGCCGGGTGCAACCAGGGCGCCATGAGTTAAATACTCAAGTTCAGTAACACATCCGATAACAGAAGTAAGTCACTTAATGAGAACATATAACAAATGCTGACAGCAGACGAAGCGACCTGGTTTCTCAATATCGTAAAGGGGTGGGGGGTAAATGTTACAGTTAACACCTACAGCCTGTTTGCTGTCATGCTCCCTCATCCTTCACGTGTTCACCACAAATACAGCTCACTATAGCCGCGTCTCTATGAAGTGGTACAAGTGCCAGAAAAAAATGCTTTTATTAAAAAAAAAAATCCATAGTGTACGGCCCGAGGTCGACCCGACCTCGTAAAACGGGTACCAGAGAAAATCTGGGAAGGAAAGGAACTGGCCACCCTACCTCATACACTGATGGCCCAGCATAATCAGGTCTCTAACGCTTCATCCTCTATGGCATTTGCTATGGGACTATCTTTACCTTTTTAGTGTATAAACACCACATTCTTTTACGTGGCCCTTTCTGGTGGCAGCTGGCCGTCATGTGTCTCTAGTGTGCGCCGTTCATGCTATTCCCAATGAAATTTCTTGTTTTTTCTTTCCTCTCGCCTATCTCATGTTTCAGATGTACTTGCATATATTATGCTGGTATCTTTCTTTTTTTTTTCCCCACGAGTTTTCCACTGATTGTCAAGTTGTCTGAAATCCTGTTCTATCAAGACATGTGTCGAGAATTTTAATTATTTTTTCCTTTTGGTTTTAATTAACTAACTTTTTTTATGTTCTTCAGTTTCCATGAGAATTGGGTCTCTCAGATCCGGGACGGGGGGTCCATGGACGCCTGGGGGATCCACGGAATTGCAACTGGATTAACTCAGTTTTTAAAAAAAAAGTGTTATCATTATTTGACCTTTCTTTCTTTGTTTCTTTCTTTCTTTGTTTGTCTGTCTGTAATTCTTTCTTTCTGTCTTTATTATGATGATGATGATTTGATAGTATGGCTGAGGGGGTGTTGGGGCATATTAGACAAACCACTTTTTTATCTGTCATCGAAATAAAAAGTTGAAAACCCCTGGCCTGCCGCTGTGACAGTGACGACAGGCCTGTATATACGGGAAGTGACGAACACAGTATTAGCGTCATTACCCGTATTTATTATTTATACCATTCTTATTGCACATGTGGCCGGCCAGCGTAGTCAGATGGCGTTCCTGCAGCGAAAGTGCGCGACATATTGCGTTGTGACGCCATGGGCCTGTGACCCGGATGTTGTTTTCATTAGTTCATTGATCGAGTTTACGATAGTTGTACTAAATGTAAAAGAGCGTTTGATTGTTAAAACTGTTGTTTTACAAAGGTTGGGGGGGGGGGGGTAGGGGAATTTGTAGAAGTTCCAGTTGGCAGCTGCTGTGTGAAGACGTAACTGAAGTGAGCACCCACGTTGATGGCGGAACATACCGGGTCAGAATTGCGTGGGAAGCACGTAGTGTGTGTGTAGGTGGGGTGTGTGGTGGGGGGTGGGTTTCGTTTGTTCTGTGAAGGTTTGAACTTGCTGTATGCATATAATATCACTGAATGAAATAGCACAACTAATATTTTCTTTTGTGTAAATATCTGTTCCTCCACTTGTTTCTGTGGCAGACTTAGCCACTCTTAATTAAGATTTCTAGCCAGACAGATATCTGTTCCTCCGATTGTTTCTGTGGCAGACTTAGCCACTCTTAATTAAGATTTCTAGCCAGACAGATATTTGTTCTTCCGCTTGTTTCTGTGGCAGACTTAACCACTCTTAATTAAGATTTCTAGCCAGACAGATATTTGTTCTTCCGCTTGTTTCTGTGGCAGACTTAACCACTCTTAATTAAGATTTCTAGCCAGACAGATATTTGTTCTTCCGCTTGTTTCTGTGGCAGACTTAGCCACTCTTAATTAAGATTTCTAGCCAGGCAAATATGTGTTCCTCCGCTTGTTTCTGTGGCAGACACAACCACTCTTAATTAAGATTTCTAGCCAGACAAATATGTGTTCTTCCACTTGTTTTTTTTTCGCAGACTTAACCACTCTTAATTACTGTTTCTAGGCAGACAGTTATGTGTCATTATCATCATCAGCGCATGCTTTCTATGACCGGAAGACGCATATCTTCCCTGACAATCTAGATAGATCTTAAATATAAACCATGTTTATTTCTGCTTGGACGAATGAATGGCGAGATGGTTGCTGTTCTAGTCTCATACACAGAGGTTGATGGTTCGTATCTTGCTCCAGTCACTCAGCTGCAGAAATGAGTACCCGACTGTATCTGTGGAGGACAAGGCCGTCAGGCGTGATACTGGCTACTTTCTGATATAGTAGTTCTTAACCTGGGAGCCATGAGTCGACTGTGGAAGGATTCTGGTGGTCCATAAGCCAACAAATTAATTTGCTTCATTACTTAAAAAAAACTTAGCATAACTGTGGTTCTATTTGTTGCTTTATTTTTATTTAGGAGTCTGCAGCTGGTCTCCGGTCAAAATGATGCTCCACGGCCAGAAACAGTTAAGAACTACGGCTCTGGAAAGTTATTAGGTCACGGGAAATATGGGCAATTACCTTTACCAGTAACACAAGTTTAACGGCAGCTCCATTTCAGCAACTCTGTTTGTCTGTCTGCTGAAGGTAGAGCCGAATGTATTCATAAAACGGTTGTTTCAAAAGATCCGAAATCAGACTCCGGCGTCGTTGCATTCATGTGCTCTGCCACATGCTGCGGCGTCCATCCAAGAGTATGTTTGTTTCTAATAGTTCCCATCATGTGTTGGTTGTTTACGACGCGTTTTCTGCCACACAGTTCACATTTCCTAGCAGCACCTTTAATTTGTCCTATCTCCAGCAGTCTCTTCACAGCTACGTTGTTCCTCCGTTCCCGCTCTTCATGTTCCTGCGGTCTATCAAATACGGCGAAGATGAAAGTGTAGAACCGCCGTCACCAAGCTTGTGCAAAACAACAGACACAAGAACAGCCTTTTACTAATACGAACATTCCAGGTCAAACAACAACGGCAGGGCGTATCATTCTCTATTCCGTTTGTTTTCCGCCATCTTTGTGCGTATTCTCGTCAGCGCTTTCAAGGCCGGTGCTACCGAGTTCGCTCTTCATCTTCACATGCAGCAGTTACAGTGTTCTCAGGTGCAGTCACAAGGCGTCTTCCTCGCACCCAAGTCAGAATATAACTGCTATATAGCCAGGTACTTCTGTCATAATGACTGCTGGCTTTTTTTGTTTTTTCCTCTCCTGTGTGTTTGTATAAGCTGGGAACTTTTATGGGATTCTTCCCCCCCCCCCCCAAATACATGTATTGTTTGTGCTAGCGACTGTTACGTAGGTTTTAGTTATAGTTCTGTTGAGCAACACGTTTATGTGTGTACTGTCTGTCTTGACGTTCACAGGCGCTTCTAGGACGTGGTTACACGTAGAGCGGACTGATTTGTGTGTATGTTTGGCTGTGTCTTCATACACTGACTCGCCATGTGTCTTTATACACTGACTCGCCATGTGTCTTCATACACTGACTCGCCATGTGTCTTTATACACTGACACACGTGCGTGTGGGTGAGTGGGTGGTGTGCAGTACAGTAGTTCCTAAACTTTTTCATGCTATGAATACTTGCTAACTCAGATTTCTCTCACGGAAAGCCTGTATTCTTAATGTTGGACTACCGTGATGTAGATATATTTTATGTATATAAAATATTGACAAGCGAAAAAAAAACTGTTTGAAGTTTTATGATATAAGGCATTGTTTTCAGTGTGAGGTGTAAGCCTACTTGGAGGCACAGATCTCTGGCCATTTAAGCTCACGTTGGATTACTGTGGCTTCTCTACCTGCCCCCCCCCCCCCGGTGTTTACCATATAAATACGCAACAAATGCTCTGTAATTTGGTCAACAATTTTTCTTACTCTAAAATTTGGCTAAAAATCTCTAGCTTTCTGCTGGCACACCACTGAAAAGCTCTGGTGTTGTGTTCTCTGTCGCACCATTGCACTGCAGGCGGATATTTTCCATCTTCAAAGGCGGTTTCTACAACATAAGCTGGATATGTGCCCGTTTTTAACAGTTCGGTTTCGTAAACTTTCACATTATAAGACATGTCACTATTGACTGCAGTAATCATACTTTCATTCCCTTTGTGACTATTTTAAAAAAATTAAATTTCTTACACTGAATTATAATGTGAAGCACAGTGTGAAAGTACAATGTAGTCTCTTCGTTTAATAGCATATACATCTGACTCTGCAGGGAAGAAAGAAGGATCAAAGTATGGTGAACTGCTGTGGTGTTCCTTGCTTTCTAATGTGGACTTAAGCAACAGTACTTCTGAGCAAGATCCGCTACCGAAGGAACACGTCCTCCTCTCTCTCTCTCTCTCTCTCTCTCTCTCTCTTCCCCCCCCCCCCAAAAAAAAATTCAGATAGTAGAATCACTGCTTAGTATAAGTCTGCATGTCGGGTTCTGGTGTATACTTCCAGCCGAAATATTTATAGTTCAAAGGTTGCGAATTCAGTGAAGTTAGTGTGACGTGACATGTGTGTAATAAAATTTATAGAATAGATCTTTTATTTTTCAGATATTCGATCATTTAAACATCAGAGGAAAATAAGAAGATAACACAGCATCGTCGTCGTACACTTTCATCGCCGGCGTCATCATAATTGTAGATCCCGTGGCAAAGATCATGCACTGGCGAATCAAACTGACGCCAGGCGACAAATGGAAACAGCGACAGGTGTGAGTTCCTTCCAGGCACAAGCAGCATGTCCGAGCAGAGCATTTACCTGATGGCTGCGTTCCCAACTTATTTTAAGAGTAGTAACCATGACAGCGGCCGTCGCCATGGCAGTGGTGGCCTGGATTGCACAGTCAGCGGCAGCGCTGGTTGCGGGGTGCCAGTTGATTATGGCCTGCTGGAGATTGATGAGAATGACAACAGCTTCCCTTGGGGGTTGATCCATCACAATGAGTTAGCACAGATGCTGAACAACGGTCTCGGGAAGGTAAGCCTATATGATGTGTCGTCATTGTCATTTGTGATGTCATTTTCATGTTTAAATGTAATTGTTTAATTTAAGTACCTAATTCAGGATATTTTATGCCCGACTTTTTTACAAGGAGGATAAAAAAAAGGGTAGTTGTTCAATATTTCATCTGTCTGTTGTGCTGTTTTTCTATGTGGCCGTTCAAAAAGGGCTTTTGCCGAAATATTGTATGTTCTTCATTTATACTCATTATGCATATCTTACTTTCTGCCATTCTCATTCCTGTTCACTTTCCTCAATCTTTCTGGCTTTTTGTAAAACTGAACCATATACCTGTCTATACCTTTATTACTAAAACCACTTTTACCGCAGTCGTCATTTCTCTTGTATGTAACGTACTGTCTTCATAGTGTGGTGTAAAACATATAATCACAGTTGTCAACCATGTTAGTATAACAGATATCACCATAATGTAATACATACAATCACCACTATAGTTAGGTAACATGTAATACCATAACCATAGTCAATATAAGATGTACTGTTGTAACCGTAGCCAGTGTAAAATGCAATATCATCACCATAGTCGATGTAACATGTAATACCATCACCATAGTCGATGTAACATGTAATACCATCACCATAGTCGATGTAACATGTAATACCATCACCATAGTCGATGTAACATGTAATACTATCACCATAGTCGATGTAACATGTAATACCATCACCATAGTCAATGTAACATGTAATACCATCACCATAGTCGATGTAACATGTAATACCATCACCATAGTCGACGTAACATGTACCGTGATCCAGCTCACTGACGTAAAACAGTGACAGTTTGCTCAGTACTTACACGAATGTAGCTTCAGGATTGATATGAATGATAATCTCTTATCTGTATATTTTTTTTATCACAAATAACCTTATCGTTGGTACTTATTATGGTGTGACATTGAGTCATCCGACATTATCACGAACCAAAGCTAGTCAGCCTGGACCCTGTGGACCAGATAATCATGACCTCCGGTTCGGCTGAGGTTCGTAGAGCTCTTAACGGCGATTGTCAGCGTATTATGATACGAAAAGTTCACGAATCGCTGTAGTACTCTCTGTTCTCGCCTGTGATCTGCTCTTGGTCTGTCTTGCTACCATGACAACCGAAATCTGGTCATTTCAGAGCCGGCTTGCAGTGTTCCCGTCTTGGGAATGTTCGTGGCAGGACCTCTAAATCCGGCCTGACAGAACAACCTGTAATCCGGCCCGGCAGACCGACCTCTGATCTGGCCAGACAGACCGAGGCTGTTTATGCCTATGGCCGATAAGCTGACTGTATGCTGAATGACTTAAGAGTGAGCAGTGCGTCAGTCGGTTGAGCTTGTTTCCTAGTTTGGGGGTTGCCAGTTCATGACACTATCTCGCATAACCGGCGGTAACGTGCCATACAGAATGTGGTGACATTACAGAAAGATACAATTTAGCCTGGTAGTTCAGAGGCTGTTTTTCTTCTTCTTCTTTTTTTAAAAAATGTTTGTAATACTAGTATTAGAGAATGAAATTAGAAAAAAGTAGTAGTAGTAGTAGTGGTAGAAATGGTGATAGTAGTAGCAGTAGTGGTGATGGTAGTAGTGTAGTGGTGGTAGTGGTAGTATTAGTATAAGTAGTGGTGGTAGTAGTAGGGTAGTGGTAGTATTAGTATAAGTGGTGGTGGTGGTGGTAGTAGTAGTAGTGGTTGTGGTGGAAGTAGTGGTGGTGGTTGTAATGGTGATGGTGGTAGTAGTAGTGGTGGTACTCATGGTGGTAGTAGTAGTGGTAGTAGTAGTATTAGTGGTGATGGTGGTAGTATTAGTGGTGGTGCTGGAGTATTGTTGGTGATATTAGTAATAGTGGTGGTGGTGGTGGTAATAGTAGTAGTAGTGGTGTGGTAGTAGTGGCTATGGTAGTAGTGGTGGTGATAGTAGTAGTAGTGAGGGAAGTGGTAGTAGTAGGGTAGTGGTAGTATTAGTATAAGTAGTGGTGGGTGGTGGTAGTAGTATAAGTAGTGTTTATGGTGGTAGTAATATTAGTGGTGGTGGTGGTAGTAATACTAGTGGTTGTGGTAGGATTAATGGTGGTGCTGGAGTAGTATTGGTGATATTAGTAATAGTGGTGGTGGTGGTAATAGTGGTGGTGGTGGTGATAGTAGTAGTAGTAGTGGGGGTAGTGGTAGTAGTAGTGGTGGTAGTAGTAGTGGTGGTGGTATTAATAGTGGTGATAGTAGTAGTAGTATTAGTGGTGATGGTAGTAGTAGTGGTGATAGTAGTAGTAGTTGTGGTAGTAATAGTAGTGATGGTAGTATTAGTGGTAGTAGTAGTGGTGGTGGTGTTTTTAGTAGTAGTTATGGTTGTAGTAGTGGTGGTGGTGGTAGTAGTAGTGGTGGTGGTGTTTTTAGTAGTAGTTATGGTTGTAGTAGTGGCGGTGATGGTGGTAGTAGTAGTAATGGTGGTAATGGTAGTAGTAGTAGTAAAAATAGTGATAGTAGAAGAAGAAGTAGTAATAGTAGTAGTAGTAGTAATAGTAGAAGTAGTAGTAATAGTAGTAGTAGAAGTAGTGGTAGTAGAAGTAGTAGTAGTAATAGTAGTAGTAGAAGTAGTGGTAGTAGAAGTAGTAGTAGCAGTAGTAGTAGTAGTAGTAGTAGTAGAAGTGGTAGAAGTAATAGTAGTAGTAATAGTAGTAGTAGTATAGAGGAGACGAAAGCAGACATGATAGTAGTAGTAGTGTTAGCAGCAACAGCATCGATGATGTCTGTTAAAGATGCGTTGATGGCTAAGGTACGAACAGAAGTGGATGACGTGTTGAGATTGTTTCCTGTTTGGTAGGTTAATTAACTTGTGATTGTCGCCAGCTTCTGGGGGTCTTATTCTTTTGTCACTCACATGTTTTTGCTTTATTGTAGACGTGTAGTACACTGATGATAAACGTGCAGTATGAAAAGGTTCAACAAAAAAGCGCATATAGCCCTGTTATGCCATGGAGATACCTGTAGAATATGGTGTTAGTGTCCATATTACCCTTGACCTGTCAGCACAATAGAGGGTGATATGGTCAGCATCTCGCCTGGTAGTCTTTCTTTCCTCGACTCCAGAAGTATCCAGGTAGCCATGTGTACAGCTGGGTGAGTGGGGCGCCACTGGTCAGATTCGAACCACTTACCTTCGACGTGAGAGGCTAGTTCACTACCCACGTTGCCATTCAGGCGCTTCAGGGTGTGAAAGTTCTGAGATAAAGTGGCAGAATTTCAGGCAAGCCATTAGAGTGGCAAATTTTTCACCCTCTGAAAATAAAGTTCATTTGCTTTCCTCCCCCCCCCCCCCCCCACTCTCTCACTCTCTTCCTTTTTCTCTCTCTGTTTTTCTCCCTCCCTACTTCTCTCCTTTTCTCCCTCTCTCTCTTCCTTTCTCTCTTCCCTCTCTCCCTTTCACTCTCTCCACCTCTCCACCCCTCTCTCCTTTTCTTCCTCTTCTCTCTCCCTCTCCTCTTTTCTCCCTCTCTCCCCTTTCTCTCCATCCCTCTCTCCTTTTCTTCCTCTCTCTTCTCTCTCTTTCTCCCCTTTTCTCCCTCTCTCCTTTTCTTCCTCTCTCTTCTCTCTCCTTCTCCTCTCTCCCTCTCCCCTTTTCTCCCTCCTCCCCACGGTGTCCTCTCTTCTTTCCCCTTCTCTCTCCCCTCTCTCTCTCTTCTCTCTTCTCTCTCCCCTTCTCCTCTCTCTTCCTTTCTCTCTTTTCTCTTCCCTTTCTTCCTCTCTTTCTCTCTCTCTCTCTCTCCCTTTCTCCCTATCTCTTTTTCTCCCACTCTCCCCTACTCCCATTCTCCTCTCTCTTCCATTCTCTCTTTCTCCCTCTTTCTCCCTCTCTCCCTTTCTCTCTCTATGTTCCCTTATCTTGTCTATGTGTGTTTATGTTAGATGGATAGCCCAGTTATTAGAACCGACGAAGCAGAACTGACCAGGTCTCCTGCATTACCTTCCCATACTGGCCACGCAAACAGGCTGTTCTGTTTATTCTGGCAAGTGAAAGGATGTTGCTGTTATTGCTGTTTTACCATCATCCTGTGTCTGTGAGCTAGATATACATAAGAGCCGACATGTTGGCGCCGACATATTGTGTTGGTATATGGTTAGGTTAGACATTAGTTTGTCTGGTTGTTAGTTGTCAGGTTAGCCATCACTTTGTGAGGTTGTCAGCTGCTGGGTTAACCATCAGTCTGTGAGGTTGTCATCTGCTGGGTTAACCATCAGTCTGTGAGGTTGTCATCTGCTGGGTTAACCATCAGTCTGTGAGGTTGTCATCTGCTGGGTTAACCATCAGTCTGTGAGGTTGTCATCTGCTGGGTTAACCATCAGTCTGTGAGGTTGTCATCTGCTGGGTTAACCATCAGTCTGTGAGGTTGTCATCTGCTGGGTTAACCATCAGTCTGTGAGGTTGTCATCTGCTGGGTTAACCATCAGTCTGTGAGGTTGCCAGCTGCTGGGTTAACCATCAGTCTGTGAGGTTGCCATCTGCTGGGTTAACCATCAGTCTGTGAGGTTGTCATCTTCTGGGTTAACCATCAGTCTGTGAGGTTGTCATCTGCTGGGTTAACCATCAGTCTGTGAGGTTGCCAGCTGCTGGGTTTACCATCAGTCTGTGAGGTTGTCATCTGCTGGGTTAACCATCAGTCTGTGAGGTTGCCAGCTGCTGGGTTAACCATCAGTCTGTGAGGTTGTCATCTGCTGGGTTAACCATCAGTCTGTGAGGTTGTCATCTGCTGGGTTAACCATCAGTCTGTGAGGTTGTCATCTGCTGGGTTAACCATCAGTCTGTGAGGTTGTCATCTGCTGGGTTAACCATCAGTCTGTGAGGTTGCCAGCTGCTGGTTACTTATCTCCCGCTGATATCCTGGACGTGTCGCTAACGACGCCGCAGCCCTGGGCGACGGTTTATTAGTTTGTCGAGCACACAGTTCGCTGATAGAAATTCCTACTGTATGTCTTTCCTCCCACAAAGTAAACACAGACTTCAAGAGCCTAACCATGTGTTCATTTTCTGGGGGTTTTTTTCCCCCTTAACGGGATAAAAAAAAAGTTCCTCAAGTTTCTCCCCATCTTTCCCCCATATCACTGCGCGGGGAAAGTAGATCGACTGACGTATGTTCGCAAATGAGGTAAAATATTTGTTTACTTCGAGGACTCATCTGAATGTGTGTTAATTTTTTAAGTGTCTGGAGAAGAGCTCTAGAAGGTCCTTCGTGTCTATAACGAGCACCTGGTGCTGTTGGTACGACTTCCATTTCTCTGGTCTGCATAGACAAGTCAGACGAAGACCAGACATTGTTTCTTCTGTTTTTTTTACGCTCATTTTTGTGAGTAAACATTTCCGTGGTAAGATCTTTTCTTCTTCTCCTGTTTCTGTTTTACGGCAGCTGCTCGCACGTTGGAAAGGGGGGTGGAGGGAGGGTTGAAGGATTCTCAAAATACATTGCTTCACTACACCTGGCCTGGACACGTACCTGTTTGAAGTGTTATTTTAGTCTCGTCAGGTGTATCAAGTACATTCGCGTGCGCAGGTACTAGATTCTCCTATAAGATCGTCAAGAAACGAATCGTTGGCAGATATACAGGAGCACGGTGTTCCTTCACGCGGAAGTCATCAAGCAAGTGACGCTAGTGCCTACACCAGAGGGCGTGTCTAGAATTGTCACATTCTCGGCGGTAGTTTGGGATGTTTAGGTCTGTTCCCGTGCTAGTCTAATGTCAATAGAACGGCTTTGTTCACCCAGAGGACAGCTTTTGTGAATTAGTTTGATGAGCTAAATCTCTTGCGGCTGTTTCCACTTCCTTCTTCAGACAAGCTTAATAGGCCACAGTAGCTGCAAATCATGTTTGTGTTGTAAGCCCCAGTCTCTGTTGCATTCAAGTTCAAACCCCGCCCCACGCCCTCCTCAAGTAACACAGAGCCCCTCCCGTGTGGTACGATCTTTCGCCAGTTATTTCCAGGCCCCGGTCAGCTCATCACACCCAGTTCTCGGTAAAATGTTCAGTGTGTGGAGAATGTGTGTCGTTGTCAGTTCAGAGTTGGAAGCATTTATGAGTTTCGTGAATCTGTGGCGTCGTTTCTTTAAGAAGTCAGATCATGCTTTCATATGGCCCACATGAAATATGTGGCGATTTCATTCATGTGACCCTCGTGAAATCTGCGGCGCTTTCATTAATGTGTCCCACATGAAATCTGTCGCGCTTTCATCCATGTGAGTCAAGTGAAATGTGTGGTGATTAATGTTGTGAAGAAAGGAAACAAAAAGTTCTTGCTGTGAGATTTGGTTCCTTATTACTCGAGAATGTTATCTTTTCATCTTCTGTTTTACTTTCTTCTCTGAAAATAACTCCATGACGAACTTTGCAGCACTGGCGCCGTGTCGGATGGTGAGTGGGTTCCAGTGGCTTGCTCAGATACCCAGAAAGAGGGGGGAGGGGGGGACATTCTCGCATTTTTTTAGAACCATATCGAGTCTTTTCCCCTTAGTGAAACATAATGCACACACGAGTGTATTCATGAGAGAATTCCGAAGATATGGAACAGGGTCTTGGAAAGACATGGTTTCCCAGGCCCTAACAACTACAGGCAGGTTTCTTGTTGAATGTTTGGCTATACGATCATCCTTTGTGTTTTGTTTTCTGCTTATAAATATATGTATGTCAGCGCCATCTTGTCGAGCTTGTAACATCATTTTCCTCTGTAATTTCGACTTCGAGAATCACACACTTCTTTGCCAGGCTGTTGTGGCACAGGCTTTTTCCAGCCAGTGCTTCATGGAAGGTGAGGAGAAGTCTCGGTCGGCCATATTCCTTCCAGCAAATTCAGCTATTCCTCTATTTTCTAAAAATATAAAAGTTCTCGTGACCTAGTCCAACTCTATACAATACCACCTAAACCAGATTGTTGGCACAGAGCTTCTGTCAGGGCTTTAAACCGTCCTTTCTTCAAGTGGTTTTGAATGTGACAAAATTTGCTGTGCTTTCTGATGACAAGACCGATACAGGAATGTCAGGTGTGAAAATAGGGCACGTTCCATGGGCGGATCCTCAAGTAATATTTGCTGAGTTGAAACGTCTCGCGTTACAAGAGCTTACAAGTGGAATCTTACATCGGACCTCCCACCCTGGCTCCTGACTCCTTACTGTGTGACTCTCGACTTTCATCATACACTTATGGATTTCTTCTGACTCCCAGCATCAGCTGTACTTACTTCTGATATCGACTCCCTATCTTACCTCTGGAACATTTCGTGATGTTCAATACAAACATTTTCTCGTTTAATTTTTAGGTAGTCAGCACAAGTAAATAAAGATAGTCCCGTCATGTCATAGATTCACCTAGTGGGATACCCAGTCCTAGCATGTCATAGATTCACCTAGTGGGATATCCAGTCCTGTCATGTCATAGATTCATCTAGTGGATACCTAGTCCTGTCATGTCATAGATTCACCTAGTGGATACCCAGTCCTGTCATACTATAGATTCATCTAGTGGATACCCAGTCCTGTCATGTCATAGATTCACTTAGTGGATACCAAGTCCTGTCATATCATAGATTCACCTATTGGATACCCAGTCCTGTCATACCATAGATTCATCTAGTGGATATCCAGTCCTATCATGTCATATATTTACCTAGTGGATACCAAAGCCTATCATGTCATAGATTCACATAGTGGATACCCAGTCCTGTCATGCCATAGATTCATCTAGTGGTTACCCAGTCCTGTCATGCCATAGATTCATCTAGTGGTTACCCAGTCCTGTCATGCCATAGATTCATCTAGTGGTTACCCAGTCCTGTCATGCCATAGATTCATCTAGTGGTTACCCAGTCCTGTCATGCCATAGATTCATCTAGTGGTTACCCAGTCATGTCGTGCCACAGATCCACCTAGTGGTTACCCAGTCCTGTCATGCCATAGTCACTTAGTGGATACCCAGTCCTGTTATGTCATAGATTTTATATAATGGATATCTAGTGAATATCGCTATCCAGATATAAACCAGATATCCCAAGTGCGGATATCCACCAAGTTATCAGGGCCTGGGCAAAGCAGGTTGCAGTGACAAAGAGATAATCTACTAACGGTTTTTTCCCCCTTGAACAAGCTGTGTTTTAAATGTTAAACATAAAATAAATGCGAAGAGATGGGGATTATGGTTATAACTCAGCAGCAGTGCCTGAGAACCCGCCATTGCACGTATTACTATGAAACAATACTTCAGGATAAAGAAAGGAGACAGAGTGCTATCTGTATTCATCGCAGGCGTTGCTGGTCTGACGGGCGTGGCTCACGCTGTTCACTAAAGTACCTGTTCTTGGATTCTGTCGTTCTTACGAAATGATTTTTTAAAACTTGATATACCTTGAAGTATGGCTTATGATGATGATGATGTTTCATTTTTAATTGTTACCCCGGCCATTAATACAGATATGTACAAATAGTACAGGTCAGATATGAACAGAAACGTCATAGAAACGCCATCTTTAGTTCTCCTCTTCTGTTTCTCCACTTCATCTTGTTCCTGGCCTTTGTTACGGTGCTGTCGTTCATAAGGGGGAGAGATGCAGCTTTACTTTCTTAGCACTCAATGTATGTTTACAGAGTAGTTGAAACAGCTGTGGTACACGAAAGTCTGTCTGTCTGTCACTTCGACTGTGAGTAACGTGTGAGAATATAGCTTTGACGTTTGATGTATTCAGTACATTGTTGAATACATGGACAAGAGATTATATGTAAAAGTTGTTCAATTCATATTTGGTATTGCTGTTTATGTGTTTTAATACTAGTACTGTACTGAAGTATAAAGGATACCAACAATGGAGAATGGAGAGCTAGAAAGAACACTGAATTGAACAGCTTATTTAAATCCCAACGAATTATAAATGTCTTGAAACTGAACAGACTACTCTGGCTGGGGCATGTAGAAAGAATGGAAGAGAACAGACAAACGAAAATGATATATGCGCAAGAGATGAAGAAAATAAGACCAAGGGGTAGACCAAGACAAAGATGGAAAGACAGCATAGAAGAGGATATAAAAGAAATTGGTGTCACCAAATGGAGAGAGAAGATTAGGAATAGAAAGGAATGGATGCGAACTTTATCTGCAGCAGTGAGCCTTCATGGCTGGGAAAGCTGAAGAAGAAGAAGACTATACTGAAGTTAGGTGGTCATAAATAAAGGACAGAGTGTCGGACGAGTCATGCTCCTAGTTCTTTGTCCTTTTAGAAATAAATTTTCTTCCTTTGTTCATGCACTCTGCTTACATCTCATAACGTTTATATCGCTGTTTTCAACGAGTGTGCTAATTATTTAGTTGTGTGCGCGCGAGAGAGTGAGTGCGCGCGGGAGAGAGTGTGTGCGCGCGAGAGAGAGTGTGTGCGGGCGAGAGAGTTCTTTATGTTGAAGTCTTGTTTCCCTGTTTGCTTGCACAAAAAACATCAGCGTCAGTACTTACAACAGCAGCGCTCAGTGTCAGGTGTCCGTTTACTTTTTTTTTTCTTTGTTAACTTTGTAAATCTCTCTGTCTCTCTCCTCTCTCTTTCCTCTTCTCTCTCTCTCTCTTTTCTCTCCACACTCTCTCCTTCCTCTCTTTCCTGTCCTCTCTCTTTTCTCTCCTCTCTCTCTTTTCTCTCCGCTCCCTCTCTCTTCTCTCTCTCTCTCTCTCTCACTGAAGCTGGCTGGGAGAGGAGTACCTGATCATGTTGTGTAAGCATGAGAACATGACGAGAGACCTGACATCTGTCATTACCATCGCTGGCCTGCGTCTTGTAGTATCGTAGCAACATTAATCTCATCGGTATCGATATACTGTCTTAGTCATTCATCAGAGCTGTATTGATCGCTTGGTCCGATTAGTCTCCGGACACGTATCGATCAATCAAACAGGGCTGTCCTACTTTCAACTACACCACAGACGTAGTATCTGTTATTGTTCTCCGAGAAGAGCGGTTTCCAAGTTTTCCTACACGGGGTTATGGAGTCCGTTACCAAAACATGTTCGAACTTTTAAAGTCTAAAAAACGCGGCCGGAATAAGACGATGAAAGATTTGTGGTCAGCTTCCCCCCCCCCCCCCAACCTCCAACATAAATGATTAGTTTTTGTTTGTTTTAATCCATTTCATATTATTATTGTATTTACGTTTTTTTCCAAGTTAGATATACTCAAGGAACTCTATGACACGGAGTTTGAAAACAAAAATGAGACGATTCCACCCAAAAATAATTCCCACAACACCGAATCTACCCAAAAATAACGATTCCACGTCTTCGATTCCACTCAGAGTAGGCGGTCTGCGATTCTTCCTTGCCAGATTGGACACTCAGAGTTATTCCCTTCCTTTTCTGTACTTTTTGTGATGTTTCTGTGTATTATATTGGTTCAGAGATCTCTCCAACGTTTTAACTTTCGCGTTTTATTCTTTGTATCACCTAAAGCCTCTACCCGTGCGTTTAGTTATTATAAGGATGGCACATTTTTACTTCAAAACTTGGAAATTTACTCAAGTCTTATTTGTCTTACTGTGGTCTTAGTTCTGAGTTTTCTGAAGTCTTATTTGTCTTACTGTGGTCTTACTTGTGACTATTGTTTGTTGCTGACAGACACTCTGGTGCCAGAGATAACTGTATTTGAGGAAGTTGTCTGAGTAAGCTAACTGTAGCTACTCATGACCATATTCTAGCTCTCTACATTAGATAGCAGTATCTGGGCTAGCAGATGACCATATTCTAGCTCTGTACATTAGATAGCAGTATCTGGGCTAGCAGATGACCATATTCTAGCTCTCTACATTAGATAGCAGTATCTGGGCTAGCAGATGACCGTATTCTAGCTCTCTACATTAGATAGCAGTATCTGGGCTAGCAGATGACCGTATTCTAGCTCTCTACATTAGATAGCAGTATCTGGGCTAGCAGACAGTAGATAGCCTTGATTGTATTCTGTCTCAGTGTTGAAGATAACTGTGCTAGAGAAAATTATTAGGACTTTAAAAATAATCATGACCATTTTCTGCTGAAGATAACAGTACTTGAGAAATTCACCAGAACTAGCATGAAAAGAGGGAGGAGGGGAAGAAGACTAGTTTTGGCCATTTTCTGCTGAAGATAACAGTACTTGAGAAATAGACCAGGGCTAACATGGCCGTATTGTAGCTTCCTCCACTGGTCATGTAAACAAATTATTGCGTTACTGCAGTCTTCTTGGCAGTCGTCGTGGCAGTCTACATGCGAGCCTCATTCGTATTCCCATTCCGTAATTTAAGTAAGCCAGCTGAAAGCCATTCCCCATCCGACTTCAAGATCACGTTTACCACCTTGACCTTAAAGACCTTAAATTGGTATAAGAGTGTAACATTATAACAGCGGTAGCTAATGGAAGACGGGGGAAGTTTATGAGAAGAAGCAGCCATCGACTGAATGAGAAAATTAGCCAATCTAAAAGAACAGAAGTGTGACGATATTGAATGTAAGGGCAGCGTGATAGCCAGGTCTTGTCGATCGACATCCCGCGGAAGGTTACTGACACTGTTAGCTGATCACGCAATCATTGATCTTCCTTCTGACATTGTGTAGATGGCCACGTCCTAGCTCTTCGGTGACAGTTGACTCTTCCTTCTATCCGTTGTTCTCTCTGTTTAATTATGTTAACATTTCTGATCATTTGTGGAAGTTTGTCTCCCTCTCACCTCCCCCCTTCCACAATCTTCTCCACCATAGACTGGTAGTTATTGAGCTACGTAGAGTTAAAGAAGATAAACTGCAGAGGCCAAGCGCTTAAACAGTACACACGACCATTAACACATACACATAGCAGGCGCCATATTTCCACAGTGACAAGAAAACATGAACTTGGAACACTGTATCAGTACCCCGTATTGGAAGATTTCCCCCCAAAATATACCGAAGCCAGAAGCCTCCGTGATCAAAAGTATCGAAGGAAGATATAGAGGTAGGGACCTTGCACGTTTCATTATCTTGTCGTGATAGAAGAATAATAAAAACAACTAAAGTCAGATCATGATAGAAGAATAATAAAAACAACTAAAGTCAGGTCATGATAGAAGAATAATGACAACAAATAAAGTCAGGTCGTGATAGAAGAATAATGAAAACAACTAAAAGCAGGTCGTGATAGAAGAATAATGAAAACAACTAAAGTCAGGAATCTGTAAAAAGTCAAAATTTCTTTTGTTTTGCTTGTTTACGTGTGCTCATTTCTTTTTTTAAAAAAAAATTCCATGTTAATTTTCCTTTGAACGTGCCCCTTGATCTCCTCGTTGTCTTTGTGTTGGTCAGTTTGTAGAGTTTTTGTTTGTTTGTTTTGTTTTTGTTTTTTGCATTAAACTGTAGTCCATGTTCTACATGGTGGAATTGAAGAAGGGTTGTTGGAAGTTTTCTAAAGCATCCAAAGAGAAGACGTGTGACCATGGCGCTTCTCCACGGTCCCCGATTTCCTCGGTCATGTCGGCCGATGATAGTTTCCTACTAAACTGTCAGACATGTTATTCTTTTGTGTCTGTGTGAATGTCTCACAACGGTGTAGATCATAACAGCAGCAGCAATAACATCAACAGCAGCAAGGGAACACGGAAACGAGAGCTTGTGAAAAGAAACAGCCATTTTGGGCCATGCGAGATTCTTCGCCTTCTGCACGATAAGCTTGAGACAGGCTGAATCAAAGCGAGTCAGTTCCACACGCCACACAAAGAACTAGTTCCACACGCCACACAAAGAACTAGCACCACACGCCACACAAAGAACTGGTTCCACACGCTACACAAAGAGCTAGCCCCACACGCCACACAAAGAGCTAGCGCCACACAAAGAACTAGCACCACACGCCACACAAAGAAAACTAGCACCACACGGCACACAAAGAACTAGTGTGTGATATGAAATGCGCAAGGTGCCACCTTTCATATTTTTGAACGTTTAAAAAATTTGTCCGGTCCGTTAAATCGGAAATCCGTCATAACGGGGTTAATTAAATCGAGGATTTACCGTATTATTATTATTGATATTATTATTGTCCCTTTCTGTGATTCTTGTTAATTTTTTTAAAAATTGCCCGTAACCTCTTTCGACGCAGCCTCCCCCCCCCCCCCCCCTCAACACACACACTTTTGTGTCTTGAAAATCGTTTGACATACACTCCACACCTTACTACACTTCACCAGGTCCATGTCTGGAAGGTCTGACAGGTTAAGATAATCACCACCTGTGTGCATTAACTTCACTCCTCCAGGACAACCCTTATTAATTCTTCCTCCCTCCCGCTAAAGACCAAAAAAAAAAAAAAAGGCGGTTGGTAAAGCCAGGTTGAAGGAACGAACGACCCGTGCCGTGTGACGACAGCGGGGGGTGGGTGGGGAACGCTATGACTCACCGCCTGGTGGGTACTGTAAACACACCGGCTTTATGTCACACAGCTGTCACACACAGACGACAAGGAGAAATGGCCGGACAATATATCATGTAAATAAGTCTATTACTAGCAGTAAAAGCTACTAACAGTAACCCCCCACAAAAATGACGAAGAAAGAAATGAGAATGTGTCTGTGGAATTAAGGTTTTGCATTTAAATTATAGCCGCCTTTCCACGGCAGCATCAGCAGTCTTGAAATTTTGCGTCACACAAGTAATTCTTTTTGCCGAAAATCCTGTGACACTGTTGTTGTTTTTTTTCCTGTATGTGCCACAGATAACATCTGTGATCATAAGACTGAGTAGTGAAACGAAACGCTGTCGCACGCACACGCGCCGATTGCACCATACTCCCCCCTGCTCACCCAGTTACGTAGAGTGAGAGGCGCGCAGATCGACAGACAGACTTAGAAAGTTGTAGCATTAGAGCAGGAAATTGACACATCAGAAACTTGGCGATAAGATTGGCCAATCAATAAGGACGCGATCTTTTTTTTTTTTCCCATCAGTCTCCGGCCTTGGGAGTAGGATCGAATCCTTCTGATCGGTGATAAGGAGTACATGCACCGATCTTAGATCCTTCTTCATAGCACGAACTGTCCCAACTGCTTACACACTCCAGCGTCCCACTTGAAACTAATAGCATATTCCTACCAACGTTGCGCTACCAGTGCCAGGCATGGCCACTTACTAAGAAACAACAGAATAAAACAACCACGTGTGACGTGGAATGTCCGAGGAAAGCAGCAGACGTCAGCAGGTTTGACAAGCTAAGAAATGAAGAGACAGATGTTAGGAACCAGGTTTGACAAGCTAAGAAATGAAGAGGCATTTGTTAGGAACCAGGTTTGACAAGCTAAGAAATGAAGAGGCATTTGTTAGGAACCAGGTTTGACAAGCTAAGAAATGAAGAGGCAGATGTTAGGAACCAGGTTTGACAAGCTAAGAAATGAAGAGGCAGATGTTAGGAACCAGGTTTGACAAGCTAAGAAATGAAGAGGCATATGTTAGGAACCAGGTTTGACAAGTTAAGAAATGAAGAGACAGATGTTAGGAACCAGGTTTACCAACTTTTTTTCAACAAAATATCTAGAATTGCCTGAGAATACATCTAGAATTATCTAGTTTTTTTTAAAAGCATTTATCCAAAAATGTCTAGGAAATATATTGTTTTTTTTAATAATGTATAACTGAAAATTAATATGAGAAATGCTATTGAAAACAATGCTAATATGTCATTAATATTAATTACCTTGACACTGTCACAAAAACTGAAGATCATCATCGCCTTCAGCATTCGAAGGACCCGCTTGGCAAGATGATGTAGAAGTTCCATCTCTTCATGAATTTTTTTTTTCTGATATGCGACCATTGTTAAGCTTTTGAAACTTCAGGGGGAAGTTGATAAGTTCCAGAATACTGTTCTGATAATCCGAATTTAACAGTTTTACGGTCAGCAATGTTGGCGTTGCGCGAGTCAGCAAGATGGTCACAGTTTAGAACAGCACAGTGACAGCTCATAAACGTGGCCACGGATCAGCTTAGTTTAGTTTTAAAGCTGCACACACTTATACCTCATTATGAAAAAAAAATCCGAGAACTCTTCCCTTCTCCCCGACTCAGAAGTAAACTTACCTTGGCCCATGTGTCATAATTGTCGGTGTAATAATTTCTTCATGGAAGCAATCTTTGATGAGTCTTTGTGTATCCACACCTCATCATCGCTTAAATCATGATCACTTTCACGCTTTTAATATGAATTTAACTCGAATAAATACGAAATACAAAGTAGACAGTGGGAATTTGAATCAGCTGTAAGCAGGCCAACATGGCGGGAGTGACGCTCCTTGTTTACTTTTTATCACGTCATATTTCAAAGACAAAAAAACATCAATTTTTTTTTTTTTGCGTAAAAGTGATTTTGAGACTTCCTTTGATAAATAAAAGTGTTTAGAATACTAAAAATCTAAAATTAACACTAATAATATCACCAAATCCTTCGATCAGGATCAATCTAAAATTCAGTTAGTACCACGTTAAGAGCTTACACATGTGCCGCGACAGAAATTTGTGTTACTAAGTGTATGGCAGTTTGGAAAAGTTTGAGAACCTCTGCTGTAGACAGTAAAGAAAACAGGCTGGTCACCGCGCAGTGTACTATTAAAAATTTGAAGTCACACATTGGGCCCATACATTCAAGTTGCATCACACCTCGACACTTCATTCTACAAAAGGACGGATAAAGTAAAGTAAAGCAAGAGATGAAAGCTGGACTTGTTGAGCGTGCAGTGAAGATAACCCAACCCTTTAATATTGTTAGTTAGAATAAGTATATGACAGCAGTTGTTAGTTAGAAACTATCATTTGTACAGAGGTATAGGACAGCAATTGTTAGTTAGAAACTATTATTTGTACAGAGGTATAGGACAGCAATTGTTAGTTAGAAACTATTATTTGTACAGAGGATACGACAGCAGTTGTTAGTTAGAAACTATTATTTGTACAGAGATATAGGACAGCAGTTGTTAGTTAGAAACTATTATTTGTACAGAGGTATAGGACAGCAGTTGTTAGTTAGAAACTATTATTTGTACAGAGGTATAGGACAGCAGTTGTTAGTTAGAAACTATTATTTGTACAGAGGTATAGGACAGCAGTTGTTAGTTAGAAACTATTATTTGTACAGAGGTATAGGACAGCAGTTGTTAGTTAGAAACTATTATTTGTACAGAGGTATAGGACAGCAGTTGTTAGTTAGAAACTATTATTTGTACAGAGGTATAGGACAGCAGTTGTTAGTTAGAAACTATTATTTGTACAGAGGTATAGGACAGCAGTTGTTAGTTAGAAACTATTATTTGTACAGAGGTATAGGACAGCAGTTGTTAGTTAGAAACTATTATTTGTACAGAGGTATAGGACAGCAGTTGTTAGTTAGAAACTATTATTTGTACAGAGGTATAGGACAGCAGTTGTTAGTTAGAAACTATTATTTGTACAGAGGTATAGGACAGCATGAAAGCCACAGAAAATGACGAGCCGTAGGAGCGTGTAAACTGATTGTGTTGACAGGCAGTGTTATTTTTCTGCCACATTCTTTGTTATGCTTATTCTTCCATTTTTTTTTCCTGCTGTTCTTTTTTTTCCTCCCGTCTGATGAATGTGATATCCCAAGTATCACTTTGTTTTCTTGCTGCTAAAGTGGGCTTGCTCTCACCTCTGTAATATCTTTGTTCTGTAAGCCAGGCTGACCACACTGGGACGGAGTGTGAATATATACAGCGTGTTAAGCTAATTATACGATATAGTGGTCGTAGGCTTTCACTACACGGTGACGTACCCCGGTACACCACTGGCGCTTGTTACGGTAACAGACGTCTGGTATTTCTTATCGTGCTTTCCCTTGTTTTGTAGCTTATGATTCATTATATCATCATGCGCCGTGCCGACGTGTGCTAGGCGCTCCACTTGTTTTCTAGTTCGTGCCTTATAATTCCAATAGAAAAACTGAGGACAGTTTAGGGAAAGATGACTTCAGTATGGCATTCTGTATTTGGTTTCAAACGTCAGTACACTGCCTCCTTCCTTTACGAGTTTGTCTACAGGGTTGAGAGAGATATATAAACCATACGAGCAAGGCGTTTTCTCCATGTCAGCGGCCAAGGGGAAACGAGAGGCACACTTATTTAAGGCCAGGTCAGACTTTGTCCTTTAATTAATTTGCCGACGTCCATATACAGGATACTTTAATAGCATAGAGAGCTACTGTTTTGTGTTGTCATTTCATGTTGTTAGATCTTTTGACTTTCTTTTCCCTTTTCTCTTTGTCAGATTGTCCAATTATTTCTTTCAGTGTCCCTCACCTTCTTTGTTTTTCTTTGAATTTTCCATTGATTCCCAGGTAACTGCTGTCTTCAAGCGGAGTGACCAGAGAAAGTTCTTAGCTTATTATGTTTTCCAAACCTGGTTCATTTGACTGTTTATTATGCTTGGAGATGGCACGAAGTAAGGTTTAATTTAGCAAATGAAAGTTAGTCTTGCTTCATTGAGATATAGCCTTGTCCATTCTTGGAATACTGGCGCCTCAGATCAAATTCAGACCGGACTCATCGCTGTTAGTGGACACCAGCAACTGGAACTTCAAATACAAAACTGAAAGTACTGTTTCTAATTATACATCAGCTTAGAACTTCAGATATAAAACGGAAAGTACTGTTTCTAATTATATATCAGCTAGAACTTCAGATATAAAACTGAAAGTACTGTTTCTATAAAACTGAAAGTACTGTTTCTGAGTATACATCAGCTAGAACTTCAAATATAAAACTGAAAGTACAGTTTCTAATTATACATCATCTAGAAACATTCATAGCTATGTCATTTTTTTAAAGGGAATGGGTGGTGGTAGGAGGACTTTCAGAACGTTATATTATCATTAATTATCAATCTTTGTTCAAGAAACAGACGCCGTGGGAAGAGTTTTGGGTGCAGCCTGTGTTAATAACGTGAAAGCGGTCAATGTTGCAAGTTATTATAATCCAGGGGCAAATACCCCGACATCTGAGAAAGCACATGACGAGGAGTTCCCTCCCCGTACCTCAAGACACAAGTGATGGTTTAGCGGTGGCTGGTGCGGTTTACCTCTTCCGGGATTTGCTGTACCCGCCCCCCTCCGTTCCCCCAAGGAGATACGTGAGTCGGCTGTTCTTGTTTTTTTTCTAGGCCAGTGTATGGCTGTGAGGTGTTTGATAATTGTAGCAGAGATAAAGGCAAGACGTGCTGGTGGGTCAGGAGGTTTGAGGCTGGACGTCGGCTTCTATTAACTTCATTAAAATAAAAAAAAAGGTTTATCTCAGACGAGACAGGGGGGATAGATCTCTTTCGTCCTTTTCTGAGTGTTGAAGGGAAGGGTACTTTGCTCTTCTGTCATCATCATCATGGTGATTTTTGTAAATATCCATTTAGAAATTATAGCATTTCCTTAGAGGAACTACTGTTGTTCGGATGTTATATACTATTACATTATTGTCCTTGAGATGTATTTCATTTACTTTATTGTTCCTGCTCTTATCAGCACTAACATTCCTATAAACAGGTAGTCCTATTAAAAAAAGATAGTCCTCACTTCCAGGCGGTCACATCGGAAAGCGCTGTGGACGTAAAGCTGATTTCCAAAGGATGAGGGAGGGGTGCAGTAGTTTAGCGTGAGCAGACAGGCGTGTTTAGAAATAGACTGGCCTTATAACATGTTCACAGACTTTGAAATAAGTAGTTTTATAAGAAATAAGCACTTGCGATCTTTAAACAAATTTATAATGTGCTATAAGAAGCCCTTCTGCTTCATTGAGTCCGCGGTCGGAAAACTGTCGTAGTAAAGCGGGAGACTGTCTTTACATCACATGTTAGACATCACTCGTTCCGTCGCACGGCGATAAGCAGCAGTAGAAAGTTTAGAGACATCAAAATCAGTATATAAACCATCAGATTTATTCACTTCAACCTGACAGGCCTTGGAAGATTCAGTATATAATGTGGAAGGTTAGTCCATTACTTTCATGCACTGATCCCAGATCTTAGCCCGCAGAACAGGAAACTAAGAAAAGATAATATTCTGATGGTCTGACCCACTAAACACTTGTTGCTTTCACCTACTTTCCTTTACGACCTTCCCCTCGGCTCTCCAGGAGTATAGACTGACTCCGCTTCTTCCTTCCACTCATCTTTCCAGGAGTATAGACTGACTCCGCTTCTTCCTTCCACTCATCTTTCCAGGAGTATAGACTGACTCTGGTTCTTCCTTCCACTCATCTTTCCAGGAGTATAGACTGACTCTGGTTCTTCCTTCCGACTCCACTTCTTCCTTCCACTCATCTTTCGAGGAGTATAGACCGACTCTGCTTCTTCCTTCCACTCATCTTTCGAGGAGTATAGACCGACTCTGCTTCTTCCTTCCACTCATCTTTCCAGGAGTATAGACTGACTCTGGTTCTTCCTTCCGACTCCACTTCTTCTTTCCACTCATCTTTCCAGGAGTATAGACTGACTCTGCTACCGCCTTCTCCTTAGTTCTCAGTTATCGAAGTTCTCTCGGGTTGCCTCTCAAACTTACCACTAATCGGTGGCCGAGATCAAAGATCCGCCCAGGTGCGTTTGGTGTGAGATCAAACAATATCTGTTCTTTGTTCAACATGTTCACTATCGAGTGTGTCAATCAGAAAGACAAAAAAGTTCATTGCTCCACCTCTTCCGGACCGGTCTTCCCGAAGTAGCGTTACTTGACGATGATAATGGTTATCATTAAAGCCAAGGAGTCTCTTCCGACTCCACCAGCAAGAAACGGTTATGTCCTTAGAGAAACATTTACTCTAGGATCGTCACAAGAGTGACACCGTCCTTTCACATCCAGTCGGGCTATTGTGTGATTGAGTACGGCTTTGAAAGCATAATCACATTCATCTCTCTCTCTCTCTCTCTCTCTCTCTCTCTCTCTCTCTCTCTCTCTCTCATCAAAAACGCATTATGAAAATATAGCCGCAACTTTAGATAAGCCATTTTTCTTTTGTGTCGGCAAAACTGTCAGCTTTGCGACTGATGATGTGCAAATGTTGAGGCACAGCATTGCATCGGGTTGGGAGCGGGTCCCTTAATGGAGCTAAGAAGCAGGGGCCGTGCAATCCATCTTTAGTAGGTCCCACCGCCGCTGGGACCGTCGTCGCCCACAGAAGTGGCAGTGAGCACAGCAAAGCGGCTAGTCCTAGGGTGATATATGGGGCTGTTGTGGTTGGGGAATTATCTCTCTAATGCTGCTACATTCTCTACCCACTGATGATGATGATGATGATGATGATGATGATCGCGAAGAATAGAAGCCATAGGGAAAAAAGAATAAAACTTAACAAAACGACAAACCAGTATTATAATGAGCATGCAATAAAAGGATGACTTCAAACAAAATCTTAATAGGAAAGACAGATGAGAAGAGAGGTTGTGTGTGTGTAAGAGAGAGGGGGGGGGAGGGAGAGAGAGATCATCGTAGCCAACCAAAAGGAGTAACATAAAAGACAATCACAAAACAAGCTGATGGAAAATATCAAGGATCGAGGTTCGTCGACGTTATTTAAAACGGTACATGATGATGATGATGTTGATGAATCCAGAATGAACTTCGTCACTGTGCTTTATGGTGACAGGTCGTTGAAACGATACACGAAACCGTTTTTCCTTGTTCGTCAGTGTCGTCTCCCCCCCCCCCCCCCCCATGTCCCCTAGGCGTTTCACCCTTAGCTTGTTTAGAACACCCCTTCCTTCGTCATACGTTTTATCTGCATACAATCTCTCCGATTCGGAATCGGGGCGAAACGAGTTATGTTTCAATCTTGCAAGGCCCGGGTCTATGATAATCTTTATTCAAGTGAGTGTGAGTCATAAGGTTGTGTCCTGGGGAAGTGTGGAGACATTTCTCTGATTGTTTGAGGCTTGATCTGTGTGCTATGTTAGCATTGGCTGGTGTGTTTGGTTTCATTCAGGTAAATACACACCCCTTTCTCCGGCTAGAAACTAAGGGTTATTAAACAGAGCTCTCTTGGCGGTTTGGGAAGAAATTGTGGGGGTCAGAAGTGTTTCCTACGTTCTGCTGTTAGATTTGAATGTTCTTACAGCTGGCCTTTTTCCTGGCTGGCTGTATGTAAAGTAGAACTAAGCTGTTGACAGCTTTTCAGAACATCTCTCTCTCTCTCTCTCTCTCTCTCTCTCTCTCTCTCTGAACCTTAAGTGCCCAGGGCACATGGGGCTTCCGCAAGGGTTTTCCACAAATGCTTGTCCTTTGCCTTTTTTTCTGCTCTTGCCCAGGTGAGCCCTCTGTTGCTCAACATCCTCTCTGCTGTTCTTCTCCATGTCTCTTTTGGTCTGCCCTTACTTCTGTTCCCCTGTGGTGTCCATCTTAGTGCTATTTTTGGTAGTGAGTTGTCAGTCATTCGGAGCACATGTCCCAGCCACAGTGTGGTGAAAGCATGGAGACACTGAACAGTAAGAGTATGTAGTCGTAAAAAGATTCAGAACCCCAGTTAGAAAGGGTTCATGTATATGGTCTTCATTTCCTGCCTCACATGTTCAGCATCGCAAACATTCGGGAATGCCAAATTAACAGGCGTAAAATCCCTTGATGAGGTTGAAAGACTCGCCGAAGACAGGAAAAAATTGCCAAACTACTTTGCGAGCCCTATGTGACGTTTAACGGCAAGAGAAGGATTTAAGATATAAGAAACATTCGGGAATTTGGCGTCGTCATCATCATCATCACAGCAAGCACTTCTCAGTTCCTGGGCAAACATTTGTAATCTCTGAGATGGATTAACAGGGTAGAAGATTGTGGAATCGAGAGCGACGCGGTTTTTTTTCTGACTGAAGGCAGCGAATTCTTATTTCCGTCGCCCTGCAATGATCATGGCTACTCGATACGCAGTATTGAGGAAAATTAAACGAGAAAACTAAGAATATTTAACTGCATGTCGAGCCACAGTAGGTTACACATGTACACAAAGCTGCCATTGGATGAAGGAAAAATAGGTTGCCTTGTCCAGTCATTGCCATGAATACTGACAGTTCACCCAGGTCATATTGGACGCACAGGAGCGTAGACGGAATAACCTGCCCTGACGTTAATTAATTATACAAAGTGGGAGATGACAGAGAACAAGACGGATTAAAACGTGATGAACTAGATCCTTAAGAATGAGGATACTTGTAGCTAACAAAATATACTCATAAAAAAGGCGTGTTTGAAGGCGTGGCGTAGCTGAGGTTAAGGGTTAAAGTGTAACTGCGATTTCAAAGTCAAACACTGACTCACTTGGCAGTTCACGATTCTCTCACGTGAAGGACGCTTCATCGCATGTCAGCACAGGTCGCTGATTGCTTCTTTAAAGCCGTCAATCCACCGCTCTTGTTGTCTTTTTTTTATATCTTTGAGAAATGTTTCTTCAAGACCGAAGTTTTATTTTGTGTATTGAGGGCCAGGCATACATTGTATTTAATTTGGTTAGGCAGGAAAACTTGCACTGTAGATGTCTTCTACTTTTGACTGTGTGTATAAATTGTATGGGCGTAAACTTAATAGCTGCACATATTGTCTCCAGGCTGGTATGTCTGGGAGAGTATTTGCTATCGGGCAGGAAGCGATGCAGCTGTCGTTAGAATCCAAAGACAGCGAGACATAGAAATCAGTACCTACTTTCAAGAGTTTGTTCGTCCCAAGTTGTTATAACCAGCTCCTGAGATCTTGTCTCAAGTTGTTAACAACCAGCTCCTGGGATCTTGTCTCAGGTTGTTACAACCAGCTCCTGAGATCTTGTCTCAAGTTGTTACAACCAGGTCCTGAGATCTTGTCTCAAGTTGTTACAACCAGGTCCTGAGATCTTGTCTCAAGTTGTTACAACCAGGTCCTGAGATCTTGTCCCAAGTTGTTATAACCAGCTCGTGAGATCTTGTCTCAAGTTGTTAACAACCAGCTCCTGGGATCTTGTCTCAAGTTATTAACAACCAGCTCCTGGGATATTGTCTCAAGTTGTAACAACCAGATCCTGAGATCTTATCTCAGGTTGTTACAACCAGGTCCTGGGATCTTGTCTCAAGTTGTTACAACCGGGTCTTGAGATCTTGTCTCAAGTTGTTACAACCAGGTCCTGAGATCTTATCTCAAGTTGTTACAACCAGGTCCTGAGATCTTGTCTCAAGTTGTTAACAACCAGCTCCTGGGATCTTGTCTCAGGTTGTTAACAACCAGCTCCTGGGATCTTGTCTCAGGTTGTTACAACCAGGTCCTGAGATCTTATCCCAAGTTGTTAACAACCAGCTCCTGAGATCTTGTCTCAAGTTGTTACAACCAGCTCGTGAGATCTTGTCCCAAATGTTAAGCCAGCTCGTGAGATCTTGTTCCAAGTATTACAGCCAGCTCGTGAGATCTTGTCCCAAGTGTTACAACCCACGTGAGATCCAGGGAGATGATGTAGCTATATTTTCTAGAGCTGTAATTGATAAGTACGAGATATTAGGCTGCTGTGACGCTTTTAGAAATTAAAACTACTATTGCTATTTCTGCTACTGCTTCTTCTGCAGCCACTACCATCACTACAACTACTGCTGCTACCAGCACCTATACTAATATCACTACCATTACACCATTGCAGCAACCACTAGCAACGCAGTAAGGTTCTACATTATGCTATATTTGGCGCCCTATCGCTGATTGATAGTTTTCCACAAGTTTTTAGCAGTAGCCGTGTAGCTTCTGCCTTCAGTTCACTTTGTGTGAACAAATTCTGTATGTTCCTGAGTTTTGGTACCCCCCAAGTACCGTACAAACATCGTTTGTGTGAGATACTGTATCTTGAATCGATATGAGTGACTCATTACTTAGCATTGGCCAGTTGTACATGAAATAAAGTTGCCAACCAATGCCACGAAGTTCATTGCGCTCAGTGAGAAAGAAGGAAGAATTAAGAACCCAGTGGTCGTGCCTGCTCTTAATCCAACGCGCACGCGCAGACGAAAATGAAGATCCAATTTCTCTTCATGTAATCATTTACTCCGGTCCGGCCATGAATGGAGTCTGAAGCCATAGCAGGGGGAGGGGAAAGGGAGGGGGCGAAGGAGGGGGTATTACGTTACAGAATTTATTCGATTATCCGGCATCTAATCACCTGAGATAGTTTACGTCAAGGGAGAATCTGTGTCTTCTCGCTGAGAGCTGAAACTTTTATCTGTTGCCTGAAACTTTGCTATCTCTGAGCCGAAACTTTTGTTATCTGTAACCTAGAAGCTGTGCCATCTCCATCTTGAAAGCTGTGCTGTTTCTATCGTGAAAGCTGTGCTGTTTCTATCATGAAAGCTGTGCTGTTTCTATCATGAAAGCGGTGCTGTTTCCATCGTGAAAGCTGTGCTGTCTCCATCGTGAAAGCTGTGCTGTCTCCATCGTGAAAGCTGTGCTGTCTCCATCGTGAAAGCTGTGCTGTTTCCATCGTGAAAGCTGTGCTGTCTCCATCGTGAAAGCTGTGCTGTCTCCACGCTGAAACTTGTGTTATTTCTCAGTTGAAATCTGTGCTGTTTCCATGCTGAAATCTGTGCCGTCGCCATGTTGAAAGCTGGGTCCCAACACTTGCTAGTCACGCTGAAAGTAGCTACTAAACGTATTTTGACCATGCTAAAAGCTGGGTCCCAACACTTGCTAGTCACGCTGAAAGTAGCTACTAAACGTATTTTGACCATGCTAAAAGCTGGGTCCCATCCCAACACTTGCTAGTCACGCTGAAAGTAGCTACTAAACGTATTTTGATCATGCTAAAAGCTGGGTCCCAACACTTGCTAGTCACACTGAAAGTAGCTACTAAACGTATTTTGACCATGCTAAAAGCTGGGTCCCAACACTTGCTAGTCACACTGAAAGTAGCTAATAAACGTATTTTGACCATGCTAAAAGCTGGGTCCCATCCCAACACTTGTTAGTCACACTGAAAGTAGCTACTAAACGTATTTTGACCATGCTAAAAGCTGGGTCCCATCCCAACACTTGTTAGTCACACTGAAAGTAGCTACTAAACGTATTTTGACCATGCTAAAAGCTGGGTCCCATCCCAACACTTGCTAGTCACACTGAAAGTAGCTACTAAACGTATTTTGGCCACGCTAAAATCAGCCTGATGTACTGAAAACTGTTCTCCAGGACTCAAGCATAACTGCAGCAAGAGGTAGACACGAGCCAGCTTGTCAGTGTCTCCCACACAAGCGTGAGGCTCCGACGTTCAGCTCTTGGAAGAGGAGAGAATATTCTACGTGATAATGAGTTTATGATAATAGAGATCATAAGTGAAATATAACTATTTAACTGTGATAATCAGGGTCTGGTGAGTTGCTATTGTAGTAATGATATATGGATATCCGGGATAGTGGTTTTACAGTGATAAACCAGGATCTGATGTTTATGATATATTAATATCAGGGATAGTGTGGGTTTTTCTGCTGTAATAACCAGGGTGTGATGGCAGAGTTTCATAAAATATGACATATCAGGGTCCAGAGCGTGTCCAAGGTCATATCGCATCTTACCTCCTTTCTTTCCGTCTCATGGCTGCTAGAGGTGAAATATTTTCGGAACCTGACCAGTTTGTTGTTGTTTTTTCTTCCCCCATAATCTTGTTGTATATACGTAGAGGGGAGGAAGACGCGCTCCGTTGTGGCGATCAGCGACAGGTAGCTGGCACGCCGGCGTCAGGGCTGGCCAAGACCTCGTCACACCTGTCCGGTAACAGGCTTAGCCTGGCTAGCGGGCCACGGATCCTCATAGTCCCCATGGTGGTGGACTCTGCTAAAGAAGTATTACATACACCCTACTTTTTAGCTGCAATCCGGGACTTCTTCTTCTTCGTTCGCTTCTACCACCAAGACCGCCCTGTGATCATACTGAATTTACGCCTGTGGTCCTCGTTAAGTCCCGAAAGGACCACACAAGATCTCCGAGAGGACCACACGAGATCTCCGAGAGGACCACAAGAGGTTCAGAGTATCGCAGGGCTTTAGCCTGTATTCTTGGTGGGTCTCAGAAGCGGGATTGCGTGGCACCGTGGTTTTCGTTGCACCAGTTTAGTCTAGAGTTGGACTTTCTCACCGGAAGACCTCGACGTGTTTTGGATATCAGTATATCCCCGCTGGGTGAGAGGTGGTAGCCCACCCAGGCCAGAGTTGGACTTTCTCACCGGAAAACCTCGACGTGTTTTGAGATACCTGTGTATCACCGCCGGGTGAGAGATGGTTGCCCATCCAGTCCAGTGTTGGACTTTCTCACCGGAAAACTTCAGCGTGATTAGGATACGCATACATCCCCGCCGGGTGAGAGGTGGTTGCCTATCTAGACTTCCCTGGTCCAGTGTCTCCGACTTCAGCATTTTGTAGTCGTGGCCGCTACCCTTCCTAGTTGTGACCAGGATGGAGCTTTTGCCCAGGAGGACGAATCCTCGTCACCAGTGACTTCCACCCCTGGGTTGAGCCGGTTTAGGAATATTATCCCAGTATGGGCGTGTTTGGGACGTGACCGACCTCTAGAGCAGAGGTACCGTGACATGCCTATCCATCAAGTTTTTTGGTGTATGCCGGTTTAGGCATATTTCACCAGTGTAGGTGTATTTCGGACGTGGCCGGCCTCCAGAGCAGAGGCGCCGTGGTATGGGCAGCTCTCTCAGCGATACTACTGGACATACCGATTAACCTTTACTTTATCCTTTCCTTCGCCTTTTCACATCGGCGCCGCACAGCAACCCTTACTTCTTTTCCGCAGTTTCTTCCTTGACCTGGAGGAGCTTCACTCCACACACGGCATCCGAAGAGTCTCGCCAACAGTGTCTTAACTTCTGGGTTAAGCCGGTTCAGGCATTTCACCCGATATGAGTGCACTTACGACGTGGCCGACCTCAAGGCCAGAGGTGCCGTGATTTGACTGTTTACTTCGTTTTATCCTTTCTACCACCTTTTCCGCAGTGGTGCCGCGCGACAACCCCATTTGCACCTTTCTTCATTGGCCAAGAGGAGCACCACTCCACGCACGACAGCTGAAGAATCTCGCCAGCAGCGGTAGATGAGCTACCAAATGTGCCTCTCATCTACCCTAAGTGTCTGGTTTTCAGGTGCTAGATATTCGCCTTCGCCCCTTCTCCTGTCAGTTTGAACAGTTCTGCCACGAGAAGGCCAGGAGCTGGACTTGACTGCCAGAGGCTATTTGAGACGCACGGCGTTGGAGCAGAGAGCGAATTCTCCACCCCGCCTCCGGCAATAACAGTCCTTAGAACCACTCCGGGACTGAAAAATTAGCTGCTATAACCAGCTCCCACGCCGACACGATGCTGTGCTTCAACACTTTCACACCATCGGCTGCAAAGAGCACCAGCTTGCAGTTCCGGGGGGGGGGGGATAGAAGAAGGAGAAGGTAGTATACTTGGAGCAAACAAATTATAAGTAATACAGACTTTATTTGCTCAGAGCCGACAAGAAGATTGTAAAGAAGAAAAGAGACTAGGAAAGATGTTGAAATCTTTGATCACCCGTTTCATGTAGTTTGTTTATAATGAGGACAGTTCGGTTGTTTCATTACAGTTATTATTCGGTATTCGGCTCCATATACAGTTATACAGGGTGCCCCATGAAGTCCCCATGCATAGAGGAACGTAGAATTGCAAGAATATTATATTGTTGTTCTCAACACCAGTGGTTCTTAATTGTTTTTACCTGTGGACCTCATAGAGCAGTAGATAGAACCAGAGGATTCTACTTTTTGTTTTAGTCAGTCCAGTTGCTGGTCTGTGGAGCACCAAAACCTTCCGACGGTTCCGAGCCAGTGGTCTACTTGGTTGTCTTGCCCTGCTGAACAAGCTAATCTCCCACCACCAGCTGGAGCAAGTTTAGTCGACGGGACCGAGTCCTTATCTTGTAGATATGGAAGCTTCTCTCGCACTCACTGTGTGCTCATAGGAGCACATGTTCGTGGTGTGCAAGTAACTGCACTTTGAATGTGCTCGTTTATGTGTGGAGACTTGGAGCCACCATAGAGTCGGAGTGCAATTGCAGGGTAGACGGCACAGAATGATGATACCAGTTTATATGTTTATATACATCCTAAACTGTTCATTCTGCATATCCGCGCCCCCGCCCCACGGGGTTTTTTTGTTTGTTTGTTTGTTTGTTTGTTGTCTCTGAAAGATAAGGAGAAAAGAGGTGAAGGTCGTTGTTATTTTTTTCAGATGTTCGCCGACTTTTCCAACAAAATATGAGCCAGGTTTGCTGTGTGTATTTGTTTGTCCGCTTGTTTACGCAGCCGCCGTGACCTGAATCTCGGGTTAAGGACATCAGACTGGCAGATGACTCACTCCTCTCCCCCCCCCCCCCCCACCCCACCCCACCCTCCAAACTACGGTCAACGCGACTGAGTTCTTGTCTTATAGATATCGCTGGGAGGGATTGCGAGAAAGAGTAGTAGAGGGGCTGGGGGAGTTGAAATCTTCATTTGATTCTTTTCATAACAAGGTGAGAGAATATTGTTCTTACTGCGAAGTGACAATATAACAGTTCGTACAATAAAGTGACAATAGAACAAAAGAATGATAGTTCTTACAACAAAGCTAAGATATTAATTTGGTCCATACAAGGAAACCGTATGATAATGAGATCGTTCGTCATCTGCATTCTTCTGTAACACTTGGAAGTCTGTCGTGGTCCTTGCTGGTGTTAGAAGCAGTTTTAGACAACTCCGTGATCCAGAGATGCTGAACTGGGCATGCTAAAACATATTTTGTCATTGCTTTAATTTTCCATACTTGTCTTCTCTTTTCACAGACGATGGTGATTGACAGTCGATCATTTTTGGAGTATAACACAAGCACCATCCAGCAGTCAGTCAACGTGTGCTGCTCCAAGCTGGTCAAACGTCGACTCCAGCAGGACAAGGTATACAGGCGCTTCCTTGCTTTCAGTTCACCTTCTACTTCTGCTCTACTCAATTGTCCTACTTACATCGTCATAGTATGTCTTTTTGATCTGATGTTTTGTCACATCATGTTTTTTTTTCTGTTTTCTAAGTTTCTTGTATTGTGTAATTATCATTGTTAGTTGAATCCATCTGCCCATCTACTCATCTTCTTCTATAGCTTCTTCTTCTTCTTATCTGTCTGCTTATGCCATTAGCATCTCATGCGTTTCAGACATCAGTACAGGGCGAGGTGAGAAGCCTGGGTAGCTGTCATGTTATACTTCCTAAGGGTGTCTTCCACCCCATCTATCCACCTTTTCCTTGGTCGTCCTCATGCCTCATATTCAGATGTTCCAACGTTGTATGCTCATACCACTGGATGTTCTGGATTCATGCCTATCAGATATGCCTGAAGCACAGAACTGATTTTCCATGTAGTCTTTGACAGTTAGCTAGCCCCCACCGTTTGCTGAATTATTTCATCTCATACTTGATCCATTCTTGTCTTGTTTTCCATTTTTCTTTAAGCATTTCATCTCGCATGTTGTTACCTTTCTGTCATAGTATTTGGTGAGTGTCCATGTTTGGCATTGATAGCACAGAACTGGAGTGAATATTGTTTGTTAGGCTCAACTTTAAACAGTGATATTTATTTGTGATTTCAGTTGAGCGTAGAAACTGATGTTCAGGTAGGCAGATGTCAGGTGTTTCTCTCAAGGCTGATTCTGTCAGTATTTGATTAGCAAGTATAATCAGCCACAGTAGTAGAAGCTCATGTTTGTATTGTAAGATCAGATTCCTTTGTACTTGCATCAAGTATCTTCACTTTTGATCATAACCTCCTCATGAAATGATGCAGCAGACCTCTGACAGATATACTTAGTTCTCTTGGCTGAATGGAAAAGTTTCTCATGGACGTCTTGCTGGTATCCTTGCATATTGGTTTTGGTTGTAGCTCAGTAAATATTAATTGCATTAGCTATTCTTACTCTGTGATGTTTCTGAAGTCTTTGTTTAGATTAATGGCAATAATGACTGAGAAATTCTTACTTCTGTGATAGTTCTGAAACCTTCGTGTAGATTAATGAATGAGAAATTCTTACATCTGTGATAGTTCTGAAACCTTTGTGTAGATTAATGAATATGAAATTCTTACTTCTGTGGTATTTATTAAATCTTTGTTTAAATTAATGGCATTAATGGGCATGAAATTTTTACTTATATGATATTTTCATAGTCTTTGTGTAGTAGTCATGATCATTACTGAACTTTTATTCCAAGGTCCATGTTCTGGACTTGCTTAATCAGACATGTAATATTGGAGCTGATGCATCATGGGATGTGATTGTATATGACCAGTGCACAGAGGACCCATCCCAGCTGACATCTGACAACTTTGTAGCTGTTCTGCTGCACAAACTGAGCACAACATTTAACAGTGTAGCTTTTCTGAAAGGTTAGTCTCCCAGGAAGGGAAAATAAAGAAAAGCAAAGTGTTAGAAGGTTTAAAGACCATGATCATTGCAAAGCAGACAGATTTAGTGATTCTCCAGTCCCTTTCTTTGAAAAGAAATCTTATCACAAGTGTGCATTTTCTGTAGCTCTGGCTAGAGCCCTATCAACTAAATGGTAAAGACAGCAGGGGTATAACTCATTTCCATCATATCTTTTATTGCTGGTTATAATAATGAGCTGTAAAGAAATCTTATCACAAGTGTGCATATTCTGTAGCTCTGGCTAGAGCCCTATGAACTAAATGGTAAAGACAGCAGGGATATAACTCATTCCCATCATATCTTTTATTGCTGGTTATAATAATGAGCTGTCTCATGATATCTTTTAGTGCTAGAGTTGTGATAATGAGTTGTAATGTCTGTTGTAATGTTTTAGGTCTTTAATTGCAGTGAAATATCATCTAGTGTCTGTCTTTTAATTAGTACTACAGTTATAATAGTGTATATCGTATTGTATCTTATTTCTACAGTTGTTACACTGTCCCTGCTCTTATATTTTATAGCACTCATTTCATAATACAAAGGATTAGAAATGGTTTAAAAATGTTAGCATTTTCAAATATGTCACTGACGTGTTTATGCGGATTAGATTCTAATATGGTACATTTACCAGATATACACGCTCAGGTTGTGTACAAGTCTATGGTGTCTTTGAATCCAGCATGGGGACAAATAAATGGTAGAAATGCATACATCTTCTTTATGGAAGCACTTTGGAGTTACTGTATGGGTCAGTACTCCAGAAAATGTTGAATAAAAATATTCCGCTGTTCAAGCCAAATGAGTCACCCAGGCCAAAAATAGCATGTCACATAATGTTTTCTTGCGGAGTCTGAAGATTATTTCTTTCTTTATAGTCATGACTGAAGAGATTAATCATCAGAAATTCTGAGTAGACAGATGTTTTAGGACAAGTGTGATACTTAGTTCTTTGCTGCAGTTAATTCGATTTTAAAACACTGATGGTTATCTTTGATGTTGCACAGTGCATAACAATCTGCTTTCACAAGGGTAAAGGCTTTCTAAGTAAGTTCTAACCTGTTCCAGTCTTCAGGAAGTGACATGGGAAACACCTTTGTAAAGGAACTGCATCTGCATATTGATTTATGCCTGCAAAGTCAGGCACACCAGAGTAAACTTAACCACATAACTGGCAGTGTGTTAAGGGGTAACAAGATATTCACATGAAAATCAGTACAGTAGTATGAGGTTATACCATTGCTGAAAACATGTTACACTAACAGTGATGATATATTACAGCATGTAAGGAGAGGTAGAATTATTTTGTGAAAGACATAGCAATAACTGCTACAAGCTGCAGACCAATCCATAGTTCAACCACATCATCTTCTTTGTTAAGAAAATCAGAAAAAAGCTATTAAAAATATATTTCATATTTTTTCTTGTTATTGTTTCCAGGTGGTTTTTTGACCTTCCAAGCATCACATCCAGGTCTGACAGAGAATAAATCCAGTGCTCACCGCTGTTCAACCTTGACCTCGCTCTCCCAGCCTTGTATGCCTGTTAGCAATGTTGGACCTACTCGAATTCTTCCTTTCTTGTATCTGGGCAGCCAGCAGGACTCACTTAACCAAGAAGTGGCTCAGGTTAGCTTGCCAGGAAGGATTTATGAAGTGAAAAATATTTCTGTGACAAATATAAATGGTTTTTGTAGTAGAGTTATATGTCACTATCCGTATTTTTTAATCATGATTTTCATACTTATGTTTCTTTGAGTCTTTTTAAGACTAAAAAGGGTAATCCTGTCATGCCTAGGAAGCACATAGGGATATGGTGTTAGTGACCCATATTTTCCTTGACCTGTCAGCACACTAGAGGGTGATATGGTCAGTATCATGCCTGGCCGCCGTTTCTTCCCCAACTCCAGAAGAAGTCGGGTACCTATTTCTACAGCTGTGTGACTTGGGACCTCCAGCCAGATTAAAACACCTGACCTTCACCATGAGAGACCCGTGCACTAACCACTTCGCCACTCAGACACCCAATTAGTGGAGCAACTTTATTTATTGATAGAATAAACATTTATAATGTTTTGGCTTTCATATTCATACATGATAAAAAGAACAGAACGAGAAAGGTTAGACACGCATGTGTGGTGCATAGCAAATAAGAATGGAAGAAAATGAAAGAAACAAGTTGTATGTTTTTATACATTTTTTGTTTATTTTGTATGAAACCGGACAGCCCGGCTTTCATCTGGTAGTTAATTGTGGCTGATATTTGTCAACATTTTTAGAATTCTGCTTTGTTGGTCTGTCTCTCTCTTCCTGTCCGACCAGTGCCTAAGACACATGGGGCCACTGGTAGCAAGAGATTTACACTTCTGTCAGTCCCTTGCTGCTTTCTTGGCTTGTCTCCCATGTCGACCCTTTGTTTACCAGCATTTTCTCTGCTGTACATTTCCATGTCTTTTTGGCTTGTCTTGTGCGTCTTTTACCCTGTGGAGTCTGCTTAAGAGCTGTTGCTGGTAAAGAGTCATCTGTCATTCTCACAGTGTGGTTTTGCTAGTCTGTATGGCATTTTATGTCCGTTTTTTAAACTGTTGCTTTTTTTTTTTTTTTAGCCTTTTTTTATTGTTTGTTTCTTTTTTTTGTTTTGGGTCATTCTTATGATTTGGCAGCCTGGTTGGCTGAGTGGTCAGGCACTCAGTCTACTAATCTGGTGGTGCTGGATTCAAGTCTCTGTAGTGAGTTTTTCTGGTAACACCATACCAAAAAGACCCTATAAAAATGGGTACCAGTGAATTTTGGGAAGGTAAAAGTGGCCAGGCATGATACTGACCACATCACATTTTTATGTGCTGAAGGCCATAGAAATACGGGCCTAACACCCTATCCCCAATATCTCTTAATGACATGGAAACGGGGATCTTACATTTACCTAAAAGTGACCTATTTAATAACGCTAATAAATGTAGCTTTATACAGAGTTCTGAAACCTAATACTAATAATTGAAACTTTATAACTTAGTTTTAAAATCCAGTGTAAATAATTTTAGCTTTATAAATAAGTTCAAACATTCAGTTATTAATAATTGTAGCTTTGTAACCAAGTTATAACACTGAGTCTGTCTTTGTTAGACATTTTCTATTTTTTTCTGTGATTGTTTTTTTCTTTTTGAAAAAATGATGTGAGGCAGATTTATAATTATATTTAGTTTTTAGCATCAGATTTATAATTATATTAAGTATTTAGTATCTTGGATTACACTAGAATTATCAGACATTAGGTACTTACAGGTACCATATTATTTATATTTGATTATTAACAGGTTAATGGTATCACGTATATTTTAAATGTAAGCAAAACGTGCCCACGGCCGCATTTCATCCTGGAAGGTCATTTCCACCGTATCCCAGTGAACGACAATTACTGTGAGAAACTATTGCCGTTCTTTCAAGAAGCTTTTCAGTTTGTAGGTGAGTATTGACAATGTTACTGTGAGAAACTATAGTCGTTATTTCAAGTTTCTGAGTGAAAATAACATTGTTACTGTGAGAAACTATAACATTCTTTCAAGGCAGTTCAGTTTATAGGTGAGTATGACATTGTTATTGTGAGAAACTATAACTGTTTTTTCAAGGTAGTTCAATTTATAGGTGAGTATGACATTATTATTATGAGAAACTATAACCGTTCTTTCAAGGTGGTACAGTTTATAGGTGAGTATGGCATTGTTATTGTGAGAAACTATAACTGTTCTTTCAAGAAGCCTTTCAACCTCTGTTTGAGTGACAGTGTACAACTGTGAGGGCTGAGGATAGATTCTACTGGTGTGGCACTGTCACATTAAGAAAACAGTCTTGAAGAAGAGGAAGAGGACAGATTCTACTGGTGTGGCACTGTCACATTAAGAAAACAGTCTTGAAGAAGAGGAAGAGGACAGATTCTACTGGTGTGGCACTGTCACATTAAGAAAACAGTCTTGAAGAAGAAGATATGTAAAGAAAAAAATAATCATTGTTTATTAATCATAGAAGTCATCAGCAGTGCTTACATTCTGCATAAAATGTTTGTTTTTTATCAGACCTGACATATTATGTTTATTTTTTATCAGACCTGACATATTTTTTTAAAAATTTTTTTATCAAACCTGACACATTTAAAATTTTCTTGCGTCTCTGATCAGACAAAGTTCGTGAAGCAAATGGTTGTGTTCTGGTTCATTGCTTGGGTGGAGTGTCACGCTCTGCCACCCTTGCCATCGCATATATAATGAGATATTACCGGATGTCTTCCGATGAAGCATACAGGTAAGTGGATTTGTATTTAGTTTAAATTCGGAAAAATGCAGTGATTCTCAAACTTCTTCAGTCTGCTCCCCCATGCCTTTCAGGCAATATCCTTATTACCCCCAGCAACATTGTTTTCTCTCAGTTGTCTCTGATGCTCCCTTTTCCTATCCTCCTAAGGCTTCCCATCATCCTCAAAAGCGTAGCAGTGCCCCCTTTGGGAGCCACTAGAGCAGAGCATATTCAGGACTTTGTGCATGCAGAACAAAGGGTCATAGGTTTGAATCTCACCAATCTATAATATTTTTCCACAAGCATTTTGTGTTGATCTTTCCTTGATATTTTGTTAGATTTTTAATTTATAAAAAAATGATAGCCTCTCGAAGTACGAGGGTCATACCAAAAGTCGTGAGCAAAAATTTTTTAAAAATCAGAATTTATAGATAGAGAAAATATAAATGTATCACCTTAACTTGCATCCTTTTCTTCACTTTTCAACTTAATCTCCATTTTTCTGCACACATTTTACCCATCGCTCTGCAAGTTTGAAAATGCCATCCCGGTAGAATTCCGTTCCAGCTGACCGAAGGCACAGATGCACTGCTTTCTGGACGTTCTGTCCTGTGTCGTAGTGATGGCCTCGCATTTGTTCTTTCACAAAACCGAAAAGATGGTAATCACTGGGCGCCAGGTCAGGGCTATAGGCAGGGTGTGGAAGAATTTCCCAACCTATTATGTGAATTTTTCCTCAGTTGTCCAGCGAGCAGTTTTTCTCACAGCTTTGTGATCTTGAGTCAACAAACGTGGGACCCAGCGGGCACAAACTTTTCTATAGCCTAGGGTTTCAATCATTTCCTGTACTGCATTGTGTTCTATTCCAAGATTTACAGCGATTTCAGGTACTGTGACACATCTGTCTTCTTCAGTGATGTTGTCAACCCATTCCACATTGCATTCAGTGGAGGCAGTTCAGAGGCGACTGCTGCGGGCATATCTTGGATGCTCGTGTTTCCATCTTTCAAATGTTTCACCCACCTCCTAACACTGCTAGCACCCATACACACATCTCCATAAGCAAGCTGAAGTCTTTGGTGAATTTCAGCAGCTGGGATTTCCTCTTTAACGAGGAACTCAATAACAGCACGTTGACGAAACGAAACTTCAGCACCCACCATTTTGTTTATGCTCCTCGTGGTTACGTGACATATGATGGTGATGTCATGTGACCTCTACATGAAGTACAAAGGATGTGGATTAAGGTGATACATTTATATTTTCTCAGTATATAAATTCTGATTTTAAAAAAAATTTTGCTCACAACTTTCGATATGACCCTCGTAGGTGTCAGCAGCTTCAAGATGAGGCATACTTGAGCTGACTGTACACACTCCTGGCAGTGTATGAGGGGAAAACAGGATTATAAACATCAGTACTATGTACATGAGCCCATACCTGAATCAACAGTGGATCAGTGTGACCATGTTGTCAGTATTTATGTTTCTGTCACAATTTATAAAATGACATTCTGTCATATTTTGTTAGTTTTTAATAATAGTCACTTTCTGTGGTTTCAGATATGTCAAAGACAAACGTCCAACAATATCTCCAAATTTCAATTTCTTGGGGCAACTTTTGGAGTATGAGAGGGCTCTCAGACATGAGGAGCAGGAAGAGGTGGCTAGGAGGAAGACATTGAGGGATGAGGAAGGAGTTTGTGGAGAATTAGATCGAGCTAGTCCAGGGGTGATGGACCTCCACACATCCAGTCCCTCATCTCCAGGTCCACGGGCAGCACAGAGACCTTTCGTTGTGGGCTTTCCTCCATCTCTGTCACGTGCTGCTTCTACTACATCTTCATTGGTGAAGTTCAAGATTGCACAAGAGTGCCCGTTCCCTGGTCCTTCAAGTTCGGGCACTGTCCCATTAGCTGAGCAAAGAGACCTCAGGGTGGCATCTGATGCTCCAAAAAAACATTCTCATATTCACGGACAAATAAACATTGTGACGGATTTACCTCCCTTTCAAGGATCTTCATCCGAGTCATGCCCCTTTCCAGGACCTCAGACGGAGATGTGTCCTCTGTCAGAATCATCGTATCAGAATCGACTTGGTTTGCAGACTGCATGTTTTAGTGCAGTTGAACATAATCATTTGACAGACGTGACCTTGACATCAGAACATGTCAGTCATGACCTCTGCACAACCAAGCAGACCATGACCCCCTTCTGTGATAACGCCAGGCAGGATCAGCAGCCTGTCTTAGCTCAGTCCCCTGTGTGCCCCACCACCGGGTTCCCCAGCCCAGATGGTGCCATGGGGGACTTCCCAGAATCCACCTGTCCCAGAACAGGATTTCCTGGCCCTGGGCATTATGGCAGCATTAGCTTTGCAGCTCCGAGAGAGATAATAAGAGCTACAACCGCACACAGCTCGGGACTAAACAGCCTGACAATGACAAGAGCTGTAACAGAAACAGAGACATTATTTAAGAACAGTTCTACATATCACAACTTTACCGAGTGCAGCAATTTGTCAGCAGACATAACCAGTGACTTTGCCGTCTCAGCACTCCAATCAAATGGGTCAGATTCAAGCCAAGATCTCTTTCCCAAAAAAGAGCAGGCAAGATCAAGGCCTGGTTTCAGTCTGTCGTCTATGCTTTCAAGTTTCCGCTGGAAATCCAGACCTCCAACATTATCCTTGGGATCTCCTATTGGTGCCGTCAAGGACGGAAGCCGACATGTGAAGAAGCATACAGTGGAAAGCAGCGGGGTCGGGGATGGGAGAGTTCAGCTCACTCCTGTCTCCGAGGCTGTGGAAAATTGTGATCTCACCATACCTGATGTTGCAGCTAATGGAGTGAATAGACGCGCATCTTGGCAGGCAACTTGCATAGAGAATATGGAACAGAGTGAAAGTGATTTTGTAAGAAATATCTGTGAACCTGGCAGCAACTTTTCCAATGCAACTACTATAGCAATGGCATCTACTCAGAATAATTTATCTTTTGCATTAGCTTCATCAGCGCCCACATTATCACAGTCGGACAGTGTGTTTGTAACATCAGCATCAGACCCATCTTGTGTAACCTGCAGTGTTGTTAAGCCCACAAGACTGAATATCAGTGCAAAAAAATTTACTCTGCCCCTCAGTTCACCTACATCAAGTTTCCCTGTATCATCTCTGCTCTTGCTACCTTCACCTGGTGATTCTAACAAAAGGAAAAGCTTTCCTCCATCCAGCTCAGACAGTCCTGACAAATTGGCCAAAACAGAAACATCTCACCACCACAGCCTGTCTCCACCAAGAACTCTTAACTTGGGCCAGGGTTCTGTTGGAAGAGTTAAACTGAGATCTTCCTCCAGAAGGCCTTTTGTTTTGCCCATTTCATCTCCCACGGCAGCCACAGCAGAAGATTTAGCACGACTTAAGGTCACTTCACCATCAGAACCAGTTTCTGAGAAAACAATGCAGGATGAGCAGACGGCAGCTGAGGATGACCACAAGAACCGTCGAGCATCTTATTCAGATATAGAAATAGGTACAAAAATTAATTTGGGCATGGATACCAGAGAGCCTCTACAAAAGATGTTCTTTAGATCTAGTGACCCTCATTCTGTATCTGAAGCCGGTGTTCGCTGTGGATACACAAAATGGAAGTCTGCTACCAGCTTGACTGTTACGGAAACCACTCATTTTGGAGGAGCAGTCACCACAGAGAGGGTAATCTCTTCCCAGCAGCATACAGATACCTCATTGTTTTCCTCCATGGTTGGGTCTTCATCATCCTCAGTGTCAGCCATGCCCTTGTCATCGTCATCTTCACTTTCAAAGTCATGCACATCAATATATTCGCCATCAGCAGCCTCTTCTACCATTAGCATCCACAGAAGCATATCATCATCACGTTCAGTGAATCTTCAGGGTTTTAGCCAGTTTCCAACAACATCGCTCGACAAGCTCAGTTTTACTCCTTGCTACACAAAAGACATTGTTCAGGAGCTGAAGAAGCAGGAGTCTGAGCAGCTTGTCACACCAGAACAAGGAACTTCTCCATCTGAAGGCAACTTGGGACCATCAGTACTGGACTCTCCTATGTCCATTAGCAGTGGTAGTTCTGCTCCAAGTATAGCCAGCTCCACCCTCTCTCCTGTGGAATCCACCCTGACAAACCCTTTCTCAGATAGTACATTTCATACACATGCTAATGACCACAACCCGTCAGCCTTTCCATTCACGCAGTCACAGATTACGCTGTCATCAGACGGCAGTGTTGTGCCAAGTTTCAGAAACCTACCATTGGGTTCTCCCAGTTCTGCCTTATCTCCAAGCGGTACATCAGACTTTATCCTGTCTCCTTCATCCTTGCCTCAGTCTACAGTAGCTCCAACCACTCCAACACTTAACTCCCCTTTTTACTGTGGCAGCTTGTCTATGGAATCACTGTCTCCAATGTCTCTCAGTGACAGCTCATCTAGTTCCCCCAGCAGATCTCCAACAAGGAATGGTATAACATCTCCACTCCCATCTTCCATCAGTTCACCCGCCTCTTCAGTGTCCTCACCTGTGGTTTCCTCCCCACCCTTCTCCCCGCTTATCTCCTCCCCTGTTTCCAGTTCCTCCCACATGGCTGGGACAGTGGCATCTATTGCCTCCAGTATAACCACCAAGGTGGTTTTGCGAAGAGACAAGAACCGGCGTGTGATGGACAGGCCAAACAGCATTGCATTTTCATCATATCCTACCTGTGATCTAGTGCCAGCTGCATCTGGTGACTCCGGTGGCCCTGGCCATGAAAGCCAAGATGATTCTAGTGAGATATATAGGTCAAGTAAAAGCAAAAGATCTAGGCGCAGCAACCATCCTGAATCTCATGTGCCACATGGGCGCACATCATGGGGAGGCTACTCAGAGAGAGAGATGTACAGACAGATAACTGCAGCCATGGAGAATGCAATGTTGAGAACTCAAGTCTTCAGTTCTAGTTCATCAGCCAAGGGGAGATTAACCACAGCACAAGTTTCTTCCAGAAAAGCTAGAAGTTTGGACGACATCCTGGACAGCAACATCGACGAGGATGAGTTCATGCCTAGCCAGGCAGGTGGAGCTCTGTGGAGCAGACGCGCAGAGTTAAACACATTCGAAAAGTATAGATGCGGCATGCAGAACGTCTCCGAGCCATATCACTCTAATTCCAGCATCTCCTCCGGTGGCAGCCACAACGGGTCCGTGGAGATTCAGGTATCTTGACCTATCCATCCTGCACCCATCTGACGTTTTGTTTGAGTGACATTTTCATTCCAGCATGTTTTTTGTTAGCTTGTTACAGAACTTGTGGCGTACAGTCAGAAAGGGGACCATTGTATTCTGTTTCAAATAACCTAACTTAGGTGATCATTAACATGGCTACATTTTCAAAGTAGTGTTATAGTCAACAGTACAGTTAAATACATGTTTTACATTTCTTTCACTGGTTACTCTTGTATGATCTGAAGATATAAATGACAATTCCAAGAAGTGACAGTTCCAAGAAGCAACACCTATATATAGAACTTTGATAGCCTATTTCAAAGAAAATATCAGATGCAGAATTTATGCAAATAAATGGAATTTATAAAATTGGGTTGAAATATGGAGAGGATAAATTCTTGCATCTTACATCCTTCCCGTGGCATTAAACATCACATAGGGCTCGCATAGTTGTTTGGCAAGTTTTCCTGTTCTCTACAAGTCTTTCAACTTCATCATGGGATGTTGTGCCCACTAAACTGGCTTCTCTTAACAATGTCTGCTTCAGAGTTTCACGAGGCCGTAATTACCCAATTAATAAGGATTTATAGAACCAATGATGAAATTAAGCTCAGTTCTGAGAATGTGGAAGAACACATAAAACCTTTCAAGGTCAAATGACCTAGAGAGACCTGCAAAAGAAATGTAGAAAAGGAAAAATTAAAGCAGAGAATACCTAGAATGACTGGCTTAGGACAGATTTGAATGGAGGAAACGTGACTTTTATCTTTTTCTTCTCAGGGCAGGATATGAATGAATAGCATTCTGTCACCGAATCATGGTGACATTTTCTGAAGGTGACAGAATTTCTGGGTATCTGATTACAGGAAGAAGGACCTATCAGTTATTCATGCCAGCAAAATCCCTTTTCTGAGAAAAAACAAAAATTAGGAAAAAAAAGTAGTATATAAAAATTTCAAGCTCATGAAAGCAGCACAGGGCTAATTTATGCATCACTTTTCAGGTTTAGATATAGCATTAAGTAATAGAAGCATATAGCATTAACTAATAGAAGCATAGATATAGCATTAACTAATAGAAGCATAGATATAGCATTAAATAATAGAAGCATAGATATAGCATTAAATAATACAAGCAAACACAGTCATTGCTTAGGTTTTCATGCAGGCATGATAAACCATATACTTTGATGTTCTATGTTCACATCTCTTAAAACAAATTCCTTAAGATTGTGTTAGAGAAAGACAGCATTAGTTTCGCCATGAGTGAAATCCACAAATAAAACCATATCATGTTACGACGGTTGGTCTCCTTTCTGATGGTACTGTATGGCATGATGTTTCATTTTATTTCTGCATTCTCTTTTCACAGTGTTTTTTTTTCCCCTTCTTTCCATTTTCCGTGTGCTGTTTGTTGCTTTATTACCTTTGTTTCATCCATTGCTGTTGTGTACTGAAAGTTATCTTCATTTGAATTTGCTTGATTTTCAGTGTTGCTTTATCTCTAGCCTTAATTTCATGTTGGTGTATAGATTTAATCTTTGTTGTGGATTTTTCATTTCTTTGAATGTGTAGTTTAATGCAGAGCTACTAGCTCAAAAGGGTGGTACTGCTCCCTTTTGGGAACTTTTAGAATAGAACATATTAAAAACTTTTTGCATTTAGAACAAAGTGTTCTAGCCACAGAGAATCCCTGATTAAATTATTCATGTTGTAGCATTTCCCTACAGTTATTTTTAACTGTCGTAAAATGAATCTGCCTGTCTTGAAGAGCAGTGAACTTCGAATATTAATGTGTTAGTTGGCTTTGGTAAGAAAATCTGTGTTTCGGAATGCGTAATCATAACAAATGCCATAAAGTTTATATCACTCGAAGCAGTTTTTCTTACCAGTCCTCTTCACCCGCTGTGATCCCTGGCATAGTCCTATATCAGTTGGATCGATGTTCATTTCTTCCGTCATGTACTAACAGCCATGAATATGGTGCGACCTTGTGTACCATGTCCTAAATGCAGTTATTCTCAGTTTTGAGAAATTTGTTTTCCCTAACACTTCAGTGTCAGGTTCTCTTTTGTAAAGAAGGTTTGACTGTAGTGCAGTTGTTCATGAACTTATTTCAGGCTGTGTCCCGAGGGCCCTCAAAACTTTTGTTTTGCTCATTAGGTTCTGATCACCTGCCATTCTTCCTCTGGAATCTTCCTAGTGGCTACTAGAAAGCAGTACTGCCCACTTTGGGAATAACTGCTGTATAGCCAGTCTCCAACACACAATCTTAAGATTAGAGTTTACAGATGCCTTCACTGTTCATGGCACAACTGCCCCCCCCCAACCTTAGATTTTTGCAATTATTATGCAGTTTTTGCAGTACTTCAGTACTTCAGGGCAGTAATAGGTAATGTTGATGATAATACTTTTCATCCTGTGATTTATTTATTCACAGGATTTGATTTCAACACTTTCATGTGAATGTAAATAGAAAATCAGTTTGTGACTGAGATTTAAATGATGCATTTTTTTTACATATGTTTTGTAAAACTCAAATTTTTATTCTGTTGAAATATTTGTTCTGTGATTTATGTGCGTTATATCAGTCAGGAGAATCTTTATATCTTTGCTCTTGCTGAATACTTGCAACCATCTGGTTGCTTTAGCTTCATCAGTAAAATTTTCTCGTAAGAGCTGGAATTAAATAAATTAGATTGTCAAACTTTTTTTGGCAGTAAAATTGTAACCAGTAGTTTAAAAGATTTTGTCTAGGCCAGTGTTTTTTTCACGGTTGTTATCAGTTATATTAACTTTTTTTTTTCAATCAATGTGAGCAAGGATCACTGTGTTTTTAATAACAGATCATTTCTGTTATAATTTGATTTGCATGTAGTTCAGCACATATTGCTGGTATATATCATTTTATCAGAAGGTTGTTTCGCTGTAGGTATGAGGTTTGCTTGGTGAAGTATGGTTTAAGTCTTGAGGCAGGATCTAGTTGTTTGTCTGCCTTACTTTGTTATGATTCTTAGACAGGGCTAGCTTCCTTTGAAAGAAACTCAAAGGTGGTGAAGGATCTTCTTATGCCTCATGAGATAATGTTTCTGTTTGACTGTTTATGGGCCATCAGTAGTTGAAGCACTAAGGTTTTCGCTTTATTCATTTATGACATGCCGTTCTAATTTGTGTTGGTTAAAATGTATTTCTGTGTTCACTTCATTCCTTGGAGCTTCTAGAAAAGATGTGTTACTTTCTTGTTCTGCTTCTCTTGCTCAGCCTGTTCAGGTAATTGTGCAGGATAGCATTTGTAAATAACAAGGGTAGATGTTAAACAATGACCAGAGGATGAAGTGCATAGATGTGTTAGGAAGAAACGTCGCATATCAAACAGTTGTTAAGCCATGATTAGATGTGTCTTGGAATAAAACAGCTTCTTGAATTTTATGATTTTTTTTTATTAGTGAGTATCTTTTTTCTTTTTTCATTGGTGTTTCATGGTCAGGGAAGTGGAGTTATGTCCTCTAACTGCGATATGGTTGCTGCTGGAGCGTAACAGATCAGTTTAGCTCACATGTATTTTTTCGTGTGAGTTTTTTTAATGAGGTTTTCTGCCTTCTTTAGTTTCTCACTTTGTTCATTTCTAGTGAGTACATTGTTAGCATTGGTAACCTTGTTACTATATATGTATATAACCGAGAGCATATTGATAAATGTTAAAGCACATAGCACTCACAGGAGAGTTTCTGCGTACTGCATCTTGTTCAGCGGGCTCCGAGTTCCTCCACTGGTTCTGTTTATGATCCGAATGAGCTCACCTCCATGGCTTGAAATGAAATTGTGGTGCATTGACCTCATTAGTTATTCTGAAAAGTTGTGCTGAAATGGCATTCTCTTATTTCTAGATGAGAGTTGGAATGACAGGGTAGGGTCATGTGATTCATCAACCCACATCATCCCACACACAGTCTTCTTCAGCATCGTGGTATCTTTACAGTAATAGCACATGTGGTTGCTAAGAAAGTAAATGAATCCATAAAAATGGTGACTTTGACATCACTCTGAAAATGGTGACTATGACATCACCCTGAAAATGATGACTTTGACATCATCCTGAATGTGATTTTATGGGTGTATAATAAAACTAGTAGTTGAACTACCTCAAGTTTGAGCAGGCAAGTTTGTAAGTGAGTTTTGAAGAACAAGTTTGAGCAAAATTATGTATGATTTAGCTTTCAAAATTTGTAGACAAACCACTTTAGACATGAATAATGGTAAGAGAGTGAGAATGGTTGAAAGCTTGGTAGTACGGCAGACATCTTAGCTGCAAGATGACAGTCCTCCATCAGCTCAGCTCAGCCCAAGCGCTTGTGAGGGGAAAAAAAGCTTTTCAAACTGAGTCTTTAATGTGTATGTCTTCTGCCAACCAGAAGGTCTCTGGTTTGATTTCACAGTTTTTTTCGGACTGACCAGCACTGAGGTCAACTCAGATTCAAGAAAATGGTACCTTGAGCTTCCCTGGGAAAACAAAGGCAGCAAGGGCAGGTGTTGACATCTCTAACTCAGATGCTGTAGCAGCCTGGAAATGTGAAGACACTTAACACTGAAAACACTTCACATCCCTACAGCTTAGAAATGCCAGGGGACTTAACTTCAACCAATCTCAGACATCTGGAACAGAAACTGGGCAGCATAGATGCAGAAACTCTGTACTTGAAATCAGGCTCTCACAGCTGCCAAATCTGACATGGTCTCTTGCAGATGCCTGGTGCATGCTAGACAACAATAGTTACATTAACAATATTACCCAAGGGTAGTTTCTGAGAATAAGATATTAAGTGCATTTTTTAGTTTAGTTATAAATGGGGAAGCCATTTTGTTCAGGAACTGGTCTGTAATACTGGGCAGGATCCTAATTTGTATATTTGCATAAAACTGCCTGCATTGTTACTGTTACACAGTTTGCAGGCATACTTGTATGTACAATATATGTTAGAGACAATATTGAGACAATAAGTGTTGATCACTGTATAATCACTGTATAATCGAAATGTATTGAAAACTACTGATTATTAGTTTGTAGGCTTTGCTTTGTTGTATTTTTTATTTTGTATGTTTTTTTGGAGAGGGGTCATAATTTTTGTGAGACTGGTGTCCATATTATTTTTGTTAGCATATATAAAATTGTTTTAGCGAGCTTATATATACTCCTATATGCATGGATCACAATGACTGGGAACAACTGATAGAAGATACCTGGATTGCAGTGGTTCATCATTTGAGATGGAAGGGATTAGCAACACTGAAGACGGGGCACTAAGGTGCAGAAAGGCTGGATTTTGCCATACAAACATATCAAAGACATATTGATGCATTGAGCCGTAAGAGAAGGTGATAAGCAAAAGTGATACAGGGCAGCTTTATGAAGCAACCAACATCCACTGCTTCAGAACTATCATTTAAGACAAAAAAAAAAGCTGTAATGCAAATAATAATAGCAATTCTACCTTAAGTTATAGGTACCTATTTAGTGAATTTGTTAGTGTGCTAATTTCTCATGGTAAAGGTTGGTGGTTCAAATTTGGCACCCCATTCACTTAGCTGTAGAAATTGGTACCTGACACCTTCTGTTACTGGAAAAGTAATGTAGTTCATGTAATGTGCTGCTTAAATGTTTACAGAAGTGATAAAAAAAAATTTACCTTTGTTAATAGTTGTGACTGCATTTTTTTTAAACACTGTTTTCTTTCATTTCTTGGTTCATGGTTTTTCAATTCTCCAATCACTAAACCCATTTCTGTTTGTTTTGTGACTTTGTGGTTCCTGTTGTTTTTTTTTATAACATATATCTTGAAGATTTAATGTTAGCATGCAGCATAGACATTTATGTGTGCATTTGCATAAAGAGCATGGAATTGATTTCTTTGTTTGGTATATTTGAGAAAGTTATGAAGATGACAAGAGAAGATGGTCAGATACTTAACTGAAGATTTAAATAATGACATTTTTTAAAGATTAGAACGTAATAAAGTAACATCTCAGAAGCTATTTTTGTTTTGTTTATTCAGAATGTACATGAGAGCAGTAGACGGAGAACTTTATCAGCTTACATTCAAAAATATTGAAATTGCAACTAAAAAAATAACCTGTATTTCTGTTAAATTTTGATTATAGTAAAACACTGATTATCTGAACATCAGTCCTCCGAACCACCAGTTATCCAAACCACTTCTGCACCAAAAAAAAAAATAAATAAAAAAATTTATAACTTTCAGTCCAGAAGAATTTTAATCTTCGCATACTTCTGTCATAAAAGTTCTCAACATTCTTTGAGTTTTGTCTCAGTCTGTTAAATGGCAGTGTAGATGTGCTGACTAATGTTAGGGATAACTGCAGTTATCAACTGGGTATGCTCATGCATTTTTAATTAACTGAGCCACCTTGGTCCTAATTTAATTCAGATAATTGATGTTCTACTGTGTTTCATTATACTTTTAATTGAATGTAGTTAAATTTTAATGTAGTTTTACACACACACATATGGCATGAAAATTAAAATTGTTGCCTTTTTTTTGTGGGCTAATAAAATATTTTTTTTTCTTCAATTACAAGCTGCCACACTGATTGGTAAGTTTAACTTCAAGCTGTCGGCCAGAGGCACAGAAGATTGGTTGTTGCTTTGTGTGCATCTGACAAACTGACCAGTGAATTGTTTCATTGTCTCATGTGATCTTTCCATCCCTGCCTCCTCATCATGTGATTTATCCATCCACACCTTCCGTCATTTGTTTTGTTTTGTTTTTTTTATATCCATCTGAAACTTGTGTTTTTGTGTTGTAGATTTGAGCTGGTGAATCTTTGAATCATAATTTTAACAATGGTTTATATTTTGTTTGGATTGAAAGATGATTTAGAATCTGACCATATTGTCTCAGGTTAAAAGAATGAAGAAACTATTAAAATATGCTTATCGAACATATATACACTTATATAAAGTCTGGTAGTTATAATTATTTCGATTTTTGCAGACTTTCAAATGTTAAGTGATTTGTTAAGTAAAGATTATATGTTTTGAGTTTGATGTGATTAAATGATGATTGTTTATGAAGCTGAGAAAGTGTTTTACACTCGATACAAATATTATAACTCCTGATTGTGTATTCATTGAAAAAAATTTTTTTTCATTTCTTTCAATAAGCGATTTCCAGTTTTGAGAATTTGGGGACATCGTCTAGGTACTAGAATATAATATGAAAATAATTACTACTTAAGAACAATTTTGTGCTTGAATGTCAGTGTTATTTATTTGTCACAAACTGCAGTAATAACAACCTGCTGTGGCAGGGTACATTCACTGAATTTATACAACACACAGAGATAACTGTATTGGCCAGATAACATTGACTGAGAAGGAAGCCAAAATTTCAGTATAATTAATTATTGAGGAAATGTTACTGAAAAAAATCTGTACAGTTTAAAAATGAGAAGACTCAAGGAATGAACAACAAAAATAGAGAAGTATCACCAAGGCACAAGTCAGTGACAGTTCTTGGTTTAAATGACAACAGCCTTTCGTTAGTGCCACAGATGAAATTTCAAAATAAACACAATGAGAAAAACAGGTTATGTTAATTGTTGGTAAAAATAAAACATCAAATATTATTAATTCAGCCAAAGTTCATAAATTAAAATCATCCCAATTGCTTTCACAAAAGGTTCACTGATGCCAGTAGATTGGGAATTGCTGCTCCGCATTTACACAGTGCAGAGCCACTGTACAGCAGAAAAATCTTTGTATTTATGTTCAGAAATCTCCTTTAATATAAAACAAACTTTCTTTGCTGCTCCTTCCAAATCTTTGAACTTTACCTAAGCTGTTTTCAGTGTTTGTCCTAACTACACAAATTTTCATGATTTTCCTGCACCAATCCCATCCTGTAGCTGCAAATTATGATAATAGTTGGAACTTATTAGTGTTATATATGCTTAGCACTACCATGCGATGTAGAAAAGTTGGTATTAACTAGCAGAAGGAAATAGATACAGTAGAAATGTAAATACACACTGGGATGGGGTGGGTTTCATGGACAGAAAATAAATAAATACCAGAACAACTGATTTTGAAATGGTAAATGTTTCAAGACGTTAAAACAAAATAGTTGGTATGTTAGCCATATCAAGAGAGAGAGTCATGTTGTATGAAAAGGGTTGGGGGGGGGGGGGGGGTTGTAACAATAATATATATTCAATAACAGCATCAAGAGATAAGCATGAAGCATCTCAGATGCCTGGAGATAGAGCAAGCAGAAAGCCAACTTTTTCTAGAGAGATGACAATGATGATGATGATGAAGAGGAGGAGAAAAATGAATTATGATTACTTTAGATTGTTTATTAGTATTTCTCCCGATTTTCTGTCTTTTGTATTTGTTAATATACACCACATATAAGCCTTTTAAATAAAGTGTAGAATGAGAAACTGGGGGTGTCCACATCCACTGTAAGTACAAGAAGTAAATGTTGAGGGGATACGAGAGCAGTTTTATGTTTTAAATTGTTGTTAGAGTTTTCTTTCAGCTCTTCTGTTCCTAGCTAATCCACGTGGGTAGTAAAACCAGGCTGTTGACATTTCTTGAAACCACACTGCTGCATAAGAGCACTGGCGTTGATGATGATTTCAACAATCTGGAAAGTGGGGGGGGGGGGGGCATACTGGGCCATCCACCGAGGGTCTGTAAGCTTAAAATCTTAAGAACCTCTGCTGTAGAACAAGCAAGGGGGCACTGGTTGGTATGGTGAATCAGCTGCACACTTTTCTGCCTTACTTCTGTTTGATTAGGTAGCACAACTGGTCTTCTTGCTGAACACCAGAGTTGTGTGTTTTGTTGTAAGTTTCCCTTTTGAGTATGTGAATGTACAAGCACACATGTTTTCCAGCTGTTGTTTCATTATGTGGTTTTTGTTATGTGAGACCTCCATAGTTTATAAATGATCACCATTATAAGAGGTCATATAAAACAGCCCCATCTAAAGGTCGATTATCATATCATAGAATTGGATGTCACTGGTAATGCCAATAGGGCCATTACTTCTGCTCCTTGCAAACATTAGATGAGCACAGTTTCTCAGATGCAAAAAATAGACTGTGGTTTGCACTAAAGTTGGCAGATGTGTTCTAAAGAAACAAAATTAAGATTTAAGAATTTTTATGATTCATATTAACTGGAAAATTTAATTATTCTTGCTGAAACTGTGGACTTGTCTATTTTGCAGCTGATAGTATGGGCTGTCTTGAAACATGGGCATTGAAGTGGGTGGAGATGGTAAAGATAGTCCTATAATGCTATAGAAGATAGTCCTGTAATGCTACATAAGATACCCCCATAATGCTACAGAAGATAGTCCTATAATACTACAGAAGATAGCCCTATAATGCTATAGAAGATGGCCCTATAATACTATAGAAGATAGCCCTATAATGCTATAGAAGATGGCCCTATAATACTATAGAAGATAGCCCTATAATGCTATAGAAGATACCCCTATAATGCTATAGAAGATGGCCCTATAATACTATAGAAGATAGCCCTATAATGCTATAGAAGATGGCCCTATAATACTATAGAAGATAGCCTTATAATGCTATAGAAGATGGCCCTATAATACTATAGAAGATAGCCCTATAATGCTATAGAAGTATCTGAGTGCCCAAATTTTCCTGGATATTTCCTCAGACTAATGGGTCATGTGGCCTGAGTGCCGTTACATCCTAAACTCCAACGAGCCAGGTAGCCTTTTCTACAGCTCGGTGACTGGGGCACCTCTGGCCAGACTCGATCACCAACCTTGCTGTGAGAGACAAGTGCATGCACTAATAACTATGCCACTCAAGCAGCAAAGATTACTGAAGCAGAACCAAGGCAGAGGCCAGCAATAGACTTCACCACCATAGGGGAACATGTTCCTTTAAGATTCCATTATCAAACTCAGAGTAGCAGCATGTCTCTTGGAGTGGAAATAAGGTCTTTGCCAGCTGTAAGTTGCAGACCACAAAGACACCAGTTCTTTTATGCAGTTACTTTTACTTCTAAAAAGTAAAATAGTTTGTATAGATACCCATATGCGGTAAACACTCCAGATTTTGTGTGGTAAGATTAACAGTTTCAGTTTTGTTTAGCAGAGTAAAAACTAATTTTGGTTGGATAAAGACTTAATTCTGTTTGGTAGGATTAAGTGTTTAAATTCTGTTTGGTAGGATTAATGGTTTAAATTCTGTTTGGTAGGATTAATGGTTTAAACTATGATTGATATGAGAAACACAATAAATTTATCTTGGTTAAGTAAACAAACAAAATATGCAATTATACATTTAACACTGTTAAAACAGTTTGATAGGAAAACACTTGGAAGCATGTTTTGCTTATTTATTTTTTTTCCCTTCTGAATGAAAATGTCAGTAAAAAAGAATCAAACCCTTTTTGAGTGTATACAAGCCAGAATGTTTAAAATCAACATGACTTGCATAAAGTTAGCAAAGAAACCAGCTATTTTGGTCTATCTCATCAAATTTATAAAAGCCACAAGAGAACCTGAAACTAAATCGTCATTTCTAAAAATGAACTACAGCAAAGATTTCAATCCCACAAGAGCAGCAAGTGTGTGTGTGTGTGTGTGTGTGTGTGTTTATAAATACATTTCCACAAAATACAGTCAATAATAACTGTCATTTTTAAAACAAACTTATAAGAAAATTCTGACACAGACTGAAAGAACTGATAAATAGAATGGATTTTACACTAACATATTGTATACACGTACACTAGCAGAAAAAAAGTTGATGTTTTAGAGAAAGTGGTATTGCTACTTCAAGCTCTGCTGGTTTGATGTTTAGAATCAAATCTGAGTTTCGTATCATGTGTAAGTGCAGCATTGTTGTACACCCATCGACCAGCCTGTAGCATGGCAACCAAGATTTCTTCCTCATTCCTAGACCAACTCCTGTTTTGTCTTCTTGTAGTCTGAGTATGTAAATATGTTGTTAAGTTGATACTAGGAACATGACCGTCGGGCTGTCTCAGGTGAATAAGTGCTTTATTTATAGATAAAACTCGGTTATAGCACGTGTTTGTATCAGATGTATTGGCGCAACTCAAGTTTTGTTCCTGATATGTTGGCGCAACTCAAGTTTTGTTCTTGATACGTTGGCGCAACTCAAGTTTTGTTCTTGATATGTTGGTACAGCGCATGTTTTGTGCCAAATATGTTGGTATAACCCATGTTTTGTGCCAAGTATGTTTAGACAACTTATGTTTTGTGCTTTATATATTGATACAGGGCATGTTATATTTGATTTTAATTTGTATATGTGTATGTTGATAAACTGCAGCAACGGCTACCATTTATATGTGTCACTGTATTGTGTGATAGGATGTATCATTTATATCAAGCTAGGCGAAGTACAAGGATCATACCGAAGTCGTAAGCAATTTTTTTTTAATCAGAATTTATAGATAGAGAAAATATAAACCGTAATCTGCACCCTTTCCTTCACTTTTCAATATAATCTCCATTTTTCTGCGCACAATTTTTCCCATCGCTCTGCAAGTTTGAAAATACCCTCCCGTTATAATTCCGTTCAAGCTGACCGACGGCACAGACGCACTGCCTTCTGGACGTTCTCTCCTGTGGGACCCAGTGGGCACAAAATTTTCTATAGCCTAGGGTTTCAATCATTTCCTGTACTGCATTGTGTCCTTTTCCAAGATTTACCGCGATTTCAGGTACTGTGACACTCACCCACCTCCTAACACTGCTAGCACCAATGCACACATCTCCATAAGCAAGTTGAAGTCTTTGGTGAATTTCAGCAGCTGAGATTTCCTCTTTAACGAGAAACTCAATAACAGAACATTGACGAAACTTCAGCACCCACCATTTTGTTTCTGCTCCGCGTGGTCATGTGACACATGATGGTGACGTCATGCGATCTTTACATAAAGCGCAAATGATGAAGTTTAAGATGATGATTTTTATTTTCTCTGTATGTAATTTCTGATTTTTAAAAAAAATTGCTCACGACTTTCGGTATGAACCTCGTATGGGTGTCTGGCGGTCTTATCTTCATGTGGGGAAAAATATTTTTCTACCGTGCCAAGTTTGTGTGGCTTTATATTGGCAGTGCCAAAGTAAGAGTCTCATTCGCAGACACCATCTTCCTTACCTGTGGTCTCAAGCAACACATCTCATGTACTACATACACGGGACTAAGTTCTGATCTCATTTATATTGCTCCAACATTCATTCATGCGAACAACTGGCGTGGGCCTGATATTGAATCTCATCAACCATGACGTGCCACAAAGGCTTCTTGGGGGAAAACTCCCTCATCTTGCAGGATTCCAACCCTTTTTTCCCACTGGAATAATATCAACACATTGTCTCCGGTTTGTGTGTTTATTTATTTATTTATTTTAAAGATGATTTTTTTAATAGTAACATTCTGTTTGTGAAGGATTTTGGAAAGTTCTGAACCTTGTATCAGCTATGTTTGTTAGCTGTTTTTATTTGAAACGTTTTTGTTGTTGCATCACTAGCATGCTTAATCAGTTTTGTGAGCGAATTGTTCTGATCTTTATCTATGGAACTTGGAATCCATGAAAGATGGAAATCTTACAGTTGTATGTACATTGTACTATTATTCAGTCTTTGCGATAGTTCTTAAAACGGTGTATATATGAACATACGGCGTTTCTGCAGACAACACGGGCGGAGAAAGTGTGGTAGCAGCTTATCTGATAAGAAGAAACAAATTGTGATATTTCGACTATGGTCTTCATCGGACAGCAATATCAGTAGAAGGAATTGAGCGAAACCACGTAATATGCAGGGCCAAGTCGGGCCCTACGGCCAGTTACTACAGGGCTTAGAATCCACACTGAAAAGGTTATAGTTTCCCCTGTATTTTGACTAATAAGAAAATGGAGATAACGCCCCGTCAGGTCTCGGACACAATCATGGCTTTCTTGTCTCTTATCAGGCCAGCCCTAGTCTGAGAGAAAGACGCCAAGAACAAAGACTGAGTAAAGGGAGAGACATTACACCCCCACCCAAAATGGCGGGAATAACAGTGCAGTAATGAGATGCTTCGGCTCGCGTCTTCATCAGACAACAAAATTCAAATAGGGGAAAGGTAACATACAGCGAGTTTTATTTGCAAAACTGAGTAGATCATTTGGCCGACAGATATTGAAAGACACGCAGTGGATCGAGCAGACATCATCAGGGTAGAAGCAGGGCCAACAAAATACTTCACTGACAGCTGTGAATCGACGTCTTGCTGTAGCGAAACATGAAGGACTGGTCAGAACTCTGAAGGATGGTCAGTCAACACCGGGCTGTTGCTTCACGCTGAAGTTGTCCATTGGAGGGTGGTCTTTTCAGAGTAACTCCAGACTTTTCAGCTTGTCGTGGAGCTCTGTTATGTGCGATATTAACAACTTTTTCAAGCGTTATTCAGTCTGGGTAGGTCATTCAGACTTTGTCTTTGGCCAAGGCCTCTCCTCCGAGATGAATTTTGTAAAGTGCCGCAAGAACTTCTTTCTAGCTCCCCACCCCGCCGTCTCAGCGCGCGTATCCTATTCATTACTCATTTTGTTTTCATCCAGTAGCCGCCCCCTCCCCTCCCCCATCTTAATAGAAGGGGAGCTGTCAGGCCTCCGAGCGATGAACCGGCTGGACTCCACCCCCCCCACCCCAAAAAATTGGATCTGCCTCTGGGAGTAAAACGTAGAGATGACGCATGTTTTATGTTGTTGTCAGGCTAGTGTTATTATTATCATGATAGGTTCGTTCATCGTAGTATCAGTGTATTATATATTATTGTTATAGAGAGAATCGAGATAGGGCAGGGCATACAGGAAGGTGCCCAAACGTGCTTCTTTTACCCGCTAACTTGACAATCACCGGAAAACCCAAAGGCGAAAGAAGAAGATGGAAACGTGAGAAAAAAAGCAATCGATCGGATTACAAATACCAAGGAGATGACAAAATGGAGAAGCGTGAACTAATATAGACAAGGCAGAAAATGATGAATGTTTTCTGTTTAACGTCTGCAGACAAATCTCTCATCTTCTCGGTCGGAATGTTTATAGTAAAACAAGTCAGCGTGAGATCTGGACACGGCTGTTTTACCAGTACGTACACAAGAGCCTGACTTGAACGTGACGGGGGAAGGAGAGACCTGAGATGTATGGGTGACCATGTGATAGATGGGGAACACGACTTTCTCTTGGCAGCTCTGTAGTACAGTACATATTTTGTGGTACTTTTTTTTTTTTACAAAATGTTTGTTTGTTTGTGTGTTTTTCACGTAAATTTAATTATTCGTTCCAGCAGTGTGGTGTTCACAGGTGCGTGTGATGTTCACAGGTGCGTGTTTGTGATGGTACGATACAGGTTATGAACCTTACATGATTGATGTTTTAGTCAGTGTGTCACATGATTACATTGTTGTTGCTGTATGTGTCACGTGACTGTCATGTTTTTGCTATGTCCATCTTTCAGATGGATTAGACTTTTTTTTCAAAATTAAACAGCGCCGTAGCAAACATAGCAAACACCGCCATAGCGCGAACATAGCAAGCATAGCTCTAGGACGCTGCAGTGTGCGGTGGTTGCTTCCTTAACGAAAGAATCGGTAACAGAAAATCAGAATGGTTGGGGCATGTACGATCACAATGTATCTGTGTCAAGAGCTGTTGTTCCAGAACAGTGGCTCTTAATAGGGTGTCCTTATACCCCTGGTGGGGTGGAGTGGGGGAGGTTGTTGGTGGAAGAATCTTTGCCGGTCCGTGGAGCTGCAGATGCATGTGCTGGAGTAGAAAATCTTAGCGGAGTACGGGTTTGTTGCTTTATTTTTTATGTGGGCTTTACAGCTGTTTTCAGGGCAGAAAGAAGGCACAGCTAATCTCAGGGCAGAAAGAAGGCACAGCTAATCTCAGGGCAGAAAGAAGGCACAGCTAATCTCAGGGCAGAAAGGGGATGCATACTAATCTCAGGGCAGAAAGGGGATACATACAGCTAATCTGAGGTCAGAAAGGGGATACATACAGCTAATCTCAGGTCAGAAAGGGGATACATACAGCTAATCTCAGGTCAGAAAGGGGATACACACAGCTAATCTCAGGTCAGAAAGGGGATACATACAGCTAATCTCAGGTCAGAAAGGGGATACACACACCTAATCTCATGTCAGAAAGGGGATACATACAGCTAATCTCAGGTCAGAAAGAGGATACATACAGCTAATCTCAGGTCAGAAAGAGGATACATACAGCTAATCTCAGGTCAGAAAGGGGATACACACAGCTAATCTCAGGTCAGAAAGGGGATACACACAGCTAATCTCAGGTCAGAAAGGGGATACACACAGCTAATCTCAGGTCAGAAAGGGGATACACACAGCTAATCTCAGGTCAGAAAGGGGATACACACAGCTAATCTCAGGTCAGAAAGGGGACACATACAGCTAATCTCAGGTCAGAAAGGGGACACAATTGTTCTCGGGCCAGAAAGGGGACCCAGAACTGTTCTCGGGCTAAAAAGAGGTCTGAGGTCAAAATGAGGACACACATAGACCTTGTTAGCGCCATGCTCCTCCTTCCCTCGGTAGAACTTGTTAATCCAACACCAACATTCTTTTCTTATACAGTTTTCAGTCCAGCCGTATTGAGGTCAGGGACACAGCTGTTCTCATGCCAGAAAGACGGTCCATGGCCAGTTGAGAACGTGATAAGTGGCATATAGAGGTGTTTGTGAAGACTCTGATATCACTTAAGAGGGCTTGAAAGACCTGGCGAAAGATCGTAGCACACGGAGAACAACAGTGCTGTAGGGAAACAAAGTTACTGGAGGAGGAAATATGAGCCAGACTTGAAAACAGAAGGCGTAGAGGAAACGAGGCTGGACTTTCTACGACATAGTCTGTCATTAACCGTGACGGTACGCCATACAGACATTGATTGCTTATACCAGAAGCTGCTTAATAAACCGATCTTTGTCAATAGCCGCAAATAGTCGTTCCCAATACGCCTGGTAAAACGGAAACTTGTTAGTCTGTAGTCAGCGCATTTGCCATGCTTACCACATCATCCCTGTCCTGACTCGGGCACTTCGGCTGTTTAGCAGATCTGAAATTATCTGTGGAGTACTTTTACTATTTTGTGAGTGCTCTAAGACAGTGGTTCCCTATTAACAAACCTCCGCGGACCCCCATCTACTTCAAAATCTAGGCCACGAAACCCCCCCCCCTCCCCGGGTGTTTTAAAATCCATGCCACTGACCCCAGGCTGTTTCAAAATTCAGGTCACGGGCCCCCAACTGTTTCAAAATCCAGGTCGCGGACCCGCTTCTGTTTAAAAGTTCAGGCCACGGACCTCCAGCTGTTTCAATATCTAAGCCACGGACCCCCAACTGTTTCAAAATCCAGGTCACGGACCCCCAGCTGTTTCAATATCTATTCCACGGACCCCCAACTGTTTCAAAATCCAGGTCACGGACCCCCAGCTGTTTCAAAATCCAGGTCGCGGACCCGCTTCTGTTTAAAAGTTCAGGCCACGGACCCCCAACTGTTTCAAAATCCAGGTCACGGACCCCCAGCTGTTTCAACATGTTGTTGAAAATTCACCCAGGTTCTAGTAACATCAAAGATCAGCCTCTTTCTAGCATCCTCTTTGTTCTTCTCACAATTACCCGACTGTAGGACGCCGTTACCAAGGATACAAAACTGCGCGCCTCAGAAAAACGTGAAAAAAGTGCCTGTCTACTCCGGACAGGATTCACCGAAACATCGACTGTTAAATATTTCACAGTGGATTTTTTTTTTTAAAGTACCTTGAGCATTTATCAAGAGGGTCCGCAGACCACTAAATTGGGAGCCACTTTTCTAAAGATTTGTTCAGTATTCCGGGCATCACGGTCGTTTCGCCTGGCCTTATGTGATACTTCAGGTAATGCCGCTGGTTGGTACATTTTGTTTTTCCGTTGCTGTTTTACAGAACTGCTAATAGCTCAAACATTGCTGTTGTTTGGTAGCTCCGTGCAGCATTCCAGCCATTTAGCTGGGCTGTCTGTTGGGAAAGTTGAAGCATTTTGCACCTGATTTGTGGCTGTGATGGTTTCTATTGTTTGCTGTTGTGATACGTTATTGCTGTTTGATTGTTTCGGCGTTGAGGCAGTTTAAAACGGGCCTGGTACTATTGCTGCGGTTAGGTCGGTGATCTTCTTGTGTTGTTTTTACAAGAATTATCTCAGCCTTATATTCCGCCATTTTGTTTTAAATACGACCCAACAGTTGGTGAAGTATTCTGTCTTCTTTTGAGCCAAAGTGGCACCTAATCTGATTACAGCAAAATATTCTTTGAGTTTGTTATTATATAGTGACATTGCATAGACTGGCCCAGGACTGGGTAGAGTGAAGAGTTTTTAACTCCTTTCTCGTGAACACATGATGATGGTGATTGCTTAAGTGTGGTCAACGAACATGTCTGTGCACACGATGTTTCCCATACTATCATTATGATAAACAGAGTGTTTCTGTATTTCTTTCGGTTTCCAGAATTGCGTGTTTATTTCATAGAGGATGGAATACAAAGCAGAGCACTTCCTCGCAGTCAGTGTATATCATGTTTTGACAAATGTTTGCTCTAGATAGCTCATTCTATGGTACCAAGTTAGGCGAGCTAGGGTTTCTGGCTGGCTGGCTGGCTGGCTGGCTGGCTGGAATAGCACTTAACATTTCTGTTCTGGTATCTAGTCATGACCTTTTTTTTTTCATTCTTCCAAAACTCTGCATTTTTATCTGAAGATAGCTTCACGTCGATTTACTTTTTTTTTTTAAATGAGGAGAAAAGAAATGAAAATATGATTATTTTATAATTCAGTTTTAGCATTCACACAAAATAACATGAGCTGTTAGTGGGTTTTTTTTTCTGTTTTGCATCTATTTTAAAAATGGCTAAGTAACACATACCCGGAACTGAGTATTACTTCTACAAACCCTGACACGTTTTCTACCAGTGCTAGTTATATGGCGAAAAAAAAATCTACATACCCACATCCCTTCCGCTAGCACACACAGTATGTGACGTAATGGAAGTTGCAGTCCCACAAAGTGAGAAACATGATATTAGATTATGCCATGATAAGACATCCCCCAGTAACTTCCTAGAACTGTGCTGTATGTCCCCAGTAACTTCCTAGAACTGTGCTTTATGTCCCCTGTAACTTCCTAGAGCGGTGCTGTATGTCCCTATTAACGTCCTAGAACAGTGCTGTATAGTCCACAGTAACTTCCTACAACTTTGCTGTATGTCCCCAGTAACTTCCTATAACTTTGCTGTATGTCATATGTCACATTTAGAAAGTCTGGTGTGTTTCTTCCATCATTTTTTTTTATATACTTACAGAACACGAAACAAGAAAAGCCAGTTAGTTCTTAACATGGCGGCGTGACTCAATATTTCTCCAGGAATTTGATCCAGTGTAGCTTTGTCAACAGCATCATGTGCCATCTCCACAGAGAAAGCAGGCCTGCATCTGTCTTTGCCTTGATAGCGCACCTGCCAAAGTTACACCCTGTCAATCTCTTGATATTGCGCCACCATCCGTACCATTCGTTGTTCTCTTGCATATCTGCCCTCACCTTGTACAAAATTCAAGGCTGCCCCCACCCCCACCCCTTGCTGTTGTTTTACGGGGAAGCTGCGCACTTCTAGCATTTGCAGCAGTTATACCCCCCCCCCCCCAACCACCACCACCACCACCCCAATCTACAGAACAAAACAGTATGACTTTGGTTATTTTATTATTTTATTTTTAAAGCCGTTTAAACGGCTAGCGGTAGGCTGACACTTTCAGGCGGGAATAATCTAAGCTGAGAATTACCATGGCAACACTTTCAGACGGGAGTATAACAGGCTTCTTGACCACATATACACAAAAGTTAAAGACCAGAAAACACTCCCATCATCATCATCAGGTGCCGTGCCGACTGGCGTTGGCTATTATGCTTCTCCAGAGTACCCGATCCTTCATGCAGGCCATCTGCTCAGTCGGTGATCTCCTCTCACACCATCCCGTCAGACTGTCCAGTATCATTTCTCTTGGTCTTCCTCTTGATCTTCTTCCTTCTATTTTTCCTGTTGTTATAATATTTTCAATGCCCTCTCTTCTTATTGCGTTTCCTATGAAAGTTCATTGTCTCTCTCTTATTTTTTTATACGATTTTTTGTCTCTCCAGCTCTTCTCATACATTCTTCATTAGTTATTTTTGCTGTCCAGGGGATTCGCAACATTCTTCTAATAAACCACATTTCTGCTGCTTCCAAAGACTTTTGTGCAGACCTGCCTATTGTTAATGATTCACTTCCATATAACAAGATAGGTTCAATATAGCATTCTAGGACTTGTATTCTAACATTCATTGATAAGGATGTGTTAGCTAATATGTTTCTCATTCTCTGAAATGCAGTCTTTGCTTGGCCTATTCTGTTCCTAATTTCTATTCTGCTTTTTCCATCTGAAGTTATTACTGCTCCAAGAATTTCTGCACCTGATTTAGATTAGTTCCGTTTAATTTTATACTGCATGTTAGTAGATTCTATTTCTTAGAAAACTCCCATGTATTTCTTTATTCTATTCACGATGGTAAGGTTTCAAGACTGCATACATGATGATATCTTCAAGCGTGATCATAAGCTTGTGACCCAGCACTTAGAAAGTCCATATTCCCTCTAAGAGCCGCAAAAACAATGCAGTTTATCCAGATCTATAGACTTTGGCTTCTTCAGGTGGGAAGAAGACAGGAGGGCGGATAGGAAAGTGATAGAAGTAGCAACAGCAGCAGTTGTATATAAGTAGTGGTTGTCTTCAAGCCCTTTATTTCTTCAGGTTGGAGATGTGTTGGTTGGAGCCGGATCGCTTCTTCTATCTCCCAGCTCCAGGTGAAGTTTCTGCCGT